>JARQOC010000002.1:127508503-127605279 GCA_033576535.1 Allobates femoralis | reverse complement strand
TTCAAAGCGTCATGTCAAGGCTCGTCTACAGTTTGCTCATGATCACTTGGAGGACTCTGAGACAGACTGGTTCAAGGTTCTATGGTCTGATGAGACCAAGATCGAGATATTTAGTGCCAACCACACACGTGACATTTGGAGACTGGATGGCACTGCATACGACCCCAAGAATACCATCCCTACAGTCAAGCATGGTGGTGGCAGCATCATGCTGTGGGGCTGTTTCTCAGCCAAGGGGCCTGGCCATCTGGTCCGCATCCATGGGAAGATGGATAGCACGGCCTACCTGGAGATTTTGGCCAAGAACCTCCGCTCCTCCATCAAGGATCTTAAGATGGGTCGTAATTTCATCTTCCAACAAGACAACGACCCAAAGCACACAGCCAAGAAAACCAAGGCCTGGTTCAAGAGGGAAAAAATCAAGGTGATGGAGTGGCCTAGTCAGTCTCCTGACCTTAACCCAATTGAAAACTTGTGGAAGGAGCTCAAGATTAAGTCCACATGAGACACCCAAAGAACCTAGATAACTTGGAGAAGATCTGCATGGAGGAGTGGGCCAAGATAACTCCAGAGACCTGTGCCGGCCTGATCAGGTCTTATAAAAGACGATTATTAGCTGTAATTGCAAACAAGGGTTATTCCACAAAATATTAAACCTAGGGGTTGAATAATAATTGACCCACACTTTTATGTTTAAAATTTATTAAAATTCAACTGAGCAACATAACTTTTTAGTTTGTAAGATTTATGCTTCTGTTAATAAATCCTACTCTCGTTTGCAGTTTGAAGGCTCTAACTTATTTGCATCTTATCAAACCACCTAAATCTGCAGGGGGTTGAATACTACTTGTAGGCGCTGTAAATGCTTATAGTGCCTCAATGTGATGTGCTGCTCATAAAGCGCCCCTGCGGACCAGACGCCACTAGATGGCGCAGCAGCCGGGATTGGTAAGTCGGTCACCCCACACACACACCCAACATACTCCCGATCTCAAGTCTAGGTACTCTATGTCCAGCAACGGGATAGCGGGAGGAGCCATGTGAAGATTGGAAAGTTAGAGAAGTACACGGTTAAGGGAGGGACCAACACAACAAAAAAGGACAGACACACAAAACCAAAGAAAGAAGTCAGAAGTCAGTTCCAGAGTAAGAAGGAGTAAAGGCCCAGTTACACACACAGATAATTGTGCGGAGATTGTTCGCAGATCTCTGGTTGCAGTGAAATCATGGACATGTGGCGCCCCTATGGCAAGGCACCACAGGGAGGTACTGCACCTCAAACAGAAGGTGTAGTGCCTCCGTAGCCGTGGATATGGAGGACCCTACAGAGTCTGTACCCCAACACCCATACAGTAGGCCACCTTAGTACAGGGAACTATATATTCAGTAGGTCCCAGGGGGTGGAGCTTATATGAGCGGGAGACGATGAGTGACAGTTAGAAGACTAGTCAGTCAGACGGTGTAAGACAGCAAGGAAGACGGATGCAGGGGACCCTGCAACCGTGACAGGAGGGCACCTCTTAGGAGAGGAGAAGGGGGCCACTCCAGGACTAGTCGGAGCCAGCTGGAGACCCAGGTCACCACTGGTACACTGGAACCGAGGCGGTTAGTTAACGGTTTATCCCTAACTGCAGACTGGCAGGTTGTGGGCCCGACATAAGGGAGCCACAGCACCCATCACAGTAATATTTCAGGATTTAAATGAGGTTTATTGTACTAACCGAAAATGTGAAATATGCATTATTTCAAAAATTGACAGGTGCAAAAGTATGGGCACCTCAACAGAAAAGTGACATTAATATTTAATAGATCCACCTTTTGCAAAAATAACAGCCTCTAGTCGCTTCCTGTAGCTGTTAATGAGTTCCTGGATCCTGGATGAAGGTATTTTTAACTATTTAACAAAAACAATTCCAGTTCAGTTAAGTTTGATGGTCGCCGAGCATGGACAGCCCGCTTCAAAAGATCCCACGGATGTTCAATGATATTCAGGTCTGGGGACTGGGATGGCCATTCCAGAACATTGTAATTGTTCCTCTGCATGAATGCCTGAGTAGATTTGGAGCGGTGTTTTGGATCATTGTCTTGCTGAAAGATCCATCCCCGGTGTAACTTCAACTTTGACACTGATTCTTGAACATTAGTCTCAAGAATCTGCTGATACTGAGTGGAATCCATGCGACCCTCAACTTTAACAAGATTCCCGGTGCCATCATTGGCCACACAGCCCCAAAGCATGATGGACTCTGTTTGTGGCGTGCATGCAGAAATGGCTTCTTTCGCATCACTCTCCCATACAGCTTCTCCTTGTGCAGTGTGCGTTGTATTGTTGACCAATGCACAGTGACACCATCTGCAGCAAGATGATGCTGCAGGTCTTTGGAGGTGGTCTGTGGTTTGTTCTTGCTGTTCTCACCATTCTTCTTCTCTGCCTTTCTGATATTTTTGTTGGCCTGCCACTTCTGGCCTTTACAACAACTGTCCCTGTGGTCTTCCATTTCCTTACTATGTTCCTCACAGTGGAAACTGACAGGTTAAATCTCTGAGACAACTTTTTGTATCCTTCCCCTGAACAACTATGTTGAACAGTCTTTATTTTCAGATCATTTGAGAGCTGTTTTGAGGAGCCCATGATGTCACTCCTCAGAGAAGATGCAACTAGGAGAACAACTTGCAAGTGGACACCTGAAATAGCTTTTCTCATGATTGGATACACCGGGCTATGAAGTACAAAGCTCAATGAGGTTACCAAACCAATTTAGTGCTTCAGTAAGTCAGTAAAAAGTAGTTAGGAGTATTCAAATCATGAAAACCAAAGGGATGCCCATACTTTTGCCCCTGTCAAATTTTGAAATAATGCATATTTCACATTTTAGTTAGTACAATAAACCTCATTTCAATCCTGAAATATTACTGTGTCTATCAGTTATTACATATATCACACTGAAATAGCTGTTGCAAAAAAACAATTTTAAACAAAAAAAAAAAGAGTAAGATTAAGAGGGGTGCCCAAACTTTTTCATATGAATGTACTTAATTCTGCTTCATATTAAGTGATACAATTAACATTAATATGTGGAGCCCACTGGGACGGGGTACTCAGTGCCAGACCGGGGTACTGCTGGGGATGTTACGGAGGTCCTGGCCCAGACCGTGTCCCGGATTCCGCAAGTAAATGGGGGATATTTACATGGAAGTTTGTCGTGACGCCACCCACGGGTTGTGGTCAGGGTGACCACCGCTGCTGCAGAACTTCCGGGGATGATGTTTGGCAGCTGGAGATGTAACGGCTCTCCGCAGGTAGAGCCTGGTTCCCCAAGGCAGTGATAGTTAAAGTCTATGATGGATGCTATAGATGTTGCAGGTTAGGGATGATAGTCGAGGAGGTGGCTGCTTGTGAGGGAAAGTAGGGCTTGAATACAAGTATCACACACACTCACAGTTTTGAAGTTTCCAAGACTTTACTGCAGATGTTAGTAGCAGAGTATTGTCCACGGAGTCTGTACCGGGGCCGGGTTGCTCCCACCCTGTCCGGGTCCTCAGCTTCTCTCTCCTGTGCTGTGTGTGTGGCCCTACTGCCACTTTAGCTAGGCTGCTGGCCTGTCTCTCCTCACAGGTACCCCCTTTGCTAGGCAGCTTGAGTCTTTCCGGGTGCTTCTGACCCCGCCGTGTTGCTTTGCTCATGTACAGTGTAGATCTACAACCTCCACTATCCCAGTGTTTACTGTGTTGCGTGTGTCAGTCACAGTTTTGGATCCGGTATCCGGTCTGTGCGCTCCTCCGGGTCGAGTTTTGAAGTCACTCAGTCTCCCAGATGTGTTCCTCTGTTTCTTGCACTCCTTCCCTCAAACCCTGGCTAGACCTGAAATCAAGGAGCAGACTGTAGAGAAGCCTGAGGCAGCCTTTTTACACTACAGTCTCTCTCTCAGTTCTCCCAGGAACTGAACTCTTCACAGTACTGCTACATACTGAACTAACTACTTCCTCTTGACCCAGAGTATATAATGGAGCTGCTTAGCTCCCCCTTCTGGCCCAGAGGTGCTAGTGTAGTGTCCAGTGTTGTGTGGGGAGTGAACCTGTGTGATGTTACTGTGGCACATTAACCCCTGGGGTGCCACAAATACAAATCAATAATTATAAGTAATATGTTATTATTAACATTGAGTAGAATTCATTCAGATTGGTTCGGCCTCCACAACAGTCATGGTATCTAACGTGGCCCCTCAGAAAAATCAATTGTCCACTCCTGATTTATTATGTAGTCTTACAGACATATAAAAAAGTTTGGGCACCCCTCTTAATCTTTTTACTTTTTACTGACTTACTGAAGCACTAAATTGGTTTAGTAACCTCATTGAACTTTGTACTTCATAGCCCGGTGTATCCAATCATGAGAAAAGCTATTTCAGGTGTCCTTTTGCAAGTTGTTCCCCTAGTTGCATCTTCTCTGAGGAGTGGCATCATGAGCTCCTCAAAACAGCTCTCAAATGATCTGAAAAAAAAGATTGTTCAATATAGTTGTTCAGGGGAAGGATACAAAAAGTTGTCTCAGAGATTTAACCTGTCAGTTTCCACTGTGAGGAACATAGTAAGGAAATGGAAGACCACAGGGACAGTTGTTGTAAAGGCCAGAAGTGGCAGGCCAACAAAAATATCAGAAAGGCAGAGAAGAAGAATGGTGAGAACAGTCAAGAACAATCCACAGACCACCTGTGCATCGGTCAACAATACAGCGCACACTGCGCAAGGAGAAGCTGTATGGGAGAGTGATGTGAAAGAAGCCGTTTCTGCATGCACGCCACAAACAGAGTCGCCTGAGGTATGCAAAAGCACATTTGGACAAGCCAGTTTCATTTTGGAAGAAGGTCCTGTTGACTGATGAAGCAAAGATTGAGTTGTTTGGTCATACAACAAGGTGTTATGCATGGCGCCACAAAAACACAGCATTCCAAGAAAAACACTTGCTACCCACTGTCAAATTTGGGGGAGGGTCCATCATGCTTTGGGGCTGTGTGGCCAATGATGGCACCGGCACCGGAAATCTTGTTAAAGTTGAGTTTTGCATGGATTCCACTCAGTATCAGCAGATTCTTGAGAATAATGTTCAAGAATCAGTGTCAAAGTTGAAGTTACGCCGGGGATGAATCTTTCAGCAAGACAATGATGCAAAACACCGCTCCAAATCTACTCAGGCATTCATGCAGAGGAACAATTACAATGTTCTGGAATGGCCATCCCAGTCCCCAGACCTAAATATCATTGAACATCTGTGGGATGTTTTGAAGCGGGCTGTCCATGCTCGGCGACCATCAAACTTAACTGAACTGGAATTGTTTTGTAAAGAGGAATGGTCAAAAATACCTTCATCCAGGATCCATTAATTCATTAACAGCTACAGGAAGCGACTATTATTTTTGCAAAAGGTGGATCTACTAAATATTAATGTCACTTTTCTGTTGAGGTGCCCATACTTTTGCACCTGTCAATTTTTGAAATAATGCATATTTCACATTTTTGGTTAGTACAATAAACCTCATTTCAATCCTGAAATATTACTGTGTTCATCAGTTATTATATATATCACACTGAAATAGCTGTTGCAAAAAAACAGTTTTTAAAAAAACAAAAAGAGTAAGATTAAGAGGGGTGCCCAAACTTTTTCATATGACTGTATGTATTCGTGTGGTTGCTGGGGGCCAACCCTACTAAACTTCCCGAGGCCTTGTTTACTTTTCATTCGCCCCTGGTGCCATCAGTGGCTGAATCATTGTGTGCAGACACCTGAAGTAGAAGGGTATTGGAAGAAAATGTGAGCAGACTTGAATGTTAATGTGCACACCACAATGACGTGCTATATTTTCTTGAGAGGGAAATTCACTCACAGGATTTCTGCTATGGGCTCACCCATGTGTTAATATGGCCCTACCTATTTGTAAGAATTTCATCATCATTGCAAGATGTGCACAACACTGGATATTTAATTTAAGGTGTAGGCCAACTGAAAAATGTGAATAATCAATGTATTACTGGGGATAAGTACTGATTATCAATGTATTACTTTTGATTTAATACTGTATAGTAATGTATTAATAATCTGATCATTTACTTCTATGTATCTTACTTGCATGTAATCAGAGACAGATAGAATTAATTTTCTTATGGAAGCTGATCTGAAGATTCCCACAACAGGCCACTACATCATGTAGAGAGTGTGGTGTTATATATGTTGCTGTGGAACCTACTAACTTCTGATTTGTAGGGTGCCCAATGTTGGACCTCTGTGAAGAATATGGAAGATATTCGGACATATCAATCATATCTCCAAGATATTTGCTTAGGTGTAATCATAGATATTTCTACATCTGTTATCTGCACATAATTAGCCATTCCACTCTGATCCCCTTCTTTGTCAGTATCAATTTCTCAGGAGCTCAAATTATCTCACTAGCAAATAGGGACTCTGTCAGGTCATTTTTTAGTATGATACTAATATTACCTTTGAATAGTGCCTGCGCAGACCTTTTAAAAACATGTGAAATCATTATTCTACCCTTTGTAGTTTCCTTATTATAAGCATTTTCAGACCCTGCAGGGAGCTGCTGCATTAGCCCAACCATTACAAGCACAGAAGATTAGTCCTGCTGTGTTAAACTGTCATTTATTTATGCACACCTTCTCAGCAGCTCTCTCCTCCCTCCTCCCTTTGCTCTTTGCAGTGTCAAGATTCGGTTTCCATTAGGAGCTTTTGTGCTGTTGAGGACATGGAAAGAGAAAGCTATTGCAGGTTTGTCCTACCCTGATCTGTATAAGATATCCACTCCATTTGTTTCTCTAAGCAGATATCCTGCTGTGCCGCGGCACATTTTGTGTTTTATTTCACCTCTTGCTTGGCTGCAAATACAAGCAGAGAGGAATATACAGCACTTCCCCACTGACCTCCTGTGCAGTGCAGTAATGTGAATATGTGACATGAATATTCATGTTCTAGGGAGCAGAGAACTAAGTGGATCATTCACTGTGATTGACAGATGAAATGAATCTCTTTATTTGAAGTTTACAAAAGATAGGAGGGAAATATAAATAAAAGAAATACATCAATAGAGGGAGCTTAGAGAAAGGAATTAGAAAATGATAGCAGTTACATATGTATTTTTGACCTGACAGATTCCCTTTAATTAAACTAAGAATGCTACGTCCACTGGCAGAAGTCAAGGTGACAAAAAGTAATTAAGAAGCCAGGAATCTTCTGCACAGCTGCAAAGGGCCCTGTCAGACTCATTGGTGCCGGAACATTATTCCGAATTATAAAAATACTGTATATCCTAGTCCTACACAAATCATATCACTGAAATCGTGAGAGCAAGCTGCATGACACATAGGTCTCGATTTCCTCTAGCACCCTTGTTAGGGAGATACGGAGAATGGCCAGCAGAAGCTGTATAGAGCAGCCATGTTCACTCTCCAAGCCTAGGGGAAATCCACCAGAATTATTCCCCTCAGACCTCCCGGTGAGAAGTTATGAACCATCATAACTTTTAGGAATCTTTTAGATTAGAGGTCAAAGGAGCAAATTCAAGGACAGCCCATGGGCTGAGAGGGAGTGAACAGTCTAAGGTTTAAGAAGGACTTCCAATATTCCTCCAGTTGTTCACTTCTAGGGAAGGCCATATCGTCATGTACTGTGCTGGAAAGAATCAAGTAAAGACCTTGACTCAAACTGCACCTCCCATGTGCTGAGCCAGCAACTAGAAACCGGTAAACCTTTTACTTCTTATACTGTACCTTTTGTAACCTACTACCTTGATTTGCATATCTGACTGTAATATCTGTATAATCTACCATGCATATGTGGCGCCCCGCATGGTCAGGCGTCACAGAGGGGTATTGCACCCGTAAAAGAGGTGTAATTGCCCCAGCTGCAAGTGGACCCTAGGTTGGTGGGTGGGACCCATTCCCAGCATTCCCACATTAGCATAGTGGTGGCAGGTTACCTGGGAGGGGATATATTCACCCCCAGGGGAGATCAAGAGCAGTTAGTTGGAGGAGGAGGAGAGGAGTTAAGACGGTTGGAAAGAGTGTGGAACGAGGCAGAAGGGTTACCCGGATGGTTTCAAGCCGATCCGGAGGGAAGAAGAAGGGATCTTGAGGAGATCCTGAAAGAGGGTGCCCGACGCGAGAAGTCCGGGCCCTAGAGAGAAAGGGAGATCCCCAGAGTGGAGCGACCATACTCCAGGGGATTCTCCAGTCCACCACGGGAACGCCGGGCCCGAGGATCCGGCCAGACTTCATCTTTGCTGTCGGCAACCGGCTGCTGTGGCTTGTTTATCAGCCACAGCACCCTGCCAGATGGAGCGGTCTGCCTGCTTCCTGACCACGAAGGAGAGGACCCCAGGTACTACCTATATGGAGCTATTGGGTATAGGCCCATCCTAGGTGGGGAAGAAAGGACACAGGTTCGTCAACTAAGGTACACCACGGGTTCCACCATACCACCTGGGATCCGTTTGCAGCCATCTGTAGAGCTACTTCTCATTATAACATCTGATGCTGGACTGTGAACTTTTTTTGATGCTGCTACAAGTTGACAGTAAAGTACCCGGGAGAAAGTGACTTTGCCTCTGCGTGTGTTTTCGTACATCAACCCGTTCCCTTGCGGGAATGTGCCCCGGAAGAATCGCTCCGCCTGTAGGGAGCTTTGCCAACTTAGCCGCACTACCATCTACCTCCGGCGGACTGTGGCGGCGCTGGTGACCCATCACCAGGTACTACAGGTGGCGTCACGACAAACTCTTATCCCCTGTAAATTCACCCTTTTTGAAGTGTCACCCAGGGCCTGGGGCTCGACACATATAATGTGTTTTATCATTTAATGTGCCCTTACGGCGATTAAATACAGTGGGGACAATAAGTATTTGATCCCTTGCTGATTTTGTAAGTTTGCCTACTGACAAAGACATGAACAGTCTATAATTTTAAGAATACGTTAATTTTAACAGTGAGAGATAGAATAATAAAAAATAAAATCCAGAAAATTACATTGTCTACATTATATAAATGGATTTGCATTTTGCAGAGGGAAATAAGTATTTCATCTTTCTGGCAAACAAGACCTAATACTTGGTGGCAAAACCCTTGTTGGCAAGCACAGCAGTCAGACGTTTCTTGTAGTTGATGATGAGGTTTGTGCACATGTCAGGAAGAATTTTGGTCCACTTCTTTTTGCAGATCTCTAAATCATTAAGATTTTGATGCTGTCGCTTCAGCTCTCTCCATGAATTGTCTATGGGATTAAGGTCTGGAGACTGGCTAGGCCACTACATGATCTTAATCTCCTTATTTTTGAGCCACTCCTTTGTTGCCTTGGCTGTATGTTTTGGGTCATTGTCGTGCTGGAAGACCCAGCCACGACCCATTTTTAATGTCCTGATGAAGGGAAGGAGGTTGTCCCATGGTCCCATCCATTGTCCCATTGAAGTAGCCAGTGGGCAAACTTACAAAATCAGCAAGGGATCAAATACTTATTTCCCCCACTGTATATAATTTAGTTGCTCTTTTATCATTATCCACTAACCCACACGTCCGTGTCCTCGGTTTAACATTGTACGCTACCGAGGGTTTGCTTCTGGCCCAATATAAGTCTGTTTATGGGCCGGATTTATATATAACAAGGACCTGGTGGCAGCTCTACCGGGCTGGTAGGACTCTGTTTCGCTGCAGCAGTGAAAAAAGTCTACCAGCGTGTCAGGGTTTTGAGCAAGAGTGCTGTCATGCTGGAGGATCGCATAAATCACCATCTTTCACTCCCTGTGCTTCTCTTTGCATGCATGGACAGGGCATGGGGCATGTCAGTGTAAAGCTACATCAAGCTGACCTTAAGAACTCCTGTGGGTGCAGAACGTCACGTGTTGGCAGAAGTGACAACATCATATTGCATTGCTCTGACATTTTAGAGATATGAGGGTGGGGCTGCAAGGTGCAGTATTCATCACAGATTGGTGACAGTGGTAGGATTGAGATAATAGTGTGTGTGACTGTGTGGCCCATATGACTCGCCCTGTGGGGGGCCGTGGGGTACTCGGAGCCGGGCCTGACGATGTCGTCGGGGAATGGTAGCGTGACCCGGTCCGTGGCCCCGGAGCGGTCAATAAAAAGGAGGAGAGTTTGTTGAAAAGGGGAAAACGGGTTTAGGGATTGGTTGTTGTGACCCCACCCGTGGTATGAGGCTATAAGTGGCTGCAGCTGCGGTGCGGGACCTCTGGGGATGATGGGAGTGCAGTGGTGATGGTTTCACTCCCCACGGGTGGAGCGGATATACAGGACAATCGGGAAAGTCTATGGCAGTGGTAGGACGTTGGGGTGTATCTCCTGCCAAGGGATTGGGGTACTCGGATCTCAAGCGCACGGATACGAGGATGTCACGGGTGGTCGGTGCCCGAGCCTGTACCCTTGCGGTGACAATAAAAAGAAGAAAAATAATAAAGTTTATGAAGTTCGTGACACCACCTGTAGGTCCGGTGATGGCACCAGCGCTGCTGGGACTTCTGGGGTGATGGGCGGCAGCAAGGTGTTGTAGCTCTCTACAGGAAGAGTGGGATCCCCAGGGCTTTAGGGTAACTATGGTGGAATAGGGCAGCGCTGTCTCTGCTGTGAGACTGGAATATCACAGTCAACCAGGAAGAAACACAGACACATTGCTCACTCTGCATGGGTACTTTACTCCAGTAATCTGCAGTCTTACAGGGTATGCAGTTGTTTCAGCTAGGATAGTGTATAGAAGAGGGAACAAGAGAAGACAAGGTACATATGGGAGCAACACCAGTTAAAACTATCGACAAGTAGACAAAAAATTGTGTGATATATACAAGAGTTTATTTATTATTAATGTGCAAAAAAACTTTTGGATAAAAACAATTACAACTGTAAGGGCTCCCCTATGCCCTTGTATCAGAGATAACAGTGACCATAAAATTGCAACAGTATACGGCATTGGATGATATATATACAGTAGAAGGACCCCCGTAGGATAGGCAAATTGATATGACTGTTACAATTTACAATGAAAAGTGCATACGTGCGTGTACAGGACCACTCGCTTAAGGAGTATATAATATTTTTTGGTCAGGTATAATAATGAATCACGTGGTTAGCGTGCAGATACCAAGCCTGATATAGGGGAAAGACACAATCAATGCAATAAATGGTAGTGTACCAGGGTCAACAAAATATTATCCCGCATAATAGAATAGACAATTAATCTTAGATACTCACTCATACCCTTATCATATCAACCCAAATGGACTATGGTGGACCAAAGTATGCTATAGTGGGTCTCAGTACACAGTAAAGCACAGAAAAGTAAAATGAACTGGGTGGTGGCCGGCAAGTTACACCGTTAACCTATTAGATGTTAGGTTGGTTAGACACCTGTGTTTCCATCAAGGCAATATTTTTGTTTATGTCAGGAAATAATGTGCTGACACAGGTGTATATGATCAAGGAGAAACTCACCTACAGGCTGGCATTTCTGTGGTTCGTGCAGTATGTATAAGTTACAATGTGCTGCTGTAGCCTCAATGTTCTGGATGGCTGGGCTGCTTCCTCTTGGCCTCATGGCATAGCTTGCTGGCCACGCCGACACTCCTGAACCGGGCCGCCCACTCCATTGTCTCCAGGAGTTGTACCTTCAGGTCTTGGAGCGCAGTCTCCCAGAAGGCTGGGTCTCCCTCAATGGTGCGGAGAGAGACCACCTCTGGTTCACCAACTGAGGCACGGGCCTCCACTTCCACCTACCGCATCAGGTCCATCAGCCGGATTGCTGCCATGTCTCTTTCTCCAAGACCCCTACCCGTTGCCATCTGCAAAGGTTCTGCTTGCAAAGACCCTACCACGTCCCGTTCATTTTGCTTTATAGTCCATGGGAGGGTTAGAGTCTCTGGCCCGCCCCCTTGGTTGTTTGATGGCAATCAGGGCAGGCAAACAGTTTCGCGCCTCTGCCATGGCCCTCCCACAATGAGGGGCCGAGGCACGTCCCTGGGCCAACACATTGTCTTTTACATTGTTGAACCCGCCATTTTGGGCCCAGTAGAAAATGGCGGGAAATACTGTAGTTCTTTTAGGCCGAGTGGTAAAGTCTATAACAATACCCGTAGTTCACGGGTGGGTTCAATCCAGTTTGTAGACGCCAAGATTTTGTCTCGTGCCAAGGGACTGGAGTACTCGGATCTCGAGCGCACTGATACGGGGATGTCACGGGTGGTCGGTGCCCGAGCCTGTACCCTTGCGGTGACAATAGAAAGAAGAAAAAAGAAAAATAATAAGGTTTGTGAAGTTCGCGATGCCACCTGTAGGTCTGGTGATGGCACCGGCGCTGCTGGGACCTCCGGGATGATGGGCGGCAGCAAGGTGTTGTAGCTCTCTACAGGAAGAGTGGGATCCCTGGGGCTGAAGGGTAACTATGGTGGAATAGGGCAGCGCAGTCTCTGCTGTGAAACTGGAATGTCACAGTCAACCAGGAAGAAACACAGACACGTTGCTCACTCTGCACGGGTACTTTACTCCGGTAATCTGCAGTCTTACAGGGTATGCAGTTGTTTCAGCTAGGGTAGTGGACCGGGTGGTCCTGGCAGCAGGTAGTGTCCCTCCAAAGCTCCGGTGATGTTCCTTCTCCATACTTGCTCTGTCCTAACTCTGCACTGCCCTGCACGAATCCTACTTCTTGAACCGGGCCTGTCGGGTGATATGGGAACCCCCTTTCTCTCCAAAGGGAACCCAACTCAGTCTAGCACTTCTGGTGGAGACTGTGCTTGATTTAGGAGGTTGGATTGTGCTCCAATGAAGACATTGACCACGCCGGTAATTTGCAGTTCAGGAATGGACCTCTGATCCACGTCGGAGCCGGTACCCCGCTTCGTACTGGGCCAGTGCGTTTGGTCGCCCTCTTCTTTGCCCCTCTCTGTCTGGGTCACCAGGTTGAAGTGCCCTCCCCATTACTTCTCCTCTTTTACACTCTCCTTTACTTCTACTCCTCTCCTCACCATTCCTTTTCTATTTCTGTTCTGTTTTTGTATCTCTTCTCACTGACTCTCCTCTCTCTGTTTCCCGCTCTTTCCCCACTCACTATATACCCTAGCTCTCCTTCCACCGGGACTGGTTACCTTAGTAATGAGTTGTCTGATTGTCCCCTATCACTAGGAGTATGTGGAGCTTCAGGCTTCTACTACCCCCTACCAGGACAAAGCATAATGCACCCTCTGTTAGGGGAGCAGTACCCTTTTGTAGCGTGCTGAATAATGAGGCGCTACAGGTACAGGACTGAGGGTGCTGAATAACCGACAGACACAAGGGTTGAAGTCTCTGTTACCTTTACTGGCAGTAGTAGCAGGTTTATTCCAGGGTAGAGATGTTCGGAATCCGGGTGGCCTGGAAGCAAGTTGGGGATCTCCTCATCCGGTGAGCTCTGAGGCCTCCCTGTTGCACTACTCTTGGCGGGCCCTGGCTGCTTGTAGCTAAGCTGCGACCCGCTCTTCTCCTGTGGAAAGTCTCTCACCCGTATTACAGGCAGCTCGAGCCCTTCTCTGGCACCTCACCTCTGGCGGAGGTCCTGGGCTCTAGTATGCTGCTGTGCCGCCTTGGATTTGTGGTGGCTGGGGGACTTGGAATCCCCGGCCCTCCGGATTCTGCTGCTGGGCCTGAATTACCTGCACAGCCTCGGACTCTGGCGTCCAGTTCTGGCACTCTGCTTTGGGGTGAGGCAGTCATCTGGCTCCACTCCCCAGGCCTTCTTCTTTCCTTCCGCAGACCCTCTTGTACGGGTCCCTCACGCATGCCGCATCTTTCTTGGGATGAGCTCCTCTGGCTCCAGTTTCCCCAGAACATCTCCCGCTTCCTACTCCTCCTCCTCTTTAATGTTCTGCCTAACCCTCCTCCCAGACCAGCATATATAGGGGAAGCTCCCCTTAAACCGGGTTCAGAGCTCCCCCTGCTGGTCTGTAGTCAGGAAAAGTGTTGCATGCTGTGGGCATACCCGGAGTGGATACCCTTCCCTTGCTTCCAAGCACAGCATGACCCCCCCAAGAGAGGCAATGCCATTGTTGCAACCGGACTCTGGGGTGCCACACATACTCTCATTCATGAAAGACTACCAGCAGTAGCTTTTGCTGCTGGGGTCTTAAGATCAGTTCAGAGCTAGACTGTCAGAGTGAAAATACTATAAGGCGTGTCGGCAGGGCCGGCGTCAGCACCCGGCATACCCGGGCAAGTGCCAGGGCCCTGAACAGCTGGGGGGGCCCACTGACCATCAGGGACTGGCAGCCCTGGCAGTCAGGGGCCCATTAGGGACAGACAGCCCTGTTAAGGGGCCCATTAGGGACAGACAGCCCTGTTAACAAGGGGCACATCGGGCAGTCTCCGCAAGTGCTCCGCTAAGCTCCCAGCGCACATGGCTAAATTGCATGCGATGCAGATCAGCCATGTGCAGGCTATGGGGAGCAGTGGAGCTTCCTCCTTTGCCTACTGTAGCAGAGTGATGAGTCATCACCCTGCAAGCTCTTCACACTGCTGCAGGAAGGAGGAAGCTCCACAGTCCCTGGAGCTGCTGCTATAAGGATGTGGTGGGGAAGAATCTGAGGAGGACACAGCCCCGGCGGAGCAGATGGAAGGTGAGTATGATCAGTTTGTTTGTTTTTTACTGTGTGCAGCAGGATGGGGGATTATATCTACCATGGAGGCTGTACTGACTGTATATAGAGGCTGTGCTGACTGTATATAGAGCCTGTGCTGAGTGTATATAGAGGCTGTGCTGACTGTATATAGAGGCTGTGCTGACTGCATATAGAGGCTGTGCTGACTGTATATAGAGGCTGTGCTGACTGTATATAGAGGCTGAGCTGACTGTATATAGAGGCTGTGCTGACTGTGTATAGAGGCTGTGCTGAGTGTGTATAGAGGCTGTGCTGACTATATAGAGTCTGTGCTGACTGTATATAGAGGCTGTGCTGACTGTATATAGAGGCTGTGCTAACTGTATATAGAGGCTGTGCTGAGTGTATATAGAGGCTGTGCTGAGTGTATATAGGGGCTGTGCTGACTGTATATAGGGGCTGTGCTGACTGTATATTGAGGCTGTGCTGACAGTATATAGAGGCTGTGCTGACTGTATATAGAGGCTGTGCTGACTGTGTATAGAGGCTGTGCTGAGTGTATATAGAGGCTGTTCTGACTATAGAGGCTGTGCTAACTGTATATAGAGGCTGTGCTGACTATATAGAGACTGTGCTGAGTGTATATAAGGGCTGTGCTGACTGTATATAGGGGCTATGCTGACTGTACATAGAGGCTGTGCTGACTGTATATAGAGGCTGTGCTGACTGTATATAGAGGCTGTGCTGACTGTACATAGAGGCTGTGCTTACTGTATATAGAGGCTGTCTCATCTAAGGGGCTCAACCCAGTTTAGTGTCTCTAGTGGGGCTGCACATTCTTGATGGGGGGATCAGGCTGATAGTTAGGTCCTCGACCGGCCGGTGTTGACGGCTCAGAGATAAACTCGCCTGTACTGCGACTCGGAGCCGGTTCTCTGTTGTGGACTAGGATTCCCCAAGACCTGTCCGGTGGTCTGGCACTGGATTTCCTCCTTCTTTCCTTGGCCGCCATTCCTTCTAGGCGCCTTCCCTAGGAGATCCGTCCAGGGCTCCCTCCTTGCTTTACTCCTCAGACTAGACTAGATCTGTTAGTTCCCGCTCCTTCTACCCTAACACTCCTCCCACTGGGTCTGGTTCCCTAGAGACGGGTTAACCAAAAGATCTCCTATTTGAGGTGTAGGGATGCTGAGAAGAGAGCCTCAGGTCGACTTTACCCTCCCCAGTGACAGAAATACTGCACACTCTGATGTGGGTGCACTACCCGTACTGTTGCGCACTGACCAGTGGGGCACCACAGAGGCATCATATAGTGTGTGTGCAGGGGCTGTGAGGGCATTATATGACATGCCCACGCCAGGGCCAGGGGTACTCGGGAATCGGGCATCAGTTGTTGTTCTTCACTCTTGGTTCTTTTCACGGGGACAGACGGGGGCCGAGACCTGGTCCCATGACCCTGGTGGCGTCATTTAATAACGTCGGAAATGACAGGGATGACAGGGAAAAGGGGTATTCTTGACGCCACCTGCAGTGTGCGGCCAAGGGCGACTGCTGCTGCTTCAGAACCTATGGAGACGGTGACCGGCAGCTTGGATGGTTTCGCTTTCCCAGGGCGGCGGGATGGAGGAGTCAGTTCGTACCTTGGCAGATGTTAATTAGGTCATCAGCACCCAGGTATGCAGCCTCTGCGGCCAGTGGTCGCCTCTAAGAAAAGTCTCACACACCACAGCTGAAGTTCTGTTACTTTTACTTGTTTCAGCATGACTGCTGGGTGCTTCCCTTGCCAACCTCTGATTCAGCATTGACTCCTGAACCGACACAGTACAGTTTAGCTTTTGTTGGTGTTCCTTTCTTTTCCTCTTACTAGGTGTTTCATTCTCTGGTGGTCCCTCAGTGCTATAAGCTAGTCGCTACGCTCCTCTCAGCACCTCCGCACACAAAGCTCAGGTACTGACAGCCACAGGTACTCAGTTGTACCCCTTCTGAGTATTGCTCCCTAGTTCGGCCGCCTTCTCCAAGTTGTGTCGGGTGTTCGGCCGCAGTTCCCCTTAGGAACTAGGGGCTTCCGGTTCAACGGTTCGGGCTTAAAGCATCCGAGCCATTTTTAGGGCCAGTTCCCTGTTGTGAATTCATTGGAGCTCCCTCTGGTGGTTGTTGCTGGTGATGCAGCTGACTGTGTGGGCTTCACAGGTGAGGGGGATAGGCAATCTGGTTCTTGGAGCATATAATGGTTGGAAGTGGATCAATCCTTGTCAGTTGTCTTTTGTTCCTGAAGGAGTTCACATCTCTCTGGTTTCTTCTGCTCTGTGGAGATCTTTGCAAGATAAGTGTTCATAACAGTTCCCTGTTTTGTCCACCTGCCCCTCTGTACTCTTGCCAGTTACAGGCGTACAGGGATCTACGTCTTGTTCCGTACCCCAAGGGCTCCGTTCTTACTTCACACCTGTCGGTCTTTCTCTCTCTCGGGGTGAACGTGGTCATGCTCCAGCCCACGGGAGTCGACATCACTGCCAACCTCTACTCCTCCACCTCTCCCATTCACTACCTATTTCCTTCCCGGCTACGCTTGGGTCCTCCGTCTGGGTCCACCCACCGTCCCGGGGTCCTACATGTTGTGTGTGTGTGTGTGTGTGAAGCTCAACTGCGCCATCCCAGCACCTGGAGAGCATAGGCACTACTCTCCCTCTAATGGAGGAGTGCAGTACCTCTGGTTGCGGCCTACCCGGTGAAGTGCAACATTATACTTTGCGTAGAAGGCTGTGGGGACTCATCATATTGCATGAACGTGGCATACAACTGGAAAAACAGGACGAAGTGCTGGGGATCCGCGCTGCTGAAAGGAGGAACCAGGACCCAAGAAGTCTGGTGCAATGGTGTTTCTTTATTCCGACACATTTCGGCGAAACCTCTGCTCCTTCCGACTCAGATACAGATGAATGATACCAACCAGCATGAATGCTAGCTCCCACAGACCTATTAGTTTTTCTTTAAAAAGCCAAGGCCCCGAAACACAGCAGAATAAAGAAACACCATTTCACCAGACTTCTTGGGTCCTGTTTCTTTCTTTCAGCAGCGCGGATCCTCAGCACTTCGTCCTTTTTTTCCAGAGGTCAAATAATGACCACTGGGTCTTCCATCTACGGTAGCATGTTAGATCCAGTTAGTAGCAGGGTCTAGCAGGCAATCTGCCAGTTGAAAAGCTGACAGTTCTAATGCATTGCAATATGTTAGACCAGTGATGAGGGAAATAAACGTTGAAATTCCAAAGAGGGACAACGTAGTAGAGTAAAGAAATAAATAAACATGAGATAAAAATAAATTAAAAATAGTATAATAATTACATACTGTATTTTTATGTAAGAACAAAACCAAAAAAGTTACACCGTAAAAAAAGAAAAAATTTTGTCAAAAACAGTTTTTTTCATGATACTGCCAAACAAAAAGTGTAAGTGACCCGCCCCAATGTATGGGATACTCGGAATCGGGCGTTTAGTTCACGGGAGATGTCACTGACGCCTGTTGCCCAGTCCCGTGGCCCTGATGGTCGCTTAAAAAGGGGAAAACAGTCAATAAAAATAAAATAAAAGCGTTTTGTGACACCACCTACAGTTCCAGTAATGTTACCGACGCTGCGGAACAGTCCTCCGGGGTGATGGTGGAGCAGTAAGATGGTTACGCTCCTCGTAGGTGGAGCGGGATCTCCAGGGCAGTTGTGAATGTTATAGTTTTTACACAGAATCTATAGGGGGTGAAACAATGCGAAAATAGGGACTTATCTCCTTACAGATATCGGCAAGAACCTGATTGAAAACTGCTGACCTGGAAATGTTGTGTTACCCACAACAAGTATGCGCACCTGGATACAGCTGCGGCAGAACCCACACATCCACGATTGACGTGGCGAACAATAGTTGTATTAGGACGAAGTGTCTCAGGATCCGCGCTGCTGAATGAATGAAACCTGAAACTGGAACACTGGTTTCAACGTGTGTTCTTTATTCCTACGCGTTTCAGAGCGTTACCATACTCCTTACTCAGGATCAAAACCTTTTTTTGTCCCTGAGGAAGGAGCATGGTAACGCTCCGAAACACGTTGAAACCAGTGTTCCAGTTTCTGGTTTCATTCATTCAGCAACACGGATCCTGAGACACTTCGTCCCAATACAACTATAGTTTTTATACAAGGAGGCAGCTTACCACACAGCACAGTCACTTGTCCTTTTCACTGCAGCAAGTGTGTGGCTCATCAGGTGGGGAATTGCAGAACAGTGTATGGAGGGAGCAGGATCAAGGGCCGTAATAACAGACACTCTCAAGGTTAATGTTTCTGTACCTTTTACTGATGTTGCAGGTATAGTCCAAGGTACAGTCTCTGATGGTACGGGTCCGAGTGGTCTGGTAACAGTTCAGGATCTCCACACTCGGGGAGTATGAGAAATCATTGCTACGCTGTGGGTGTTTCTGGTCCCAGGCTGTCTGAAGCTAAATCCTGGCCCTCTCTTGATGTCCACACTTTTGTGGCAGTCTGTTAGAGCTCTGCTGCGGGCACCGCTGTATCCACTGTGGTCCTTGGCTCTGCTAAGTGGCTGTGCCTCAAATGTTGCTGTGGCCAGGAGACCTGGAGTCTCCTTGGCCTCTAGTCTTTACTGCTTGGCTAACAGGTCCCTTGCAGTCACGGACTCCGGTGTCCGGTTTTTGGGCGCTGTTCCTTTGAGGCGAACCGGTATGGCTCCACTCCCCCTGCTACTACTACCCCTTACCTCCGACCCTCGCTCTAGGGCCCCTCACACAGGTTAGTAGTGCTCACTGGTACAAGCTTAGCACAGCTCCGTCACCAGGATGTCTTTACAGTCCTCCCTGGAACTGTACTCAACTCAACTGTCTCCACCTCCAGGCCTGAATTTATAGGGGACCTTGCCTGAACTCAGTTTGTAGAGCTGCCCCTTCCGGAGTGGAGTGGAAGGTGTTGTATTCAAGCTTACCTGATGTGGAGATCCTTCTCTGTCCCAGGTGTATCCATGGCAACCAAACCCTGGGGTTGCCACAACCAAAAAAATGTAAATAGAAATGGTCTCCCTGAAATTGTCATCTTGTCCTGCAAAAAATGAGCCCCACTCAGTTCATTCAGTGGAAAAATAAAGAAAGCTATAGCGTTCAGACTATGCTGATGTAAAAGTCAATTATTTTTCCTATAAAATTGTTTTAACAAAAGTGTAAAAAATATTAAAAAAAACATAAATGTGGTATCGCTGTAATCATACTGACTCAAAGAATAAAGCTGTCTTATCAGTTACATAACAGGGTGGAATGGCGTAAAAAAACTGAAAAAGTAAAATTTCTCAGTTGCTTTTTTTGATCACTCTGGATCCCACATGTTGGAAAAGAAAGTGATGAAAAAATGTTATTTATCCCAAAATGGCACCAATAAAAAATTCAACTAATCCTGCAAAAAGTTGTAATTACTTTCCGGCAATGGGATTTTCTAGAACCCATGAAGGCACCACAGAGAGAAAGAAGGGATCCACAATTTAAGCACAGGAACCCTACAGAATATAAGGGCGGAGCATCTCCCTGCATCAGTTGGATTACAGAGCATGACGGGTATGTACAATATCAAAAACCAACGTCAAATTTGTTTTCCCAAACACTATGTGAACCCCACACCAAGAAGGAACCAGTGATCACCTATTAGCAGTAACAGGAGGGAATATAAGGGTGTTGTCATGGGATCCAGAAGATCCCATTAACAGTAAGTAATAATGTTTTTTCCTCTCAACCATGACAGCGCTACGAGAGATTTAGGCCATGTTCACATGTTGAGTATTGGTGCATCCAGCAAATAAGGGAATCCGACGCCAAAAAATTTACCATATTTTTTTTTAGAAATTTTAAGTTACGCATATTACACACACAATGAACCATCTGAGAATCTGCAGTTGGGAACACATAATCACATGACCAGACAGTGATCTTGGACTTCATGAGCACATATGTATGGGTACCTGGGATTGAAGAAATGTGCTCTATTTTTTGGTACAATGCGGTGTTTCGAGTCCCTGTTCAATTAGCAGCCCCTCATGGCAATGGAGTACATCCTGCTCTATTGTAGATTCATTGATGAACTATTCTTTATTTGGATGGTGATGGAGGATGAAGCAATGAGGATTTCAACGCCATCCCATGAGGATTGGAATTCATAGTCAAGAGTTCAAAAATACATATTAAATTCTTGGATTTGATGGTTATGAAAGGTGAAGATGGTACTATCTGCACATTCACTCATTAAATAAATTAGATATCAATAGCTACCTAGATTATTCCAGCGGCCAGCTCCAAAAATGGATTAAAAATATACTCTATGGTCAGTGTTGGCGCATCGGTAAGAATTGTCCCAAAGGTGTTTAATTCTTGGAGGAATCAAGAAAAAGGGTATCCTGGAAAAATTGTCAAAGATGCCTTTAATAAAGCCAAAACCTCCACCTATTTGATTGTCTATTAAATATAGGTAACAAAAATATATATCAATTAGAACAAAGGTCCCCAATGTCAGTCCTCGAGGGCCGAACCAGTGCAGGTTTTCAGGATCTCCTTAGTATTGCACAGCAGGCAATGATTCCAATCCCTGTGCATTAGTAAGGAAATCCTGAAAACCTGCACTGGTTCGGCCCTCGAGGACTGACATTGAGGACCTCTGAATTAGAAGAACAAAATACTGTAGATGATAATGGACTGGGGTTTAGTCACCATTTTTAATAACTCGTATGACTCCATCAAGGGGTTAAGAAAAAGTACTAGTTTGTTCTAGGTAATGACCCAATTTTGCCTAAGAATATAGCAAAAAATACCAATGTATTCAGACGCAACAGAACCCCAAAATATCTTATTGCACTGCATCGAATAAATATAGTAAGAACATCCAGGAAGATAGTATGCAATCCATTCCCATCATTCTATCCAGAGTTGAAAGGAGTTTTCTTATGCGGGGGTTCCAAATGTTTGTGTTGTGGTTTGATCAAACATGAATGTAAGAGTTTTCAATTTAGAAGTACCGAGACAATTTCCCCTGTTGATACATTTTGATATTGCAATCCTTTCTTTGTGATATACCGTATTTTTCGCTTTATAAGACGCACCGGATTATAAGACGCACCCCCAAATTTGGTGAAGGAAATGAGAAAAAAATAGTTTTTAATGTGAAATGGGGTCCGTCTTATAATGCCAGTGTCCGTCTTACAATCAGTGTATATGTCCCTAATCCTGGTACATAAACCCCCCAATCCTGGTATATATATCCCTCATCCTGGCATACATGTCTCTCATCCTCGTATACATGTCCCCATCCTGTATAAATGCCCCCATCCTGGTATTTATATTGCTCATCCTGGTATATGTGCCCCCATCCTGGAACATATGCCCCCCATCATGGCATACGGTATGTCCCTCATCCTGGTATACATGTGCCCATCCTGTATATATGGCCCCCATCCTGTATATATGCCCCCATCCTGTGTATATGCCCCCCATCCTGTATATGTGCCCCCCATCCTGTATATGTGCCCCCCATCCTGTATATGTGCCCCCCATCCTGTGTATATGCCCCCCATCCAGTAAATATGCCCCCCATCCAGTATATATGCCCCCCATCCAGTGTATATGCCCCCATCCAGTGTATATGCCCCCCATCCTGTATATGTGCCCCCCATCCCCAACCCTTTGATTATGCTATATGGCCATTTTTTTACCCCCAGACCCCCATGGCTCACCGAGGGTGCAGCTGCTCAGCGGGGGTGCCGGAGGCAGGGTCTCGTGGGTGGGGGACACAGCTGCAGGACCAGAGCAGCGGAGATGTACAGGCGGCAGTAAGCAGTGGGCGCCGCCATGTTTTTGTGGCTGGCTGCATTCATTAACACTGCAGCCAGCGGTAGGAGCTTCAACAAAATGGCCGCGGCCATAATGGAGACCCGCGGCCATTTTAAAGCCTCTACCTCTACCGGCTGGCTACCAGAAAAAACATGGCGGCGCCCACCGCTTGCTCCCGCCGGTACATCTCCGCTGCTCCGGTCCTGCAGCGGTGCCCCCACCCACCGGAACCTGCCTACGACACCCCCACTGGGCAGCTGCACCACAAACACCCCCCCCTTATCTGGTAATATTTAATTTTTAAGTTTTTTTTTTTTAACCTGCGCTTTTTAAGACGCACCCCCGTTCCCACCCAAAGTTTGGGGGGAACAAAAGTGCGTCTTAAAAAGCGAAAAATACGGTATATTGGAGTGCGACTGCAATTTTCAATATGTTGGCTGTATTATTCAACCAATACACAATCAACAAAAATAGATACAATATCAGAAGTGCAGTGATTAACCACAGTGTATCTAAACCTTTTTCAAAGGAGCACCATTTTAATGAATATACCCACCAATTTTCCTGATCGCTTTCAAAATAATTAATAGGGAGTCTTTTTGGAATTTTAAGATGGCCACTCTAGTGCCTGAGGGTTTGAGTATCAGTATTGATCATATCAAGGGGCTTAACTATCATGGTTGCAGGGGTTGCGACCGGACCTGTGGGTACAGGGGGCTCGCCGACTCCAGCATGCGCATCATCTGAATGAGCGTCTGATAACACGTATTAGGCTGCAATGCATCATGGCGCAGAGACCCATTGAGTCCCTGCATGGTAATACATTCTGATGGGCAAAAAGTGATGGTAGCTCAAGTTGACAGTACGGCGAATGACAGCAACGTTATTCGCCTTGTCGCACACTTCGATGTCAGCTGCCGCCAATGTGCACTGGATACAGAGGACACCAGGCAACTTGGGAGTGAAGGAAAGATGAGAAAAATGTTTTTGTTTTCAATCATGTGTTAGGAACAGAATGGAGACAAATATACAAGTATGTGGATCGTGTAAACTAGGATGGGGATCATATATCAAAGATCGGGGTGATATAAACTGGATAGGGATCATATATGCAAGAATGAGGCCATGTAAACCAGAATTGGGATCATATATGCAATGATAGTGCTATGTAAACCAGGATGGGAATCATATATACAAGGATGGGGCCATGTAAACCAAGATGAGGATCATATTTACAAGGATGGGGTCATGTAAACCAGGATGGGTATGATATTTATAAGGATAGGACCCATGTAAATGAGGATGGGGACCAAATGAATCATTTATACCAGGACTGGACCATACACACGAGAATTGGGAGATGTATATCAGGATGCGGACGATATATAGCAGGATGGAGACCATATATAGTAGGATGAAGACCATGACCTGCTCCAGGGTATGGGATAATCAGACCCAAGCTATCATACAATTCCGAGGAGTCATAGGGGTCGAGACCTGGTTCCGTGGCCCTGGGGGCAGCTGTAAAGGGGGATTCTGGCTGGGTAGGGATAGGGGTGATGGAAAAGGGAGTTATTTATGACGCCACCCGTGGTATGTGGCTATAGGTGGCCACCGCTGCTGCAGAACCTCCAGGGATGATGGACGGGCTGCTGGGATGGAGTGGCTCTCCATGGGCGGAGCGGATCCTCGAGGCAGTGGATGTGGTAAAATTGTAGTGTGCAGGGACTGTAATTCCGGTTGATGTTAGACTGGGTCCTTGCACCTGAGAGCAACTCGGGATAATTCTCACCCGACCGGTTCTGAGGTCTCCTTGCTGTGCTTCATGTGTAGGCTTCTGCTCCTGTTTTAGGTAAGTTGCTGGCCCTCTCTCTCCTGGTAGGTGCCAGTATGGCAAGCATCTTGAGTCCTTTATTAGCCCCTCTGTTCAGGCGGCTATCGCTGGGCTCTATACGCTGGTTTGCCTCTGGGCACAGTGTGGCTAGGGAACTTAGAATTCCCCACGTTCCGGTATTGGCTGCCGGGACGTTAGGCCCTGCACAGCCTCAAGCTCCAGTGTCCGTTCTTGGCGCTGTTCCTCTGGGGTGAGCACGATACCGCTCCACTCCCCAGGTGTTCCTGCACTTCCTCAGACTCCTGTTTTGAATCCTCTCGCTGCGTAGCTATCCTGGGACGACATAACACCACATGGGTTCTCTCCCCACTACACACTGACAAACACTAGCACCTCTGGGCCAGGAGGGGGAGCACCACCTGCTCCCTTAAATACTCCTGCTCATGAGGGAGAGCTCAGATCAGCTCGGAGCAGGGCTGTGAAGAGGACACTTAGAGCAGAGTTAGCTCAGTGCAGGCCCAGCAAGGGTCAGAGGAACAGGAGAACTACAGACAGAGGAACACGTCTGGGAGCTGGAGTGATACCTTCACTTGCCCCAGAAGAGCGCACAGAACGGACACCGGATCCGATACTGTGTCTGGCACCCACAGTACAGTGAATCCAGGAACAGTGAGATTTCTAGATGCCCATAGTACCAGTGCAAAGCAACACGGAGGGGTCAGCACAGCACAGAGGACTCAAGTTGCCTAGCAAAGTGGTACCAGCAGAACACAGAGAAAGAGTGAGAAGTCCCAGCAGCTTAGCTAGAAGCAGCAGCTCAGGACACACACACAGCGCAGCACGAGGAAGCTAATGACCCGGACAGGGTGGGGAGAGAGCTTAGCCCCATTACAGACTCCGTGGACTATAACCTGCAACAACATCTGCAGTAATGCTTTGGAAAACAGCAAAACTGTGAGTCTGTGTATTGATTGCAACCTTTGCCCTACATCCAGCGACAGAGAGCTCCCATCTGCAGAGTTACCAGCCTGTCAGCTCTGCACACGGATTAGGCTGGTTTCACACTACGATTTTTCTAAATCCGATGCTGTCCGATGAAAATCGGACAGCATCGGATCCGAATTTGGCCCCATGCAGCCCTATGGGCATCGGACCGAAACGGATGTGTACTAAATGCCATCCGATTTGGTCCGATCCGATTCTGTCCGATTTTATTATCGGTGCAAAAATCGGCGCCTGCACCGATTTTTGCACCGATAATAAAATCTGACAGAATCGGATCGGACCAAATCGGATGGCATTTAGTGCACATCCGATCTGACCCGATCAATATAACATGGGGCCCTATGGAGAAGGGTCCGAGGAAACATCTGATGTCTCCTCGGACCCTATTTTACTGTACTGAGCATGCTCAGTACAGTAAAACTTCTAACTGGGAGCACAAGGGTTAAAAAAAAAAAAAGTTTATGCTCACCTCCCCCCGAGCCCCCGCCGTCTCCCGCCGTCTTCCTGCAGGTTTCCGGTGGCTCCCGCAGGCTCCCGGTGTCAGCAGAGGTCTTCTTCTGCTGTTCAGGACCTGCGGTGATGTCACAGTCATGTGACCGCGGGTTACCATGGTGAACCCGCGGTCACGTGACTGTGACATCACCGCAGGTCCTGAACAGCAGAGGAAGACCTATGCTGACACCGGGAGCCTGCGGGAGCCACCAGAAACTTGCAGGAAGACGGCGGGATACGGCGGGGGCTCGGGGGGAGGTGAGTATAAACTTTTTTTTTTATTTCGGAGGACAGGGAGCACTGGAGGACGTGAGGGGGCCACACAGGGGACGTGAAGGGGCCACACAGGGGACAAGAAGGGGGACACAGCGGGGACAAGAAGGGGGACACACAGGGGACAAGAAGGGGGACACACAGGGGTGAAGAGGGGGAAACAGAGGGGGACACACAGTGGAGATGAGGGTTACACAGGGGAGAACAGCTGAGAGGTCTGATGACAGCAACTGATCCTGCAGATGTCGGATCGGATGCCTATTTGGCATCCGACTGCAGGGATCAGTTTATATCCGATGCTGTCCGATTTATATCGGACAGCATCGGATTTTAAAAAATCGTAATGTGAAAGTAGCCTTAGAAGAAGCTGCAGCATCAGGAGACAAGGAGAATTGCACCTTTTACTACAAAATGTGAGTGTGTGTCCTTTAACCCCGTCTCCACCATTCATATCCATTATAGACTATACCATCACTGCCTCGGGGAATACAGTTCTACCCACTGGAACTATTACACCTCAGCTGCCATTCCATCATCCCCGGAGGTTCTGCAGCAGCGGCGGCCCCATCACTGGCCGCATATGGTGGGTGGCGTCACGACTGACAATCCCCTGTAAATACACCCCTTTTATTTGCCAGGGCCCAGGAAACGGACCGGACCAGGACCACCCGTGACTTCCCCCGCAGCAGACACGGTCCGGTACCGAGTACCCTCGTCCCAGTGGGCTCGACATAAGGCCATGTTGAAACGCGCCAGCTCTTAGTGGTGTTTTAGCAGGGTGTTATGTATGATATATATATATATATATATATATATATATATATATATATATATATGTATTTATTTATGCTAGATTCATTAAAGGGGTTATCCGGGATTATAAAAAAAAATTGTGTCAAAGCATTACCAGGCAGGTAGCTGCCACCTACCTGCCTGTTCTACCTGGCACCGTTCACCGCCGACATGGAGCAGTTCTGAGACCGCTCCGGTCGGCGATTTTGCAGCTTCCGTTGATGTTTTCACTACAGAGCGACGGTTACTCCCCTCTGTTGATGAGCATCAGAGCCAATGTTATGCTGATTGACAGCTTGCTACCCCAATCAGGTAGCAGAGAGCCAGCTGTCAATCATCATGACATCAGCTATGCGTCCACTTCCACAGAGCAGAGTGGAAAAGCTGCCTCTACCCTGTTTACCCTGCTATGCTGTCCCCAGTAGGAGTGGTCTGTGCCTGCTCTGTTCTAGAGGTGAATGGTGCCGTGCACAACAGACAGGTAGGGGGAAGCTACCTGCCTGTTAGTATGTTTTTTTTTTCTTTACTAAAAATCCTGGACAACTTTTTTAGAGTCAAGCTTCATAGAACAGTAGTCTGTCCTTGTGCATAAAACAAGAAGAGATGAATGCTTTGCTTCTTCCACATTTATAAATACAGCTATTGTGACTCACAAACAAAAACAAGAAAAACTCGTTCCACCCGTGCTCCTGCCCTCATAGTCATAGATTCCTAATATAATTTGACTTTAAGTGCACACAAAATATGACCTGTCAGATGTGTGTAAGAAACACAGAATCCAAGAAACTTTGTCATGCATCTAGTTTTATACAATATAATTATGATACAGACTAGGGCTATGTTCACACTGTGCATTTTTGATCTGCTTTTGCAGTGAAAATGCAGTGAATGCATCACTTAGGCTGCCTTCACATTTGCAGATGCCTCCGCAGCGTTCTGCGGAGGCATCTGCAAGCCTCTGCATGCAGACCGCAGCCCCTATTTTTATAATGGAGCGCACGGTGTCTGCAGATGCTTGCAGACCGCCGTGCGCTCCCATTGCCCGCCATGAGTGATCTGTGCGCAGGCGGACGCCTGCGCACAAATCACACAGTCTCGTCCACACCAGGGACGCGACATGAAAAACGCAGAAATCTCCTGACCATTTTACATTTTTATACTGACCTGCAGAGCCTGTTTCAAATCGTCATTATGTGAATTTCTCTTGCGGGTATGCAGAGTTTTCTGTATAGATTTTCCCCATAAATTTACATTAGATGTCAAAAATCAGGAAAAGTATGTAGAATCCACATATGCACCGAAACCACATGTAATCTATTCTACATATGACTGTATCCATAAAATTTTATCAAAGCCAAATAACAGGAAGTATCAAACACATTGTAGCTTTATTTAAAGCATGATATACCAAAAAGAGTAAAAAACCACAGCGCCAGAAACACGATAAAAAAGCATGTAAAAAAACATACTTAATAAAACGCAATGAAATTGCGAATGTAACCTAATTTACATAATAGGTTCAGAAATTATGCAACATCTAAACTCACCATACACTCAGTGGGAACGTGGCCTAAAAAGTCACACAATTGCACCAGGTTTACATTTGGTAAACTTCGCATTTCATGAATTGGTCTAAAATATATAAAGTTGTCAAAGAATAAAAAAGCCTTTTAAAGTAAAGACAACTTAAAAAGTGTCACAAAACGTATATGGAATAGGGTCCAAATACTGAAGGTACTGAACGGAGAATAATACTTCAGAAAACTTGAGAAACACCAATGTTGAATCAGGGCCTAAGGTTACGTTTACACTTCAAGATTATCGTGAAAAAGATTTACTAGGATCACGTCATGATAATCTTTTGTTGTAAACAGGTTTACGATTACCAAAGAAACAAGCTAAACTAGTGAAAAGATGGCAGTGACCAAGCCTTCAGCAGGCTCCCGGCTGCTGTGGCAACTATTCGGTGCCCTGCGATCATGAGGCCGACGCTCCTTTTAAAGGAAACTTGTCAGGTGTCCTGTGCACCCAGAACCACAAACAGTTCTGGCCAGGTGCATATCTCAAATACCTGCCTGATAGTCCCAGCATGTACAAAGTATTTCTAAACATCATTTATTACTGGGGTAGGGAGCTCCAGGCTTTGAGAGCCGCCAGAATTGCATGTTTTCAGGATTACCTTAGTATTGCACAGGGGTTGGAACTATCACTAGTGATGAGCGAGCACTAAAATGCTCGGGTGCTCGTTGCTCTGGCCGAGCATCTCAAGATACTCGTGTACTCGGCCGAGCACCGAGCCCAATGTAAGTCAATGAGTGACAGGCTCCGCCCACAGACTTCCGGCTATAAAACGAGTATTGCTGGGAAAGAGCGGGAGGGGGGGCTTTTTGAAATCGCTGCAACATACAACACCTTGCTGTGGCCCCAGAGGGACCCTAACAATGAATCTGCTCCCTGTGTGGTGCCAGCTCACTGTGTGCACTGAAGGGAGCTGTGTATGTGTGTCAGATCGATAATTATTACCGAGCAGTCCGAGCATCTCGGCGGTACTCGGTGCTCGCCGAGCATTCCGAGTACCGGGATACTCGTGCGAGTACCGAGCAACGCAGAGCATACTCGCTCATCACTAACTATCACTAGTGCAGGTGATTATATTATCACCTGTGCAATACTAATGAAATCCTGAAAACATGACCTGTTGGCAGCTATCAAGGCCTGGAGTTCCGGAGTTCCCTACCCCTAGTTTATTAGATGCTAATTAAGGCTTTGATAGTCAAAGGAGCGTTAGTTCCTCCAACCAGTTGGCTAACATAGCATGTTATAATGCCCCTGTTGGTGTGATAATATGCCTTGCATAGCATTGTCATCCCAATCACTATATTAAGCTTTGCGTGCGCGCATCTCTTTCGCCAGGTGTATGCACCCCAAGCTTCAGAGAGGCTAACCGCGCATGATCGAAAGTCGTCCTTACTACCAGTCATGCGCATTACTCTAAAGCTTGGTGTATGTATCCCAGCTTCAGAGAGGCATAGTGCACTGATAATGCGGCGACTTCTGATCACTCGCGGTTAGCCTCTCTAAACCTGGGGGTGCATACACCCAGCAACAGAGATGCTTAATGGTGAGGAATACACTGTGTTCCAAATTATTATGCAAATTGCTTTTAAGTGTCATAGGGTTTTATTTTTATTTTTTTTCAATGAAACCCATTGATGGTATTGTGTCTCAGGGTTCTTTGGATCATTGAAATCAATCTCAGATATCTGTGATAATTAGTTTGGCAGGTGAGCCCAATAAAAAGAAAACTGGATGTTCCACAATATTACGCAGGCCACAGTTTTCAAGTAACATGGGAAAGAAAAAGGATGTCTCTGCTGCCGAAAAGCAACAAATAGTGCAATGCCTTGGACAAGGGATGAAAACATTTGATATTGCACGAAAACTTAAGCGTGATCATCATATTGAGATTTGTGGCTGATTTTGAGCACAAATGTGTTCGTGCAGATAAAGGCAGAATGAGGAAGGTTTCTGCCAGGCAAGTTCATCAGATTAAGAGAGCAGCTGCTAAAAAGGCCTTACAAACCAACAAACAGATATTTGAAGCTGCTGGTGCCTCTGGAGTCCCTCGAACCTCAAGGTGTAGGAACCTTCAAAGGCTTGCTGTGGTGCATATGTCGGGCCCCACGGGACAGGGGTACTCGGTACCGGACCGGACGGTGCCGGGGAAGTCACGGGTGGCTTGGTCCGGACCGTGTCCCTGGCTCGGCAAATAAAGGGGAATATTTACAGGGGAAATGTCACGTGTGACGCCACCCACTTGATGCGGCCAGTGATGGGGCCGCCGCTGCTGCAGAACCTCCGGGGGTGATGGAGTGGCAGCGGAGATGTTATAGTTCCAGTGGGAAGAACTGTATCCCCCGGGGCAGTAAGAGTTAAGGGTGGTGGAATTGTCCAGGACACTTACTTTTCAGACGCTGCAGGATCTCTCTTCCTTGCTGGTGCTGACAGGCTTGCAGCTCTGTAGGTAGGAATCTGCTGCAACCTGTATGGGAGGAATGGTTAGAGACTGACAAGAGAGGCCAATTCAGGGTTTTCTGTGTCTTTTACTCTCAGTTCTTTCCAAGCAATTCACAAGTCATTGGCAGTTCTTTACAAAGTTCAAACACAGTTCTCTACACACGGGTGCGTTCTCCCTCTCCGGGTTCCCTTTGCTCTACAGCCAGGCCTCTCTCTCTCTGTGACCCCTCACACAGTCTGTAGTGTCCTTTTCGGGCTATTACATTCTCTTTGCTACGTGTTGTGCGACACTGGACAGTATGGCGGTGACTCGGACCCCTGGTGGGCCCTCCTGGTTGTCACTGAGCTGCCTGTCCTTTGGGTTGGGGACCCTAACGTGGAGCTGCGGTCCCCCGTCGTGTTGCTGGGGATCCCGAGTAAACTGCTGTCCCCTTTAGAGCCGACACTCTACTTAGCCCAGCCTCCAGCAGTCCTCAGGTGTGAGGCTCTACCAGGCTCCTTCTCTCTGTTCCTCTCGGTATCATAGGAGGGACTTCTCTGCCTGCAGTCAGTGGCTTTAGCTGCTGTCTAGGGCACGGGTTGCACCGTCCCTCTCTGTCCTGTCACACTCCTGGTGGCATCAGCATCGGACGGGCTTTCTCTCCCCTCTGGCTCGCACTGGCTCAGTACAGATTCTGCGCTCCTAGCCTTGCACTCGCAGGACGTGTGATTGTCTTCCTGTCTCAGCTTCTCCTCTCTGCTTCTCAGCACCATGGCCTACTAACTTCCTTAACTCCTCCCCCTCACTATATACTGTCAAGTCACCTGACTTCGGGTGTGCCCAACCCACTCCTCTGATCCACCACCCCTCAATCTCATAGAGTTCTAATCTCAGGGCTGGATGTTAACCTCCTTCTACACGTGGGTTGTGTGGGCTGTGAGGGTGTTGTTGTGCAACAAGTGTCCTACCTGCCTGGCTGCAGTTCCCTTTGTGGCCTCCTGGACGCAGGGGCGCCACATTCTCCCGGAGTTAACTAGCGCGTCCTCGCGCTGCCCGTCTTGGATCCCCCTGAAAACATTTTTATTTTCATATAACAGTAAACATTAAGTATTCTTGGTCTCTTCCCGTCCGGGAGGCACAATTTTTCAAACGTTACATTAACTATAAAAACAAGTGCATGGGTATCTATGTCATTACCCTTCTTCTATCTAGACCTTGACGTGGTCTAATGCTACAACGCATTCACTTTTCTGTAGCTGAAACACATTATAAATAGTACTTTGTATCAAAAGTATAAAAGTCCTCCAAAAGTGCAAAAAGTTCAAAAAGTTTCAAAGTTCACGATTCAAAGCAGTCAAAGTCTCATGCACTAACTCGCACGTGCATCTGGTCTTAAAACCAAATGGGAGCACTCTAAGGTGCTCAACTATATACAAGGGAAGTTCGTACCAAGTCATTGTTCATGGTGCAAATGTTCAGTTCACATATAGAGGACATACAGGGGAATGCTAGCATTCATTCAGGTAAGGGATGGGAGCAGTAAGGAAAAAATGCACATTCACACTTACAGTGTCTTCTTTCTTGATGCAGGACCCGTGTTCATTCTTTCTTGCCTTGCTTCCACGGCAACACCGATGATGGTCTCCTTCTGGGATACACCTCCAGGTTCTGTAGGGCAGCTATCAGCAAGTAGCTTTCCGGGGTCTGGGTTATGGCATCCTTCTTTGGGGCAACAGTCTCAAGTATGGTGACGGGATCAGTGTTTACAGCCACGTCCGTGTAGCTTATGACGTCCGGGTCATCATTGGATTCAGGGTACTCTAATGCGGGCATGTCATCTTCTTCCCCAGGTTAGAAACAGAGTCTTTTCACCTTAATGCCGTATGGGCCACGCTCACCTTCCACAATGTGGTACGACACCCATTCTCCTACTTCCACTTGTCTGTCCGGGTGATCTGACGGCAGTTGCTCTTCCACTTCTCTCTTATTTATGAAGATATCACATCTAGTACCGGGCTCACGAGCGAATGCAAATCCTCTTGCTTCAATTACTTTAACTATCTTGCCCTCGTGCCGTGGGGATCGCTGAACTTCTCTGTCTCTGCGGGCTACATTCTTTGCCTCTTTTGCACGAGCGACCATAATTTGCTTCTGCACCTGCCTCTCGGCTTCCTCTTTCTCCCACCTTCTCACGCATCTGCGGATATACTCTTCCCGTGTTATCAGCTCTGCGGGGCCTACTTCGCTGCTGGGATCTCCTAAAAAGCCCATCAGGTCATCGCATTCTTTATCTCGCTCCCACCAGCAGCGGAGCTGCTCCCCTCTCACCTCAATTGTTGTAGGTGCCGGAATCAGGGGCTGCGGTAACGCCAGGTGTCCCTCCGGTAGAGCTCCAAGTGGGTCATTCTCTCTTTTGGTAACTTGCGGTGCAGTACGTGGCACGGTCAGATCCACCAGCGTTGCTGTATGGCATGGGGCTTCACATCTATCGCGATCACGTGTTGCTCCAACCCAACCGGGTTGTATGGACAGAGTCTCGTAGCTCTGGCAGTGATCAACACTAATCTGGATCCGGGTTCGATGCTCCTCTTGGGCCCGTGTTATCCGCTGGGGTAGCAGCTGTAGCACACCTCGCCGGGTGTCCTGGACGTGGGGACGCTCTCCTCCTTCTGCCATCTCGTCTAGGTCACACGGGGTCTCTCCTCAGCCGGGTTCCTCCACGGGGTCGTCCTGTGGGCCCTCCGGGATCACACGTGGTCTTCCTTCGGCAGCATTCTCCTGGGCGTCCTCCGCTTCCGTCCGCATGTACTCGAATGGTGACTGCTTCCTTTCCGGTTCTTCGCTCCGCCCCCTCCTGATGACGATTTCCTTCTTCTTCGGCTTGCTAGGAGGAGGGTCTAGGGGCGGCGGCTCTTCCTTGAGAGTGACAGCTGGCTCTCCCGGAATTAAGGAGAGCCAGGGCGGGACCTTCTTTTCGCGCCTTGGACCGGACCGGCCCACGATGGGAGTCTTGGGAACGCCTCCCCTGCACATGGCGCTAGTCCCTTATGGCCGCCATTAAGGTCAGTTTTGGCGGGAAAAGTTCTAAACACGTTGTCTAGGCGCACGAGGTCCAATTCTTTTGGACTGGGTAGATCCTGTTCGTGACGCCAGGATTTGTCGGGCCCCACGGGACAGGGGTACTCGGTACTGGACCGGACGGTGCCGGGGAAGTCACGGGTGGCTTGGTCCGGACCGTGTCCCTGGCTCAGCAAATAAAGGGGAATATTTACAGGGGAAATGTCATGTGTGACGCCACCCACTTGGTGCAGCCAGTGATGGGGCCGCCGCTGCTGCAGAACCTCCGGGGGTGATGGAGTGGCAGCGTAGATGTTATAGTTCCAGTGGGAAGAACTGTATTCCCCGGGGCAGTAAGAGTTAAGGGTGGTGGAATTGTCCAGGACACTTACTTTGCAGACGCTGCAGGATCTCTCTTCCTTGCTGGTGCTGACAGGCTTGCAGCTCTGTAAGTTGGAATCTGCTGCAACCTGTGTGGGAGGAATGGTCTGCAGATAGAGACTGACAAGAGAGGCCAATTCAGGGTTTTCCGTGTCTTTTACTCTCAGTTCTTTCCAAGCAATTCACAAGTCATTGGCAGTTCTTTACAAAGTTCAAACACAGTTCTCTACACACGGGTGGGTTCTCCCTCTCCGGGTTCCCTTTGCTCTGCAGCCAGGCCTCTCTCTCTTTGTGACCCCTCACACAGTCTGTAGTGTTCTTTCCGGGCTATTACATTCTCTTTGCTACGTGTTGTGCGACACTGGACAGTATGGCGGTGACTCGGACCCCTGGTGGGCCCTACTGGTTGTCACTGAGCTGCCTGTCCTTTGGGTTGGGGACCCTAACATGGAGCTGTGGTCACCCGTCATGTTGTTTGGGGATCCCGGGTAAACTGCGGTCCCCTTTAGAGCCGACACTCTACTTAGCCCAGCCTCCAGCAGTCCTCAGGTGTGAGGCTCTACCAGGCTCCTTCTCTCTGTTCCTCTCGGTATAATAGGAGGGACTTCTCTGCCTGCAGTCAGTGGCTTTAGCTGCTGTCTAGGGCACGGGTTACACCGTCCCTCTCTGTCCTGTCACAATCCTGGTGGCATCAGCATTGGACGGGCTTTCTCTCCCCTCTGGCTCGCACTGGCTCAGTACGGATTCTGCGTTCCTAGCCTTGCACTCGCAGGACGTGTGATTGTCTTCCTGTCTCAGCTTCTCCTCTCTGCTTCTCAGCACCATGGCCTACTAACTTCCTTCACTCCTCCCCCTCACTATTTACTGTCAAGTCACCTGACTTCGGGTGCGCCCAACCCACTCCTCTGATCCACCACCCCTCAATCTCATAGAGTTCTAATCTCAGGGCTGGATGTTAACCTCCTTCTACACGTGGGTTGTGTGGGCTGTGAGGGTGTTGTTGTGCAACAAGTGTCCTACCTGCCTGGCTGCAGTTCCCTTTGTGGCCTCCTGGACGCAGGGGCGCCACACATAAACCTACTATTTGGCTAACTCTAAACAGTGCTCACAAGCAGAAACAGTTGCAGTGGGTCCAGATATACATGAAGACTAATTTTCAAACAGTCTTGTTTGCTGATGAGTGCCGAGCAACCCTGGATGGTCCAGATGAATAGAGTAGTGGATGGTTGGTGGATGCCACCATGTCCCAACAAGGCTGCGACGTCAGCAAGGAGGTGGAGGACAGCATCGGATTTAACAAAATCGTAAAGTGAAAGTAGCCTAATCAGGATAACAGTATCATCAGCTCCCTATAGCTTGCTTATATTCAGCATAATCTCATTAGATCAAATCCAAATACATGAAGAAGTAACAATACCTGAAACAAATTTTATCTATGGTCACACCTGGTGCGTTTTTTCTTAATAATGTAACTAACAGGAAATTTCCTATAAAATCATATGTGCACTGCAATTCCACACATGTTGTCTGTATGGAATGCAACAAGTATTACATTGGATGCACGACACACACTTTAAAGAAGAGAATGGCTGAGCACATTTCAGCAGCAAAACCTGATCCAAATACACCCAGCATCAGCATGTCTGGTTTATCCAGGCATTTTAAAGATATTCATGAGGGGAATCTCTCAACTCTAAAAGTAAAAGGTATCGAGAGAATATCACGCCCATATACAGGCGGAGATTGAGAGAGGACATTCCGCAATCGTGAAAATTATTGGATACTGGCATTGGATGCACGCCATCCCCATGGATTACATTTTAGAACTGATATGCTGTAATTTTATTAGATACAATAGTGATTTTGAAGCGATTGATTGCACTCTTGAGAATAATCAGCACAAAAAAAAAAAAATCCATATGTTGTATTTGTATGAGATACAAAAATGAATTCAAATTTTGACTCATATTAATTTTTTTATAACATGAAAATGTGTATGAATTTATTCTGTACTTATGCACATTATATGAATAAGATTATCTTGTTGTTTTCCAGGGTATTCACTGCATAATGAATTGGGATTGATGCGTGGTTTTAAGGCAGGCAAGGGTTAACGGATCTAATCTAATGTGATACAGGTATGAGGTTTTTATATATATGTGTGTGTGTTTGTCATTTTTATATTCACTAACCATTAAGGGTGTTCCCCCGAAACGCGTCTGGTGTTTCTGCTCCCCCATGTGGGATTGTGTGATGTTTTAAATAAAATTTACACCGAATAAGGAAGGATCTGAATAACTTGAGTCTGGCTCCAGGAAAAATCTTCTATTTAAATAGATGGAAGTTCAGATTCCATGCTCTGTTTTTGTAAGTACTATCTAAACGTTTAGGTTAAACTACAGAAAAACTGGGCAAATGTCAACTGTATATGGTAGTGCATACAACAAATTATGGCTTTCTTTAGAGTATACTTGCAGTTCCAGAACACAAGGAAGTCTTCTGGAAACAGGGGAAACCTCCCAGAATGCTGTAGATCTCCAAGGCTCTGCCACCTCCTTTCAGAAAACAGTGTGGAGGTGGTGGACATGGAAGTGGCCAGAGAATATCCATGAAGAGTGGAAAGTACAGTGCTGTGCAAATTAATTGGGACAAAGCAAGTTTTCTTGCATTGGTTTTACTATTTCTGATAAGTGTTTTATCAGTTCTTGGTGCCGCTTTCCTTTTCTTCCACATTTCCCTTTTCGTTTTGGAGAAAACGATCCAGTTTCATTGTGTGTGTGAATTATCCTTGAAACGGTAGATTTTCCAATACCAACGGTGGAAGCGATTTCTCTTACAGTCAGACTTGTATGTTCATTAAGAGTAATAACTCTAGACCTCTTCCGTGGAGTAACATCCATTTTTACAGGCACGAATCACACTAAGAAAAATTACACTAAACCACTCCTCACAGAAACAAGCTCTCAACTGAAGCTGAGGGGGCAGCTAGCTGTTATTTTCTGACTAAAACCAGTCAAACCACATTTTGTTACTCAAGGTTGTACACTCACACCAGTTCAAAGCAGTTAAAACTGGTTTGAATCACTGACTGGTAACCATCCTACAATTTTACTTAAAAAATGCTTTGTCCCAATTAATTTGCACAGCACTGTAGGCTTGAAGGGATAGAAAACAGGTGTTGAAGAGCATGATCACTGGAAAAGGAAGTGTGGCTGGAAACAGACGATGTCCTAACGACCGCTCGCCCATGAGATCTTTAGCGACATCGTTTCAACGTCGTGCCGTGTAATGGTACCTTAAGACTGACTTGTGGATGCCGATTTTAAGTTGATCAGTGTGGTCTAGAGGTGCACGGGATCTCTATAGGCTTTAAGTGGTAATACAACACAGCATGCTTTATCCAGCTCAATACATTGCATTAGCTATTTTTTAGGGGAAAATACCTCTGACAAAGCCTGGAAAGCAACACACAGAGTTTGTGCAGATGTGTATTAGGACTATTATGATCTACCGAACGTTTGTATGGGAGCAGAAGTATTTTACAGCTTTTCTGTACTAACCCAACAAAATTTCAATTCATGGGTGAAATGAGTGACTGCCTGGTGTGAGTAATGAGTAAATCAGAGCACAACAGTGAAGATGAGTTTGTCATTGGCTGCTGCACTCTGCTTAGGCAGTGATCTAGATGTCAAGATTCTTGACATGATGAAGTGAGCTTTGGGGTTGCTGCCTATCCAAAGTGCAGCAAAATATAACAATTCAACTTTAATTTTTATCCTTTTATTTTGAATTTTAGCAAAATATATACTATAATAAATAAATAAATAAGAAGAGGATCAAATGGGCAACCTATAATTGTATCAGTTATGTCCTCAAAATAAATATGCTTGTAGGATAAGGGGTACTCTCCTGGAGTCCTGGATGCTTGAAACAGACTCAGGAGATTCTTGCAGTCTACTGCAAAATACTTACCTTGCAACAGGTGCCAGCAACCCGAGCTATGTTAATGCTGTACCGATGCCATGCAGTTCAGTGGCCATGATAAGTTGACCTTATAACAACCAAGTAAATTCCTGACATAAAATAGATAACTCGCTTAGGCGGCCGTCACACGGTTCAATATTGCAAACGATATCGTGTAAGCGATCTGCTTTTTGATCGCTTAAGCGATATCGTTTGTGCATCGCTGCGTGCGATCAAGCGATTTTACAATGTAAAATTGCTTGATCGTGACATAGCAGATATGGGAGCCGGAGCTCATATCAAGCGATAAACGCTTGTTCAATCTGCTTCATCGTGGTGTGTGACACCACGATGATCCATCTCCCAGCGGCAGAGCCTATGCTGGGAGATGGTATCTATGGTAAACGTCGGGATACTAAGCGCCGCGCGGCGCCTAGTAACCCGATGTGTACCATAGTTACCAGCGATCTCGCTGGCCCACATCGCTGGTGAGTCTGTCTGTGTGACAGCTCACCAGCGATGTGAACGATATTGTTAGCGATCGCGCGTGCACGTGATCGCTTACAATATCGCTCACGATATTGTAGCGTGTGACGGCCGCCTTAGGTTGACTTCACATATCCAGTAATCATCTATTAGAACGGATCCCGCAGCAATCTATGTGCAAAACGTTCTGCAAACACCGCATACACCACTTTTTGTCCGTTTATAAATAACTGAATTCAGCTGGATCTATTTTTTTGTCTTGTAATATTGAAGTCTATGGAAAGCAGATATGATACTTAGTCATCCATCCTTCTTTTACTAGTGAAGAATAAATTTTTGGCATACAGTATCAGTTTAAGGCCGGAGTCCCACTTGCGAGATACTTGCACGAGTTTCTCATTGCACCTCCCCGCACGGCCGCCCACTCCACGACCAGGAGTGTGTCAGCTGCATGTATTTCTATGCAGCTCCCATGCGATGCTCCAGGGAGCGGGTAGCCATGGTGATGTGATGAGAGACTTACGCGAGTCTCTCACAAGTGGAACACTGGCCTTAAATAGAAGATAAATAGCAATCCTTCACTGAATCCATTTTCCATAGATACAATGTTAAAAAAATGACACTTAAATATGAACAAAAAAGTTGTGTCTGTACAACGTTTGTGCCAACAGATTGCTGGTGGGTCCACTTCAATGGAAGATTACTGGGCATATGAATATAGCCTTACATTGTGTGGAAATTAACAAAATAAGTAGAAGTCCTCCCACAGACAACGAAATGTTTCCAATGTTAAACACAACACAAATGTCTTTTGTAAGGAGTTTTCCTACACAACATTTTGTTAAAAGTTAATCATTAATCTACCTCTAGCCGCTTGAGAATAAGGATTCCTTCCACATTCATGGCATTCACTAAGCCTTTGTTTAAAAAACACAAAAGACCGGTTTTTCATTATTCTTATTATTACCAGTTGCTCAAAGTTCGGCAGTTCAAAGAAAGAGATTATTGCCTAATGAAGCAGTTGATGATGGGGATCTTGGTTTCTAATCTGGTCTGATGGGCTGAGAGTGTTGGTCTGATTGTGGGCTGATGATGGTCCAGCTTAGACCTATGTGATAAATTAATGTTGACTTTCCATACACTCACAGGTAGAGTTCAAAGTCCTGCTGCTGGCTCTATCATGGTGGAAAGAAATATTAGAGGAGCCCTGAAATATACAGTGAAGAATTATGTAACTTATGTTTTGGCCTGTTGGGCTATCCAATTACTGTATTTTTTGGATTATAAGACACACTTTTCCCAAAAAAATTTGGGACGAAAGTGGACAGCGCATCTTATAGTCCGTATGTAGTCTACATGCTGCTGTTGAGGAGACACGATCATGGTCACCTATCGGAAGTCAGCACCTGGGACAATCACGAGTGCCTGCTATTTGAAAGAATGAATACTCAATGCTCCAAATGCCCATAATTCCGCCCACCTCTAGGCACTGGAGCCAGCGCTGAGAGGTGTGCTAGATTATGGGCATGGGAAGCAATGAATATTCATTTTGGATTAACAGGAATGGGTGCTGGGGACGGCAGGTCAGTCAGCGCTGCAGCTGTGCAAATTGTTTTCAGCAGCTAGTACGCCAGGCAGCATCAACCTTGCATTCAGGTTCCTGCTTTCTGCCATATTAGACAGGAGGAAATTGTTGGTCTCACATCCGGATCACAAGCTGTAGTGATGTAATGAAGAGAAAGGGCCAGAGCAGCACAGAACAGTACAGCCCCTGACCCTGCCTCTTCATTACATCACTGCAACTCGTGATCTGGACGGGAGACCTCCCACATTCTCCCTTCTAGCGTGGCAGTAAGGCCAGAGAGAAATCATTAATGTGAATGTGCAGAGATGCGAAGAAGCTGTTAAGAGGCAAAAATAAAATACTAATTAAAAAAGGGTACTGTGAATAGAAGCAATGTACTAAGCCTGTGGTGAACCCTAACTCCCAGCATGCCATAGGATCTGCAGAACATGCTAGGCTTTATAGTTCTCCTCAAAAGGCAAAAGGATACTGGTCAACCACTTGACATGAATGGGATCTTAATGGTAACCTGTCTGTTGATACAGGGTGCTTGATCCACAAGTAACATGTATCAGGCACTGACTGTAGGACTGCAGCCATGTATTGTTTTCCCTGAAATGCTGTGGTCTTTCAGATTAAAACATATTGCACTATAAAAGCTGCCCGGGACCAAGCTGTACTGAAGACTACTCACCACATTTTTTTGCTCCAGGATGTTTTCCCCCTTTTTTCCTCCTCTAAAACCCAGGTGCGTCTTATAGTCCAGTGTGTCTTATAGTCTGAAAAAATATATGGTATTCCACTTTGTCTCCTCCTTAATTGTTCGCCAGAAAGGGAGTTGGTAAATCTGTGAGGATATGTGCACATGTTGCATTTTTACTTGGGCAGGCTGAGTCCACTAATAGCAGTTCTTTCTGCTCTCTTCTTTCATCCTTCTCCTCTCCCTGTTTCCTCTTTGCTTTCCATCTTTCACTGCTCCTTGCTTCCTCAATCAATGTTTCCTCCTCCCCTTATTTTTTATCTTCCCTTTCAATCCTCTTTCATTATTTCCCAGTCTTCCTCCCTTCCTTCTTTTGTTTATTTTTGAAAAAATTGCAGCATTTTGTTGTCCCAGATATGTGAAAGACATTTATGAAAGCTCATGTACAAGTTGTTTATACTTTCCTTGCAGATTTGAAGCGTTTTTATATCCATAAATACCGTATATACTCGTGTATAAGCCGAGTTTTTCAGCCCAAAATTTGGGCTGAAAAGTCTCCCCCTCGGCTTATACACGAGTCAATACGGGTGGGGGCTGTGTCCGGGGCTGTGGAGGCTGCAGGAGGCGGGGGGGCTGCTGTATGAGCGGCCCCGTCACGTGGGGCCGCTCATTAAATATGCACTGCTTCCCCCTGTCAATCAGCGGCAGGGGGAAGCAGTGCATATAGCCCCCAAATGCTGACACTCGTCCCCCCCTTGTAAGGGCCCCCCCCGCTGGTTATATTACCATCCCGGTCTTCTGATCAGCGCCGCTCCTCGGTGCTCCTCGGTGCTCCGTCCGTCCTTCCTGCTGCATCCGGGATCTCCGGCCGTCGCAGGCATATGACGTCATTGCGCGACGGCCGGGGATCCCGGATGTAGCAGGACGGGAGCAGAGAGGATGGAGCGCCGGGGAGCAGCGCTGATCAGAAGACCAGGATGGTAAGAGAATCGGGGGGGGGGCCCTTGCAAGGAGGGGTGAGTGCCAGCATTTGGGGGCTGCTGGGGACCCCCAGGGGGCTGCTGGGGACCCCCAGGGGGCTGCTGTGTACCCTCAGGGGGCTGCTGGGTACCCCCTGGGGGCTGCTATATGTACCCCTGGGGTCTGCTGTATACCACTGGGGCTGCTGTATACTACCACTGGGGCTGCTATATACTACCACTGGGGCTGCTGTATACTACCACTGGGGCTGCTGTATACTACCACTGGGGCTGCTGTATACTACCACTGGGGCTGCTATATACTACCAATGGGGCTGCTGTATACTACCACTGGGGCTGCTGTATACTACTACTGGGGCTGCTGTATACTACCACTGGGGCTGCTATATACTACCACTGGGGCTGCTATATACTACCACTGGGGCTGCTGTATACTACCACTGGGGCTGCTGTATACTACCACTGGGGCTGCTATATACTACCACTGGGGCTGCTATATACTACCACTGGGGCTGCTGTATACTACCACTAGGGCTGCTGTATACTACCACTGGGGCTGCTGTATACTACCACTGGGGCTGCTATATACTACCACTGGGGCTGCTGTATACTACCACTGGGGCTGCTGTATACTACCACTGGGGCTGCTATATACTACCACTGGGGCTGCTATATACTACCACTGGGGCTGCTGTATACTACCACTGGGGCTGCTGTATACTACCACTGGGGCTGCTATATACTACCACTGGGGCTGATATATACTACCACTGGGGCTGCTGTATACTACCACTGGGGAGGCCTGTATACCACTGGGGGGGGCCTGTATACCACACTGCTGGGGGCTGTATACCTGTGCTGGGGTCCACCCTCGGCTTATACACAAGTCAATAGGTTTTTCCAGATTTTTGGGGCAAAAGTAGGGGGGTCGGCTTATACACGGGTCGGCTTATACACGAGTATATACGGTATTTCAGCATTTTTGCAACATTTTTGACCCATTGTAATAACTGGGGAAAAACACATAAAAAGCATTAAAAATGTAGGCAAAAACATGGCAAAAATTTGCCATTTTATGCAGCAATTTTTCTGCCTAGAAACACATTTTTATTTGCAGCAAATACTTAATGTGTGCACATAGTGCTTTGTAAGGATATGTGCTTCAGGTTCCCCACTGAATTAATTACTTTTTAGAAGCCCGTGGCTGAGGTTCCCTTATACATGGGTCGCCTGTTAGACACATGGGTACTTCCTACTGCAAGATTATGATTTTCACATATTCAATTGAAACAATTTGCAAATGCACATGATGGAAGAAAGAGAGTAACTGAGAGAGGAATAGTAGAGACAGAGGGAGGGCGGTAAAGGAAGAAGGGACTGAGTGAAGGAGGGAAAAAAGGAAGGAAGGGACTGAGAGAGTGCAGGGAAAGAAGGTATGGAAGGAATGTTAGATGGGACAAAAAGAAGGAAGGGAAAGATGGATGGTGGGACAGAAGGAAGGGAGGAAGACTGGGAAATAATGAAAGAGGATTGAAAGGGAAGATAAAAAATAAGGGGAGGAGGAAACATTGATTGAGGAAGCAAGGAGCAGTGAAAGATGGAAAACAAAGAGGAAGCAGGGAGAGGAGAAGGATGAAAGAAGAGAGCAGAAAGAACTGCTATTAGTGGACTCAGCCTACCCAAGTATTAAAGAGGACCTGTCACCAACCAGGCATGGTGATCTAATTACAGCACTGAATGCAGCATGTCTGCTGCATTCAGGCAAGGGGTCCCCCAGCCCTTGAGCCCCCCTGTACCCCGAGATAATACACTCTGAAAACTTACATTGTGGAGCCAAATAGGAGGTGGCTTGTAGCTGGAGCCAAAGGGCAGTTTCACACCCCCTGTATGTATGGTGCCCCACACCGAGTGCGTCACAGGAGGGTATTGCAGTCACAAATGCAGCAGCAATATTCTCTGACCCAGCAATCACACAGTTAACTCAGAGATCCATACCCTACACGCATCACCTAGCATAGAGGGCCAATCAGGTCCTGGTGGGCGGAGTGTAGTGGTAGTGTGTAGAGGAAGTTTGATCCAGCTAGAAGAGTCTGGTCGGAGACTGTAACAGCAACGTAGAAGACCTTCTGCAGAATCCCAGCTCTGCAACCTAGGAGAGGGGGTTGCACAGTTCATTGCGGCCCCCTGGCCACCTTCTACCGGCCATCTCCCTACCATCACCCCGGTTGAGCACCATCACTCTCGGTGCCTAATCAACCGATCTTCAGGCATCAAAATGCAGGTCCAAAATCATCCCGTGCCCACCTACAGCCGGTTTGCTGGTACCGAAGCTAGCAGCAGTTCAGCTCTGCTATGCGAACCAGAGGAGTGGAGGGATCGCTTTACAGGAGCACCCCACCATCGCCAAATCCAGTCGTCTAACCAGCGGTGTACCCACCAATGGACCCAAGGCTCCCCAAAGCATCCGGAACGTATACCCTGGATAGGGCATTCAAGCAGCCTCCCTGTACCTGATCTGGTATTCCTGGGCGACAACGGCACAGTACTTAGTTAGAATGGAGGAACACCGCGGATCTCTGAGAACACACTGGTCATTGCTGAGTCCACCCGGTCCACTACCCGTAACTGTATACCATGTACTGCCTGCTGGTTACAGTAAAGAACCCGTTACAGAGACTTACAGTGTCCGTGCCTTCTTATGAACTGTTTATCCGCATATTAAGGTAACCGCAGCTGCCTCACAACATCTTGTGCAGCTCCAGGCTCTGGGGATCATCGCTTAGCCTGTGGGGAGCGTTCCATCTTGCTGTATTCCATCCCCCGGAGACCCCGCAGCGCCGATACAGTTACCGGAACACTCATAGGTGGCGTCACAAAACAATTAACCCCTTAATCTGTTCCCACAAGACGTCTCATCATTTTTGATCTGTACCACCGGGCCCCACTATCGGCAGGCGCGGCACCCTGTGACAAGGAGGAAGAAGCAAACGCCTGTCTAAACCGTAGTCCCGGCCACGGTGAGTCATATGTTTAATCCGCCCACCGCCGCCTCCCTGATGCCAATCATTGTCTCCCTCGCCTGCTGCATAGTACACAGAGCTTATTGCAGTGCTGGCCGCTTTGCCCTGCCTCCTGCGGTGATGTCACTGCCTTTCCCTGCCCTGCTCCATAGTTAAAGGGATCCTGTCACCTCCAAAACGCCTCCTAAGCTATCAAAACATGTCCCTGCAGCATCCTATCACTAATCTCACATTCCTTTTGTCTCCTAAAAGCATCCTGTGAAAGTGGAGAAAAAAGTTTTAATACTTACTCATTAGTGATTATAATTAGCAGGGGCTGTATTCTTTAGTCACCAGGGCATGTTGTTTTGCAGCTCCAGGATCCACCCTCTCTCTCTCTGTGCTGCTGTGATGTAGAGCTGAAGGCAGGACTAATGATTTGCATTCTGTGAGTTTTAGGGAGGGGGGAGGGCAATGCCTGCACAAGCAGAGCACACAGAGAGAGGGTGGATCATTCAGGCTGCAAAACAGCCTGCCCCGGTGACTAAAGAATATAGCCCCTGCTAATTATAATCACTAATGAGTAAGTATTAAAACGTTTTTCTGCACTTTCACAGGATGCTTTAAGGAGACAAAAGGAGTGTGGGATTAGTGATAGTATGCTGCAGGGATATGTTTTGTTAGCTTAGGAGGCGTTCTGGAGGTGACAGGATCGCTTTAACTGTGAATGGGGATACTCTAACAAAAGAACAGAATGTCCCATGAATTGGACATAAGGAGACCCTTTTATAGTTTATTACAATTGTCCAAAAATATATCTCAAAGTTACATAACACTATGGTTTAATTGGCATGGAAATGGTATGTCAAGATAAATATATGTGACCGATTATAGTTGAATAATGGGTTTTATGGCGCCAGTTACACACAAGTAGTCCAAAAAATGTGTCGGTCAACCAAATTGACCTTGACTAAACAGCTGCAAACAATCTGCTTTATTTTTCTAAAATAGATGTACAACAACATCTCTTCTGGGAAGCTTTTAGCATTCTTTTCTAAATTATGTTTTATATAATGATTTGCAAAAAAGCAATATTTTACTACTGTGTACAAAGTACACAAAGTACACAAAGCATAGAAAATAAATTCTGGCTGAAAGATACAATATGGAAACTTCTTTCACAGATAATGGTCAGCAACACCACATCACATCAATAGCAGCAGCAAAAGACATTACCCTCGCATGTCTGAAGGAAGCATGCTTAATATATTCCACAGAATCCTGAGTTGCAACTCATGGCAGTACCTCCCCATCTCAGGATCCTTAAATTCGGACTTATTCAGAAATAACGTCAACCGACCCTCCCAATTACCAGAATTGTAGATAGGGGGTGATGGTAACATTGACTCCAAAGTCACGACACATTTCCTGAGTGATGACCTGTGGAATATGTTGCAGATATTAAGTACTGGGGGTAGTTCAAGTTGAAAGATCATATGGTTATCATAATTATATCATATTATATTATATGATTAGGGATGAGCGAGTACCTTAATATTCGTACTCGCTATACTCGCAACGAGTAGGTACCGGGTTTTGTGACATAGCAGCGACCTCGCTAGCGATATCGCTATGTGTGAAGTACCCCTAGGAAGATAGACAACTGAGGTGTCCTCTTGTATCATAAGACTCTTTCCCTTAGGTTGCTTAGTTTCACCAGTCCTCCTCACCCACTCTCACAGGAGGACACAGAGGCCTATAATTGACCTGGGGTGTGGGAATAGACTCACCCCTATTTTCCAGCAGCACCTTAGCCACCTCCACTGGAGAGGTAGAAGTAGGTTTAACGTAGACAGCAGAAACTATTATTACTATTTATTATTATAGCACCATTAATTCCATGGCACTTTACATATGTAGAGGGTTTAATAGACAAGTGCAATAAACATGGACAATATAAGGCACACAGGTACAATAGGGAAGAGGACGCTATCACAATCTACGAAGGGATGGGTGAGGATACAGAAGGAGAGGGTAGAGTGGGTCATGAGGTGGTGTGGTTGACTGAGGCTCACTGCAGGTTGTAGGCTTGCCGGAAGAGGTGAGCCTTCAGGTTTCTTTTGAAGGTTTCCAGAATAGATGAGAGTCTGATGTGTTGGGGCAGAGAGTTCCAGAGTATAGCGAATGCACAGGAGAAGTCTTGTATGTGGTTGTGGGAAGAAAGGATAAGTGGGGAGTTGAGGAGGAGATTGAGTGGATTGCAGGTTGTATGAGGGAAGATATCAGAAGACTATTGTCGAGCCCACTGGGACAAGAGTACTCGGTACCGGACCGTGTCTGCTGCGGGGGAAGTCACGGGTAGTCCTGGTCCGGTCCGTTTCCCGGTCCCTGGCAAATAAAAGGGTGTATTTACAGGGGAAAATAGTCTATCGTGACGCCACCCACTATATGTTGCCAGTAAGGGGGCCGCCGCTGCTGCAGAACCTCCGGGGACGATGTAGTGGCAGCATAGGTGGTATAGTTCCTGTGGGTGGAACTGTTTTCCCCGGGGCAGTGATGGTATAGTCTATAATGGATATGGATGGTGGAGACAGGGTTAAAGGACACACACTCACGTTTAGTAGTCAAAGGTGCAATTCTGCTCTTCTCCTATTGCTGCAGCTTCTTCTAATCCGTGTGCAGAGCTGACAGGCTTGTAGCTCTGTAGGTGGGAGCCCTCTGTTACTGAATGTTGGGCAAAGGTTGCAATCAATACACAGACTCACAGTTTTGCTGTTTTCCAAAGCTTTACTGCAGATGTTGTTGCAGGTTATAGTCCACGGAGTCTGTAATGGGGCTAAGCTCTCTCCCCACCCTGTCCGGGTCATTAGCTTCCTCGTGTTACGCTGGGTGTGTGTCCTGAGCTGCTGCTTCTAGCTAAGCTGCTGGGACTTCTCACTCTTTCTCTGTGTTCTGCTGGTACCACTTGGCTAGGCAACTTGAGTCCTCTGTGCTGTGCTGACCCCTCCGTGTTGCTTTGCACTGGTACTAGGGGCATCTAGAGATCCCACTGTTCCTGGATTCACTGTGCTGTGGGTGCCAGACACAGTACCGGATCCGGTGTCTGCTCCGTGCGCTCTTCTGGGGCAAGTGAAGGTGTAACTCCAGCTCCCAGACGTGTTCCTCTGTCTGTAGTTCCCCTGTTCCTCTGACCCTTGCTAGGTCTGCACTGAGCTAACTCTGCTCCAAGTGTCCTCTTCACAGCCCTGCACAGAGCTGAACTGAGCTCTCCCTCATGAGCAGGAGTATTTAAGGGAGCAGGTGGTGCTCCCCCTCCTGGCCCAGAGGTGCTAGTGTTTGTCAGTGTGTAGTGGGGAGAGAACCCATGTGGTGTTATTGTGGCATATTAACCCATGGGGTGCCACATTCCCCCTTAGTTAAATACAGTACTCCGGGACTGTAGAAAAACAAGTAACAAACAGTTAAACACAATTAATATTGACATAGACTTAAAAGTGAAAAAGTACAAAATCACTAGAATGTGAAAAAGAGTCCAAAAAGTCAAAAAGCAGTCTTTTCGGGTGTTTAGTCTATTGCCTCCGGGCTGATAAAGATATTCACAAAAGAGTTCTTACCACAACCAGTCCGTGGTATATATGGTCCATAAGTAAATAAGAAAAGTTCAAAGTTCATACAGGATAGTCTCTGTAGGTACTGGGCTTTTTAACGTTGCAACAACTATATACATTTGTCCACGGGCGTTTCTGCTTAGGAGGCCTGGGTTCACTACACTACCCCAGGCACTTTCTTTCCCTAACTTAATATACATGGGGGTCAATCCAGTTCCTCCACCCTCTTGGACACAGTCTACCGGGTTCAATTTACGTTTACTTTACATTTAAACAAACATATTTACATTTCACACTTAATTACATCTTAATCTTTGTATCTAGCTGGTAACTGACCTAGCGTACTACTCTCTGATCTGCGCAATGTTGGTGGACTTAGTCTGATAGTGTGAGTGGACGTGTACCTATTTGGGGTGCTTGGTATTATTGCAGATGGGTATCTGACTGCAGGACTGGCAAGTTCACTAGGACCAGGAATTGGTTCTTCCTCTTCAGATTCTACTTCCAGTTCTTCAAGTCTTGGGTCTTCTTCTGGTAACTCAGGTTCTGGTAACACTGGTTCTGGTAACACTGTTTCTGATAACACGGGTCCTGGTTTTGGTTCCACCATTGAAGGGAATGCAATCATTGGTACGACAACTGCTCCATGGTAATTTGGCCATGTTTTAGGGAAATCTCCTAGTACCGTGTGGAATACTTCTTCTTTTTCTTCTCTTGAATAGGTTGGACCTGTACGGGTTCTACGACTTCCGGTGTCTTCAGTGTTTCAGGACACAATTTAAGCTGATCACGAGATACGACTTGTGAAGTTCTTCCTTCATCTTTACTTATCAAACAGGTTTTAACATTGTCTAGGTTAGATGGTAAGACTGTGTATGGGACGGTTTCCCACTGATTATCCAGTTTGTTTGTGCGTCTCTTTCTCTTGAGAACTTGATCACCTTCTTGAAATGGCATTGCTTGAGCATGTTTGTTAAAAGTTTTCTCTTGTCTTGCTCTTGCTTGCTGTAAGTTTCTTTCTACACACTCTTGGACTTGTTGATACTGTTTCTGACGTTTGGTATCCCAATCTGATTCTTCTTCTACTTCTGTATCTGGTTTTACAATTCCCATTTCTAGATCAATTGGTAATTTAACAGGTCTTGCACGCATAAGATACGCTGGAGTGCAGTTTGTAGAACTCACGGGGACATGGTTGTATAAGTCTACCAAATCAGGTAATTTATCTGGCCACTGGTTTCTTTCTGACTCTGGTAAAGTCTTTAACAGTTCAATTACAATATGATTCATCTTCTCGCATAGACCATTTGTTTGGGGATGGTACGTTGTTGTGCGAATCTTCTTACAACCGTACATATTACAGAATTCCTTGAATAGTTCTGATTCAAAAGCTGGACCTTGGTCTGCAAGGACTTATTCTGGGTAACCATGTGGTCTACAGAAATGCGTCTGGAAAGCTTTTGCTGCCGTCTTCGCTGTCAGATCTTTAACAGGTACCACCACTAAGAAGCGTGAGTAATGGTCCACGATGGTTAAGGCATAAACATAGCCTGACCAGCTTGGTGACAACTTGACGTGGTCTAATGCGACTAGCTCGAGTGGCTGCTTGGTTACTATTGGTTGAAGCGGAGCTTTCTGTGGATCTTTCCTTTTGAGGTTGCATGCGGCACATCTTCTGCACCATAGTTCAATGGATCTTCTCATGCCAACCCAATAGAATCTTTCTCTCAGGATCGCTTCTAACTTCTTCCATCCAAAATTACCTGCGCCGTCATGATAAGCTTCTAAGACCATTTGAGTGGCTCGCTTGGACACGATAATCTGCCAGACCAGTTCATGCGTTTTAGGATTGGTATGCGTTGTGCAGAGCTTCCCTTGATGCAGGAACAACTTGCCTCTATCTTTCCTTAGCTGTATAGCTTCAGCTGGGGCATTCTTATCAGGGTGTGCACGTTGTTGCGTAAGCAGTTCTTTCACTAGCTTCACGGCTGGATCATTTTCTTGGGCTTCGGCCCATCCGTAGTGTCTTAACGGGTTAAGATTTACTTCCTGCTTTCTTTGGTAGGCGCCGGGTTGATAATCTTGTACCTTTGAACGATGAAAGGCCGGTAGTTCAATCTCTTCCAACTCTTCCGGTTCCTCTTCCACGTCTTTCAGGTGCGGCATCCGTGACAAGGCATCTGCGTTCCCGTTCTTGCGACCTGCCCTGTATTTGATGACAAAGTTGTAATTAGATAGCCGGGCTATCCATCTCTGCTCCAGAGCTCCTAGTTTTGCTGTATCCAGGTGAGTCAACGGGTTGTTATCCGTGTAGATGGTGAATTCTGCACCTGCCAAGTAATGTTTAACACGTTCAGTCACAGCCCAAACTACTGCCAGTAGCTCTAACTTGAAGGAGCTGTAGTTATCAGGATTTCTTTCTGTAGGCCGGAGCTTCCTGCTTGCAAAGGCAATAACTCTTTCTTTGCCTCCTTGCTTCTGTGACAATACTGCTCCCAGTCCCACGTTGCTGGCATCCGTGTATAGAATGAACAGTTGATGGTACTCAGGGTATGCCAGGATCTCTTCTCCTATCAATGCACTTTTCAGCTTGTTGAAGGAATCTTCTCTTTCCTCATCCCACCGTGTCAGGAAATTACAGGATGAAGACTTCTTCGATCGTCCCACCAGAATGTCTTGCAGAGGAGCTGCTAGCTTCATGAATCCTCTGATAAATCTTCTATAATAACCTACCAGGCCCAGGAATTGCCTCACTTCTTTCACGTTTGTAGGTATTGGCCAATCCCTTGTCACGGTGACTTTATCAGGATCCGGTGCTACTCCCTCTGAACTCACGACATGTCCCAGGTACTGTACCTTTGGTTTGAGAAGGTGACACTTGGATGGCTTGATCTTCATGCCATATGTCGATAGGGCTTCGAACACTTCTGCCAGGTCTTGTAGATGTTGCTCATACGTCTTGCAATAGACTATGACATCATCTAAGTACAGGAGGACAGTTTCGAAGATCTTGTGTCCTAAGCAGCTCTCCATCAGACGTTGAAAGGTCCCGGGTGCGTTGCAGAGTCTGAACGGCATACAATTAAACTCACAGAGGCCCATCGGCTTAGTAAACGCTGTCTTCTCCTTGTCGGCCTCGGCCACAGGAACCTGCCAGTACCCACTAGTCAGATCAAGGGTGGAAAAGTAGTTAGCAGATTTTAATGCAGCTAATGACTCCTCAATCCTAGGTAATGGGTATGCGTCCTTATGTGTGATGCGATTAATCTGCCGGTAATCTACGCACATTCTCATGGTCCCATCCTTCTTTTTAACACTAGAGGTGCTGCCCAGGGGCTACAACTGTCTCTTATTACCCCTGCAGATTTCATCTCTCTGAGCATGTCTTTGGTGGTTTGGTAGTGAGCTGGTGGTAATGGTCTATACCTCTCTTTTGTAGGCTGATGGTTACCTGTGGGTATAGTGTGCTCTACCCCTTTGATCTGCCCAAAGTCTAACGGGTGTTTACTGAATATTTGTTCATATTCTTTCACTACCCGGTATACTCCATGCTTGTGACGGGGAGGTGTAGAACTGGTACCTACATGCAACTTTTGGCACCAATCCTCCAGCTTCTCCTCTAAGCCATTGTCATCCGCCTGACATGACGGGTTCAAGGGCTCGGCGGCTGTGATGTTATTGTTATCAACCGTGTATAACTTAGCCATGGTAGCATACTTAGGTAATGTGACCTCATCTTCTCGGCAGTTTAATAGGCGTAATGGCACTCTTCCCCTGTGTACGTCAACTACTCCTCTAGCAGTGAGTATGGTCGGTCTACTGTCTGAGTACACGGGTTCTACCAGAGCCTGATAGTCTTGCCCTTTAATGCCTATTGCGGCTTTGCACCACACCAACATTTCAATTTTGGGAGGAATTCCATGGGTATTGGATCACTTACTCGTACACTGCCGATCTCACCTCCGGAGATTTCTACCTGCTGCTTCAACATCAGGGCTTTGATTTCTTTGTGCAGAAGCCTCTGTTGTCCAGTTCCGGCAGTCTCGGCGATTTGCTGCAAAACACCTAACACTTCGGAAAAACATTTCTCAATTACATTCATTCCTATCAGCATCAGTGGTTCACATTCTCGCCGGTTAACATCTATGATTATAATACCCTGGTTCTGCAATTCTACCTTCCCAACCTGAATATTCATCTCTCTAAATCCGACCTTTGGTATTAACTGTCCATTACTAGCCCATACATCAAAGTTAGAGTCATCTGGCGCACTAGTAATGTCTGAAACAGCCCAGTACCTTTTATATAGAACATGTGGGATGGATGTTATTTGGGACCCGGTATCTAGCAAGGCACTAAAGGGAATGCCATCCAACACAATAGGGATTACCGGTTTCCTCCCACGAATTTGTCATACCAGGCTGAGGGGCCTTGAGTGTTCATTTCTGGGGAGTGGCCCGCCTGCACAGGGCATCGTCGTTTAAAGGACACTCACGAGCAAGATGGCCTGGCTTCTGGCAACGGCGGCAAATGGGCTGTCCATCTGGTTGGTAGCGATAGCTGGGTCGTCCTCTTGCTGCTGGGTATCTCCTGGGCCTCATCCACGGGACATCCTCTCTGCTGGTCGCCAACTCGATCTTGGGTGCAGGCTTTGACTCTCGCAGTTCCTTGATGACCTTGGCCATGGAGATCACGGTGTCTGTCAGGGCATCTAGCTTTTGGTTGAGGGCAGCATTAGAAATCAGTTCTCCAGTCTCAGCAGCAGTTGCTGACATAGCAGATGTCGCTGGCGCTGCCGGCTGCTGAGGTGCTGCTGCAGTGTCTGGGACAGTTGGTAGCTCCCGTGGCTCTTCCAGCCGCTGCAAACGGATAGCTCTATCTTTCAGCTCAGTAAATGTCATGTCAGGGTTCTGCAGCAGTATCATGCTTAACTGTCCTCGGTGGGAAGGGGAATGGAGGCCCTCTATAAATTGGTCAAATAGCATTTTATCAGCTCCCGGGGCTAAAGCAGGTTCTGCCAGCTTAAGGGCTTTGAGTGCTTCCTGCAGGTTCAAGGCAAAGTCTCTGGCACTCTGTTTAGGTTTCTGGTGGCATGCAAAGAACCTCATCTTAGCCCGGGTATCAGCAGCAGATTCAAAAGTTGCTTTCAGTCTGGCTACTAGATGCTCTACAGTGTCCTTATCTGTGTCCAGCCAGGACGCAACCTCACGCCGTGCATTGCCCGTTAATTGTCCCATTATCAATCCTACACGCTGGGCTTCAGTGAGGGGATACATCACATAATACTCTTTTATCTTTAGCATAAAGTCAGTTAATGTATTAGGCTCACCGGAGTATTGGGGCAGCCACATTCCCCCTGGAGTATACGGTATCAGGAATGGCATTATCGGTGCTGTTCCTTGTGCCGCTGCACCGCCGGGTACTATCGCTGGGTCCGGCGCTGCAGCTCCACCGGCTGCTCCGTCGCTGCCTTGTGCACCGGGCTGCGACATCTTGGGCCCCCTTAGTTAATATCCGCCCTCCGTCTTCCGTTTCCGTCCGGATGTCTATGGGAGGTTCCGCGTGTAGCAGGGATATTCTTCCTTGCCGGATATCGTCAGCACCAAGGCAGGAGGCTGAATTCGCGCCAATGCAAGGTACCGCCCCCTTTCTTTCCCGCGCGCCGCGCGCTCCAAAATGGCGGATTTTCAAAAATACAGTTCAGATGGCGCAGTTCAAAAACGGTTTTCACATCAATCACGGCACACGCTGCCCGTTTTAACGGGCACGGTAGATCCTGTTCGTGACGCCAGGTTTGTCGAGCCCACTGGGACAAGGGTACTCGGTACCGGACCGTGTCTGCTGCGGGGGAAGTCACGGGTGGTCCTGGTCCGGTCCGTTTCCCGGGCCCTGGCAAATAAAAGGGTGTATTTACAGGGGAGAATAGTCTATTGTGACGCCACCCACTATATGCGGCCAGTAAGGGGGCCGCCGCTGCTGCAGAACCTCCGGGGACAATGGAGTGGCAGCATAGGTGGTAAAAGTTCCTGTGGGTAGAACTGTATTCCCCAGGGCAGTAATGGTATAGTCTATAATGGATATGGATGGTGGAGACAGGGTTAAAGGACACACACTCACGTTTAGTAGTCAAAGGTGCAATTCTGCTCTTCTCCTGTTGCTGCAGCTTCTTCTAATCCGTGTGCAGAGCTGACAGGCTTGTAGCTCTGTAGGTGGGAGCCCTCTGTTACTGAATGTAGGGCAAAGGTTGCAATCAATACACAGACTCACAGTTTTGCTGTTTTCCAAAGCTTTACTGCAGATGTTGTTGCAGGTTATAGTCCACGGAGTCTGTAATAGGGCTAAGCTCTCTCCCCACCCTGTCCGGGTCATTAGCTTCCTCGTGTTACGCTGGGTGTGTGTCCTGAGCTGCTGCTTCTAGCTAAGCTGCTGGGACTTCTCACTCTTTCTCTGTGTTCTGCTGGTACCACTTGGCTAGGCAACTTGAGTCCTCTGTGCTGTGCTGACCCCTCCGTGTTGCTTTGCACTGGTACTAGGGGCATCTAGAGATCCCACTGTTCCTGGATTCACTGTGCTGTGGGTGCCAGACACAGTACCGGATCCGGTGTCCGTTCCGTGCGCTCTTCTGGGGCAAGTGAAGGTGTCATTCCAGCTCCCAGACGTGTTCCTCTGTCTGTAGTTCTCCTGTTCCTCTGACCCTTGCTAGGTCTGCACTGAGCTAACTCTGCTCCAAGTGTCCTCTTCACAGCCCTGCTCCGAGCTGAACTGAGCTCTCCCTCATGAGCAGGAGTATTTAAGGGAGCAGGTGGTGCTCCCCCTCCTGGCCCAGAGGTGCTAGTGTTTGTCAGTGTGTAGTGGGGAGAGAACCCATGTGGTGTTATTGTGGCATATTAACCCATGGGGTGCCACACTATGTCGCAAATGTATAGAGGAGACAGATTGTGAACAGCTTTGTATGTCAGAGTAAGGGTTTTAAACTGGGACCTCTGAGAAATGGGGAGCCAGTGAATAGCTTGACAAAGAGGAGAGACTTTGGAATAGCAGGGAGATAGGTGGATAAGTCGGGCAGCAGAGTTTAGGATAGATTGGAGTGGTGCAAGAGAGAAGGGAGGCCAGTGAGTAGGAGGTTACAGTAGTCGAGGTGGGAGATGATGAGGGCATTGACAAGTGTTTTTGCAGTTTGAGTTGGCAGAAGGTGGCAAGGGCTTGGAAATGTGGCTTGAAGGAGAGGGCAGAGTCGATGATGACCCCAAGGCACCGAGCATTTAGGGACTGGGGAAAGTGAGCAGCTAATGACGTTGATATATAGATCAGGTGGGGGGGAGTGGGTTGGGGTAAAGATGATGAATTCTATTTTGTCCATGTTCAGTTTCAGAAAGTGAGCGGTAAAGAAGGATGAGATAGTGGACAGACATTGTGGAATTTTGGATAGCAAGGAGGTGATGTCAGGTCCAGACCAGAGAGATAGATCTAAGTGTCATCAGTGTAGAGATGATACTGCAGACCAAGGGACTCAATGAGCTGACCCAAACCAAGGGTGTAGATGGAGAAAAGTATGGGGCCGAGAATCAACCCTTCGTGGATGCCGACAGATAGGGGATAGAGTGAAGAGGTGGTGTGGGAGAGGGTGACACTGAATGTCCGGTCTGTTAGATATGAAGAGATCCAGGAGAGGGCTAAGTCAGTGATATTAAGAGATTCCAAGATCTGTAGCAGGAGGGAATGGTCTACCATATCGAAAGCGGACGATAGATCAAGGAGAAGAAGGACAGAGTAGTGTTGTAATAGGTCATTGGTAACTCTGGTCAAGGCTGTCTCGGTGGAATAATGTGGTCGGAAGCCAGATTATAGGCGGTCAAAGAGGGAGGAGGAGAGGTGGAAGAACAGCTCGAGGTGGACATGGTGTTCTAATAGTTTTGAGGCAAAGGGGAGAAGTGATATGGGACGATAGTTAGAAACAGAGGATGGGTCGAGCGAGGGCTTTTTTAGGATGGGTGTGATCAAGGCATGTTTGAAGGATGCAGGGAAGACACCAGTAGTAAATGATAAGTTGAAGAGATGGGTTAGGGTTGTGATGAAGACTGAGGTTAGGCTGGGGATGAGGTGGGATGGGAGCGGGTCTTGGGCACTGGTGGTGTGGTGTGATTTTGACAGCATGGAGGAGAGCTGGTCTTCTGTTATGGTGGAGAAGCAGCCTTTGGAAGGAGCGGGCAGTATAGTTATGAGGAGAAGCTGTGGGGACACTGGGCCAAAGCTGTCTCTGATTTTATCAGTCTTCTGTTTGAAGAAAGAGGCAAAGTCTTCAGCAGAGATAAGAGGAGAGGGGGAGGAGCAGGCGGACAGAGAAGAGAATTTAAAGTTTTAAAAAGCTTTTTAGAATTGTGAGACAGAGAGGTTATTAGGGATAAGAAGAAACTGTAGTACCCAGGCAATTGTCTTCACAAAACCTGCCCCAACTATTTTCCTGGACCACCAATCCATGACCAGATTGTGTTTTTCTTCTGGGAAAGGCCCAAGACAATGGAAATAGGCAGACCCTCCAAGACATAGTGTGGCGCCCTACTGGTCGGGACGCCATGGAGGAGTACTGCACCTATAAAAGTTTGTGTAGTATTCCTGTGGCTGAGAAATTGGTATGCTGCATAAAGGACCCTCATGACACACATCCCCACATCCTAGGTATGGGACCGTGGGTGGACCCACTGTAGGGAGGACCCAGTCCCATGGGAGGAGTGAGAGGGTAGAAAAGTGTGTGGGTGGGAGGAGCATTAGTTAGTGAGTGGAAGAGTTCCATTGGGGAGCGAGGAGTAGAAGACAGCGGAGGAACAGTCAGGACAGAAAGGGACCCTAGGAGCACCAGGTTTTGCGGTGCGCCCAAATCCAGACCCAGACAGCCGAGTCCGAGGAGGATGTCCTGGAGGTCCCCGTGGGAGAGTCTGATGTGGTGGTGGAGGCTGTGATCGAGGAGCAATCCAGCCAGCCGGACTCCGTGGAGGAAGAACCCGAGGAGGACGAGGCGGCAGCTATGAGGAAGTCGGGGCATCCGGGCCCCGCGCTCTGTGGTCGGATCGTCACCAGCACCGACCGGTCGAGCGGGTCAGTGCCACTGCCATGATCTGGGCACAGGACTGTGTTCCAGTTCCATCCAAGGAGAAGCCTGACTTTGCTCAACAGATGTTCCTGGTCGACCAGGCGGAAAGACGGCGCCACCGTGAGAGATGGTGGGCCCAGGAGCAGGAAAATCTGTTGGCAAGGAACTGAGCCCGAGGACTGCCACCTGTGTCATCGGAAGACCGTAAGACAGGTACTGTGACAGCCTTTAATTTGGACAAGAGGTGGGGTTTCATCAGGGAACCAGGCCTGAATGAGGAGGTTTTTGTGAGCCGGAGAGATGTGGAGGCTCATCTCCCCAAAAGGCACCCGGACACAGACCTGTATCGCTTTGATAAAGTGAGCTACAAGCTGCACCTTGGCCCCAGAGAGTGGTACGCTCTATGGGTGTACAGAGTAGTGGACTAGAATAGGAGTCGCCCGTTGTATATAGTTATCATTGGGCGCTGCATATGATGCCAATGAACAATTTGTGCACTCTTTGATATGTTGAGCCTCTGGACTGTCACCCGTTAAGCTATAGGACTCTATGATGTGTGTATTTCAGTGGTCCGGTGGTAACATGGACATCGCAGAAGTGAAGGACACTACCACCAGGACTGCACTGTAACCCGGCCCCGTTTTGGTTGGATTTGAATGTCTTGAATTTTTCTGTTTTTCATTTATTTGGTCCCATTGACCTGGTAACATTAAGTAAATGTATCTCCCGTAAGGGAAGAAAAGCACTGGGTATGGTTACTGTTTACGATTTTATAAAAATGTAAACATTTTTAATCTGTACCAGATCGGGTCACTGGCGGACGAGTGAGTTTAACAAGGGGGAATGTGGCGTCTCATTGGTCAGGATGCCACAAAGGGGTACTGCACCCATAATAGAGTGTGTAGTATTCCTGTGGCTGAGGAATTGGGATGCTGCCTAAAGGACCCTCATGACACACATCCACACAACCTAGATAGGGAACCGTGGGTGGACCCGCTGTAGGGAGGACCCAGTCCAATGGGAGGAGTGACATGGTAGAAAAGTGTGTGGTGGGAGGAGCGTTAGTGAGTGAAAGAGCTCCATTGGGGAGCGAGGAGTAGAAGACGGTGGAGGAGCTGTCAGGACAGAAAGGGACAATAGGGGCTCCAGGTGTTGCGGTGCGCCCGAATCTGGACCCGGTACGACTACCGACTGGAGGGGTTCTGTCCCAGAAATGCATGGGTTCATCTAATAGCACCTGTGGGACCTCCTCCTTATGAAAAACCAAGGTCGGTTTTGGTCTCTCCCACAGGCATCTATCCACCCTAATAGCAAGAGATATCGCAGCCTCCATGCTCTTTAGAGCAGAATGCAATTATTGGAAGTGAAAAGACGAGTCGCACATAAGGTTTACCTGTGGCAGAATAGTGATAGGATTTTTGCTTACCTTAAATAGTTGTGAAGAGTCATAACCACTATCCACACCTATGATATCTTGTGATATCACAAAGTCCACAGTATACAGAAGTCTCCCTGGGTGCAAACGATTCAGAAATGCAAGTAAAGAAAGGTGATTTTAAATACCGTGCTCCCATTTGAATCAGTCGAATAAATTTATTGGACACGAGATTATTAACTCTTTGTGTGATTTATTCTCTACTCATTTCAGGGTCTGTATACATCTTCGGAGCAGCATGTTGGACCAGCAAGTCCTAATGCCTGGCAGAAAGGTCCTGACTAAATTGACTCCTAGGGGCAGGACCATTCCACTGAGTGTCAGTGGCCCATCTCTGGAACTCAGAGCTATAACTCCTCAGCTAGCCACATTCCCTACTTGAGTTTACAGAGAATGTACTTAGCAAGGTAGACCGGTGGCGCCCTGCTCACGCAGGTAGCCACAAACTTCTCTAATGCACAGCTGGGTTTCCACAGCAGGTACCTACTACATGCAACATTTTCCACCCCGACACAGTAGGGGGAGCCCCACTTGCTGACCTCAGGCAAGATCCCCTATAAATACTGCTGCTGGGGGAGGCGTTAGTCAGAGTGTGCAGACGCTAGGAGAGCTGCGAAGACGTCCTGGTGGTCGGTGCCACGGTTAGGCCCGAACCTGTGACCCAAAGTGGCCCTTCTGATGTCCAGCAAGCCTAACTGGGGACAGAAGGCAAGGAGCAGACAGCTTAAAGGGACTGAGGCACTTGAGGGAGTTCACCCCAAGACGTACTGGACATCGGGGATCCGCACCTGTGGGATACTCCAGGACCACAGAGAACCCCGTCACACCATGGAGGCTTTAGCCACGCGGTCCCCCTGTGGGTCAAGAGAGGGAGCCAGACACAGAAGTGTACCATCGCAGTGATCAGAGAGGGTAACCCGGAGACCGCACAGGAGGAGAGACAGACATCAGAGTCAGGAAGAGAGAGGAGGCAAGTCAGGCTGCATGCAGGCTAGGCTTCAGCAACAACAGAGGAACAGAGGAGGCCTTATACCCACTTGCTGTGGGGATCCACTGTGCAACTTAGTCACCTGTCAGTGCCCTAGACATCTTTACCTGCCGTAACATCAGTAAAAGGTAAAAGAGACTTATGCTGTGTGCGTGTATCTTTCCCCTCCGTTCCCGGTGCCCCTCATAGACTGCTTCAACACACCCCATCCCATCCACAGCTCTACTACGAGCTGCCCCTTCATACTACGCTGCCCCGGAGGTCCAGCCCTACCTGTAGAGGACTTTGCCAACTTGCCGCATTACCATCTACCTCCGGCGGACTGTGGTGGCGCTGGTGACTCCTCACCAGAAACTACATGTGGTGTGACGACAAACTTGTATATAATCCCCTGTAAATACATCCCCTTTTTGGAAGATATACCCAGGACACGGGGTCAGGCGCGGCCACCACTCCCTGTGACAACAGGAGCGTTAACCCATTGAAGCCTGATACCCAAGTACTGTTTAAAACTGAAGCCCGCCCCTCGCTCAGCTGAGCGTTCCTGAGTCCGGAAATTCCTGAACTGTTTAACTCTTCAAGAACTGGCTGTAATTCACTAGGGGGCCTCCAACATGTCGGCCTCCTCCAGCGACGATGATTGTGTGTTCTCTGACCCTAGGAATTACCCCGAAGGACCTATGGCTGCCTCCGGTAGCACTGCCAGCGCCACCGGCGCACCGGGTGCACTTGCCCCAAAAATGCTGATGTCACTCCCATACATCCTGGGGGTCAAGTAGTTGCCCCAGTATGACGGACGCCCTGCTACATTGGATGAATTCAAACGAAAAATCAATAGCGTACTGGATATGAATTCGATGACCGGCCAACAACGCGTTGCTGTGGTACTTGGACAGTTAACTGGCACAGCAGAGAAAGAAAGTGCTTCCTGGTCTGCCACTGAACGCAGATCAGTATCTGTTGTATTTAAAAAAACTGAGAGCTACCTTCGAGGAGTGCAATGAAGCTGATATACGCATGCGCTTTCTTCACTGCTACCTGAGGTCGGGAGATGATATTAGAGCTTATGCCTGGCGTCTGGAAGAAGCATTTCGCGCCCTTAAACATGTCAGTCCCACCAGTGAACCTGACGAAAACAAGTTCCTGATTTAACAATTCACTTGGGGACTGCTATCCCCCGAGGACAGTAAGACTGCACGTTGGTGGTCATTAAGCAATCCTGAAGCTGACTTTAACACCCTGAAGGAGATGGCCATCAAAGAGATACGGCCGGTAGAGACTCATGAAGCTGCTATCAAACAGTGGTGCAGTGGTGAGGTGCAGGCAACTTCAAAACCATTACCCGTGTCTACAGCCACGCACAATGTTCAATCTGCTCAGCCTGACAAGTATGATTCCATGCGAGCTGAGATGGCTGCTGAGTTGCGCCAAATGAACAAAAACATCACCAAGCTAATGGACGCTCTGCAGTTGCAGCAAAGCAAACAGCCAGCGCCAAGACCCCAGCCCCAACCTCAGCCGCTGATTCAACTTGCCGACAGTCCGGAGGATGTACCCTGGATGCGAGGGAAACAAGCCACAGCGTATCGGGGAAGGACCACCGACCGCTACAGCTCCACTGGGGAGCCCATCTACCACCGCTGTAACCGCACCGGTCACCTCGCCAGGAGCTGTCCTTTAAACGGGCAGTCCCTGGGGGCCAGGGCAAAATCTCAGGATTAGATCAACAGGGCCCAGCCACCTGATACAAGACCTTCATCGGACAGAGGCCGTTTCTGTCCATTGTACTAGATGGCATCCCGCACCTGCTCTGCTGGACACTGGGTCACAGTTGACCACCATCCCCTATATCCTTTATAAGAAGTATTGGGCTGATGCAGAACTGAAACAGCCTGATCTAGACTTTACCCTTAATGCATCTAACGGTGAACCAATTACCGTAATGGGGGTTAAAGAAGTACCAATAAAGGTGGGGAGGATGGAATTGCACAACCAAGGGGTCTTAGTTGTAGCAGAAGCCAGTAATACTAATGATCCTTATATCATACTAGGCACAAATGTTGTTAGCAATTGCATGGAGGAAGTCTTATCTTTGCTCCAACAGATCGCAGACACTGCGAGACCTGGTCAAAGGAAGGTCCTCCAGCGTGAGATCAGAGCCATCCTGCACCATCAACAGGTAACAATTACAGGTGGCGAAATTGGTACTGCACGGGTGACAGACCCGTTGCTTATTGTGATTCCCCCAATGAGCGAGATAATGATTTGGTGTTGAGCAGCTGTAGGTCTGAGAGGGCAGGACTATCAAGCATTAGTTGAGCCCGTCAGCACTGAACACAGACCTACACTGTTGACAGCCAGGGGTGTGGTGGGCGTACACAATGGAAAGTACCTTATACGCATCTTAAATTGTGGCAGTGAGGAGGTTAAATTACCCAGGTATACCACCGTTGCTGAATTGTACACAGTCAGCAACAACGAGATCCAAACAGTGGGACCCGTACCCTATATTAAAGGGGCAATACCTGATCAAACAACTGGGCCACTGGAGGACTGGTGCCAGCAGCTCCATAACGGAACTGACACCACTCCTGTGTATGAAAATCAAGGTGTGTACCGGGTAGTTCAAAAATTCGAACAAGTCTTTAGTAAGCATCCACTTGACTTTGGTAGGATAAAAGGGGTACAACATCACATCCCCACAGGTACACATCCACCAATCAAAGAGCGGTACAGGCCTATTCCACCAGCACATTATCAAAAAGCCAAAGAAATGTTACGGGACATGAAGGACGCAGGGGTTATATGAGATAGCTGTAGTCCCTGGGCAACCCCATTAGTCCTAGTCTGGAAAAAGGATGGCAGTATGAGAATATGTGTAGACTACAGGCAAATAAACCACATAACACACAAAGATGCTTACTCATTTCCTCGTATAGAGGAATCCTTAGCTGCGTAGAAGTCTGCCAATTACTTCTCTACCTTAGGTCTCACTGGTGGGTATTGGCAGGTGTCCGTAGCCGAGGAAGACAGAGAGAAGACAGCATTTACAATACCCATGGGCCTATGTGAATTCAACAGTATGCCCTTCGGACTATGTAATGCACCCGGAACCTTCCAAAGGTTGATGGAGAGTTGCCTGGGACATAAGAACTTCGAAACAGTACTGCTCTACCTGGATGACGTGATTGTGTACTCCAAGACCTATGGGGAACACGTCACCCATCTAGCAGAGGTGTTTGAAGCTCTGGCCACATACGGGATGAAGCTAAAACCATTAAAATGCACCTGTTGAAGCCAAGAGTACAGTACCTGGGACACATAGTGCCGAAGGCGTGGCCCCTGACCCAGACAAGGTGACAGCTATCAAGGAGTGGCCAGAACCCAAGACCTTAAAGAAAGTACGTCAATTCCTGGGACTGGTGGGCTACTATAGGAGGTTCATAAAGGAGTACACCAAGAAGGCTGCTCCCCTGCAAGACCTCCTTGTAGGCCAACCCACGAAGGGCAAGTCTAAGGATTCTCCGTGGAGATGGGGTAAGGAACAAGAGGAAGCATTCCAGACGATGAAAGAAGCCCTGACAGGAGAAAAAATCCTTGCTTACCTGGACTACAACCTGCCATTCCTGCTGTACATGGACGCCAGCAATGTGGGACTCGGAGCTGTCCTTTCCCAGAAACAAGACGGCAAGGAAAGGGTGATCGTCTATGCCAGTAGGAAGCTGCACCCCACAGAAAGGAACCCAGAGAACTACAGTTCCTTCAAGCTGGAATTCCTGGCCTTGGTCTGGGCCGTCACCGAGAGGTTCAAACACTATCTGGCCTCTAGCAAATTTACAGCTTACACGGATAACAATCCGCTGACCCACCTGGAAACTGCGAAGTTGGGAGCCATGGAACAAATATGGATGGCCAGATTGTCCAACTACCAGTTCACCATCAAGTACCGGGCTGGGCACCAGAATGGAAACGCGAACGCCTTATCCAGAATGCCTCACCTGTCAGAAGAGGGTGTAGATGAAGACGAGCTGGAAGAAGTGGAGTTACTTGCCTTCCTTCAAGTACGAGTAACCCAGTGCCAGCAAACCCGTCAGGATCCTCCTACAAGAACGGTGAAGCCGTTGCCCCACTTCGGTTGGAAAGAGGTGCAAGACAATGACACGGCTGTCAGCTCGATCAAACAACTGATAACCCAGGAGTCAGCGAAGCTGCCTGAAAATCCCCAAGCCAAATGTCTGTGGAGCGAGCGGAGCAAGCTGTTCATATACCTAGGGAAGCTTTGTTGGAGATACATCAACCCAAGAACACACGAGATGGCCTGGCAAATCATCGTGCCAAAATCAGAAATCCATGTGATCTTGAACGCCTATCACAACCAGACTGGTCACTTCGGATGGAAGAAGCTAGAAATGCTACTGAGAGAAAGGTTCTTTTGGGTCGGCATGCGGACATCCATTGAAAGATGGTGTAAGAATTGTAAACCCTGCTGCCTGAGAAGGAAGGACTTACAGAGCCAGAAAGCCTAGCTTCATCCTATATTAACAAAGCAACCTCTGGAAATCGTAGCCTTGGACCATGTAAAACTAACTCCAAGTAGATCCGACCACACCTACGCGTTGATCATGGTAGACCATTATCCGAGATTCTTAATGGTTGCCACTGTAAAAGACTTGACAGCTGCCACAGCTGCTAAAACATTCCAAAATGTCTACTGCAGACCATTGGGATACCCTGAACAGGTCCTAACAGATCAAGGATCAGCCTTCGAAGCGGAGATCTTCCAAGAATTCTGCCACATGTATGGGTGCAAAAAGATCAGAACAACCCCATATCATCCACAAGCCAACGGACTCTGTGAGAGAATGAATCATATCATCATTGACATGCTGAAGATCTTACCCTTAGAGGAAAGAAACCAATGGCCAGAGAAACTACCTGATTTGGTTGACATGTACAACCACATTCCAGTAAGCTCTACAAACTTTATACCAGCATACTTGATGAGAGCCCTTACAGGAAAGCTACCTGTAGACTTGGAACTCGGAGTAGTAGATCCCAAAGCAGATAGCACCATTCCCAGTTGGAATGCCCATTGCCTCAAATAATACAAGATGGTTCAAGCGAGTGTCGAAGATAACCTGGAGAAATCCCGTGAAAAACAAGAAAGGGACTATAACAAACATGCTCCAGCAGAACCAATAACACCTGGAAGTATTGTCCTCAACAGGAAAAGAACTAGACTCAAATTGAATGACCAGTGGGAACAAGAACCCTATGTTCTATTAGACTCTGGACATGACAACAGCAAAGTCTGCCTTATCAGCAAGAACGGTGGGAAAACCACACAGACTGTATCCAGGGATCACATAAAGAAGTGTCCAACAGATTGGGAAAACCAAAATTCCTCCACTCAACTAATTCAAGAGTCTGAACCTGTACAAGAACTAAGTTCTAGCCAAGAGCCAAAAAAGAGGGTAATATCTACCATCTTAGGAGAATTCCCAGAAGATTGGCCTCAACAAGATGGAGCCATCATAATGCCAGTGCTGAATTTCTACCAGCCCAATGAAGTGGTACAAAGGAATCAGGAAGAAATACCCGTTGCTAGTGAATCTGAGGATGCTGCAATCGGTACACCTGCTAGCCCTGTAGTGAAACTTAGGCAAAGCAGACACCTGACATACCTGCACCAAGCCCTCCACTAGTAACATTACCTGAGACAGAGACACCTGTAGTGCGTAAATCACACAGATGCACACGAGGTCAACCCCCGTCTAGGTATGGAGAATGGGCACAGTAATGTAAGGTAGAACACACTAACCAGTAACCATGTAAATAGTCATTATGAGTAAAGAAATGTAAATAGTGTTCAAAAGGTGAAGAGTATGCAAAAGCCAGGTACACAACACCAAAAGAAGGGAGTTGGCGTAAGGAGCTGTCTAGGGAGAGTAAAAACTTGGCCAAAAGGTGACTCCAGGGCCAGGAGGCCTACAGCACTTATGACCGTAGAGGCCCCATAGTACCTAGGACACCTACGCCGAAAACACCCGTTGTTGTGTATTTTGAACTGTTGAGCCTACAGAGACTTTACCTATAAGGACTTATTGAACTTTCCCCTTTTGAACTTTGAACTTTTACAATTAAAAAGGACTACAGTAACGGGACTAATGTAGCCACAAACTCTTCAAAGCCTGTGGTGAATGGACTAGCACCGTATGGACTTACCTGTTTTTCTATTTTCTTTTTCAATATTTTTCAGTGCTTTTTGTAAATTTTTATATTTTAAGACTTTGTAAATATGTTACCTGTATATTGTTGAATATTGTTATTACTTTTTGTTTCACAAAAATGCTCAGTCCAGGAGTACTGAAGTTACCTAGAGGGGTATGTGGCGCCCTGCTCATTCAGACTTCTCTAGTGCACAGCTGAGTTTCCACAACAGGTACCTACTACATGCAACATCTTCCACCCCTCCACAGTAGGGGGAGCCTCACTTGCTGACCTTCGGCAAGATCCCCTATAAATCCTGCTGCTGGGGGAGGAGTTAAAGGGAACCTGACCTCACAAACTGCCCCCCCTGCATCTTTATACCTGTCCCTGCACCCCCTCTTATCATTTCCAGCCATCCCTTTTGCAGAGATTTTGTAAAGTAGAGAAGAGGTTATATTTACCTCGTCCTGTGTGAGTTCTCTGTTTCTGAATAAGTCTCAAAAGGCGTGCCTGTCTGCTGCTCCCTTGTAATTATGTACGCCCTTCTTAGCTTGCTAAGAGCCTGGCCGCGTCATGAAAGGGGGTGGGGCTACTGCTATGACGTGCTTTTAGTCCCGCCCCTTTCATGAGGTGGCCAGGCTCTTAGCAAGGCAGCAAGCTGAGAGGGGCGTGCATAATTACAAGGGAGCAGCAGACAAGCACGCCTTTTGAGACTTATTCAGAAACAGAGAACTCACACAGGACGAGGTAAATATAACCTCTTCTCTACTTTACAAAATCGATTTTTTTCTGCAAAAGGGATGGCTGGAAATGATAAGAGGGGGTGCAGGGACAGGTATAAAGATGCGGGGGGTCAGTTTGTGAGGTCAGGTTCCCTTTAATCAGAGTGTGCAGACGCTAGGAGAGCTGTGAAGACGTCCTGGTGGTCGGTGCCACGGTTAGGCCTGAACCAGTGACCCAAAGTGGCCCTTCTGATGTCCAGCAAGCATAAGTGGGGACAGAAGGCAAGGAGCAGACAGCTTAAAGGGTGTGAGGAACTTGAGGGAGTTCAGCCCAAGATGTACCGGACATCGGGGATCCGCACCTGTGGGATACTCCAGGACCACAGAGAACCCCATCACACTGTGGAGGCTTCAGCCACCCGGTCCCTCTGTGGATCAGAGAGGGTAACCCGGAGACCGCACAGGAGGAGAGACAGACATCATAGTCAGGAAGAGAGAGGAGGCAAGTCAGGCTACATGCAGGCTGGGCTCCAGCAACCACAGAGGAACAGAGGAAGCCTTATACCCACTTGCTGTGGGGAGTCACTGTGCAACCTGATCACCTGTCAGTGCCCTGGACATCTTTACCTGCCGTAACATCAGTAAAAGGTAAAAGAGACTTCTGCTGTGTGTGTGTATCTTTCCCCTCCGTTCCCGATGCCCCTCATAGACTGCTCCAACACTCCCCATCTCATCCACAGCTCTACTACAAGCTGCCCCTTCATACTACGCTGCCCCGGAGGTCCAGCCCTACCTGTAGAGGACTTTGCCAACTTGCCGCATTACCATCTACCTCTGGTGCATTGTGGCGGCGCTGGTGACTCCTCACCAGAAACTACATGTGGTGTGACGACAAACTTGTATATAATCCCCTGAAAATACATCCCCTTTTTGGAAGATATACCCAGGACACGGGGTCAGGCGCGGCCACCACTCCCAGTGACAACAGGAGCGTTAACCCATTGAAGCCTGATACCCGAGTACCCCAAAGCCTGGGCTCTACAGACCCCCATCAGGTTCACCATACACCAGAGCCTATTTCATATTGGTGATATCCACACAAACTAGCATTTGAGTCTGTTGCTAATTTTTAGTACAAAAATTTCCATATTTGCAGAAAACAACGGTAGATTCAATAGGGGCACCTTTGTGAAGCTAACACCAAGAAGAAAAGAGTCAAAGCTTCAATTATGCAAATAAGGTGATTTATTTGATACACTGTGAAAAGCTTAGGGGAGGTGGCGGCACTAGGTGAACGCTGCTACCACGGGTGCATACAACTGGGATAACTATTACAGTTAGAGTCATACAGATTTATCATGTACAGAGAAATTACATTATACTAGAGCACAGAGATAAATGTACACAAAAAATAGCAGCAGTGACAGCACAGGAATAAGTGGACCAAATGGTACCATACAGTACACAATACAATGCGAAACAACCTTCACATATAATTCCCAATATAAATGGCCCTTTGGTCACAATGTTACAAATACATGTGCCTCATATATAATGCAGCTGCCAGTTTACAAAAAGTGCATACATGAAGTGCATACACTGTGTGCAGAATTATTAGGCAAATGAGTATTTTGATCACATGATACTTTTTATACATGTTGTCCTACTCCAAGCTGTATAGACTTGAGAGCCAACTACCAATTACGTAAATCAGGTGATGTGCATCTCTGTATTAAGGCGGGGTGTGGTGTAATGACATCAACACCCTATATAAGATGTGCTTAATTATTAGGCAACTTCCTTTCTTTTGGCAAAATGGGTCAGAAGAGAGATTTCACGGGCTCTGAAAAGTCCAAAATTGTAAGATGTCTTGCAGAGGGATGCAGCAGTCTTAAAATTACCAAACTTTTGAAGCGTGATCACCGAACAATCAAGCGTTTCATGGCAAATGGCCAACAGGCTTGCAAGAAGTGTGTTGGGCAAAAAAGGTGCAAAATAACTGCCCACGAATTGAGGAAAATCAAGCGTGAAGCTGCCAAGATGCCATTTCCCACCAGTTTTGCAATATTTCAGAGCTGCAAAGTTACTGGAGTATCAAAAAGCACAAAGTGTGCGATACTCAGGGACATGGCCAAGGTAAGAAAGGCTGAAAAATGACCACCTTTGAACAAGAAACATAAGATAAAACATCAAGACTGGGTCAAGAAATATCTTAAGACTGATTTTTCAAAGGTTCTATGGACTGATGAAATGAGAGTGACTCTTGATGGGCCAGATGAATGGGCCAGAGGCTGGATCAGTAAAGGACAGAGAGCTCCACCCCGACTTAGACGCCAGCAAGGTGGAGGTGGGGTACTGGTATGGGCTGGTATCATCAAAGATGAACTTGTGGGACCTTTTCGGGTTGAGGATGGAGTGAAGCTCAACTCCCAGCCCTACTGCCAGTTTCTGGAAGACAATTTCTTCAAGCAGTGGTACAGAAAGAAGTCAGTATCGTTCAAGAAAAACATGATTTTCATGAAGGGCAATGCTCCATCACAGGCATCTAACTTCTCCACAGCGTGGCTGGCAAGTAAAGGTCTAAAAGAAGAAAAAATAATGATATGGCCCCCTTGTTCACCAGATCTGAACCCCATAGAGAACCTGTGGTCCCTCATAAAATGTGAGATCTACAGGGAGGGAAAACAGTACACCTCTCGGAACAGTGTCTGGGAGGCTGTGGTGGCTGCTGCACGCAATGTTATATCGTAAACAGATCAAGCAACTGACAGAATCTATGGATGGAAGGCTGTTGAGTGTCATCATAAAGAAAGGTGGCTATATTGGTCACTAATTTTTTGGGGTTTTGTTTTTGCATGTCAGAAATGTTTTTTTCTAAATTTTGTGCAGTTATATTAGTTTAACTGGTGAAAATAAACAAGAGAGATGGGAATATATTTGTTTTTTATTAAGTTGCCTAATAATTCTGCACTGTAATAATTACCTGCAGAAACAGATATCATCCTAAGATAGCCAAATCTAAAAAAAATACACCCCAACTTCCAAAAATATGAAACTTTGATATTTGAGTCTTTTGGGTTGATTGAGAACATAGTTGTTGACCAATAATAAAAATAATCCTCTAAAATACAACTTACCTAATGATTCTGCACACAGTGTACAGTACAGACAAACCATCTAGATCAAAGACTCATTAGTAGTATGGTCAATGGATCAATTGTTACCCAGACTGCCCGTAGCCATTTGACAAGGCGCACCGTGCAGGGAAGAACCCGGGTGGGTTTTTCACCTACTCAACAAGCTGCAGGCAAAAGAAAAGTTAATATTTCAAGGAAAGCTAAAAATGTTAATAAATAGTACATTGCAAAAGAGCTTGTTTTTACAAGCACTATCCAGCAATATCCATCTTTGAAAAAGGGAATAGCCTTTTAAAGAAGTTGTTCTGAGACAAAGATTGGATGTATTAAAAAAATGTTCCTTTGCTGAGATTATGTTATAAATATAAACCTCCCAACTCTAGGAAAACAGAAAGAGGGACAAATTATACAGCAAATTTTGACCATGCCTTTAGCTACTGAACATATTGCTCTTTCTATTATTTCTATCTTCTATCTAATGACCGATCTCATTACTGAATACAGACTGATCTCAAATCTCTCCAGAGTAAGGGATGGCTCGACTCTATCCCTGACTATCCCTCCGGTCAATGTATATCACTGTGGGAAGGGTTGATTTACCCATGGTTACAACCCTATAGGTTGTTTCTGGCTAATCCTCCTTCCGAGAGTAGCCACCTCCCTCCCGTTTCTCTTTTCTGTTCTTGCCAGATGAAGGATAGCCGATGGTCCCCTACTGTTTCCTCTTTCAGGCTGCCCCATAGGGTAGGCCTGGCCCTCCGTTCCATTCTACATGCTGACTTTACCTTTCTGCCACCATAGGAAACTCTCTATACTTGTTCTGCATGTACCCTATACCAACTACTCCAATACAGGAGCCCGTAAACCCACTACAGTATACAATCACCTTCCAGTAGGCTGGTTCAACCTAAACATTTAATTTTGCTGGCTAAGCCTTGTGTTTCCTCCTACCTACAATACTACACCCATTTTCAAGAAATAACACCTCTGTGGCACATACTGTACATAAATGTACATCACATACAAGGTCATGTAAAATAGATATAAAACCACTAACAGTCTTCAGGTGCAGGAATTGCTCTCTGGCATCAGTCACCTCCTTACACCTGCAAACATGTAGGAACTTGAAGGTTACGTGTTTTTAGTCCTGTGAATACCAAAGGAGAAGAGAACAAGTCATGTACTTTTTGCACATGCAGAGAGATGCCATTCTGGCCACGCCAAGCAGCAGGCAAGGAGAGATTAGAGGAAGTTGAACAAGAGCCATGACTAGTGAGACTGAGCCCTCAAATCGGGACAGTTGGGAGCTATGTTAATGTGTCCCTGTTGTGTCTAACTTACTGTATGTGACCATGCACAGCTGTTTTCCATTCATAGTTGACACATTCCACAGTTCCTGGCCAGGTAGGGGGTAAGTATAAGTCACTTATAAGTGACTATGTATACAACATAGCGGGGGTATGTAGATGCTGTTTCCTGAGGTTACACATTCCCTGCCTGTTTTATCACAGGAATGGCAAGCCCCCACATCATTTAGAGTGGGGGCTACATGGGCTCGTGACACTGGAGAGGAAGTTTTGTAGTGTGTTTTTTATTTAGGTTTTCAAATTAAATGGAGAGTTTATTAATGCCTTAAAGATTCATGAGGTATCCTCATGAATGTGTAGGTAAAGGGTTAATAGTCCCTGTTTGGTAGGTAACAGAGGCAGGTAAACGCTGTGATTGGCTGATCTGCTGTCTGTTAGCTGTTGTTACTGATTGGTTAAAAAAGTGCGGGAAGCTCTGTTATCTATTCCCTCTGTAGGAATTTACCTCAGTGTCTCTGAAGAGACGAAGCTGTTTGGTCACCCGCCCACCCATCCCAGTTTTCTGTTTGGATGTGGATCATCGTCGAGAGGCTTTGCCGAGGGGAAATATAGTCGTTTTAACCTTCGAGTCTGGAGTTAGTTGTATTCTCAAGTTACCTTGGGAACATTTGTTTGATAATTTTAATTATCGTATTTATTTTTATTGATGTATTTAAAATAAATTTACCCCTATTAAAGCCTCTCGGCCATTTAACTCCAACAATGGACTTTAATTTTGTCTTCACCGTCTGTTTAGAGTTATAAGTTATCTCGCTAGGGCCTACGATCCCATGAGTGTTTCTGCCATGTCACCAGTCCTGTGAGCTCATCATAAATTAATTTAGTGTGGTAGACACTCCAATGTCCGCTAAACTTGTATTGTCACTGACTCGATTTATGATGAATTTAAGTGTATATTTTATATCTAATAATAATACTTTTATTTGTATAGCGCCCACATATTCCACAGCGCTTTACAATTCCGAGGTTCATATACAGTCATAAGAAACAATTTAAAAAAAATACAGTAAATAAAGCAAAAAATTATGACATACAGTACATAGTAGCATAGTATTTCAAGTTGAAGGAAGACTTTAAGTACATCTAGCAACCCATAGCCTAACATGTTGATCTAGAGGAAGACAAAAAAAACCCATGTGGCAAAACTAGCTCCACACTGGGGGAAAAAACTCCTTCCTGACTCCAGATACGGCAATCAGACTAATTCCCTGGATCAACGCTCTATCAAAGAGTCTGGTATATATAACTGGTAATATTATAGTTTTCAAGAAAGGCATCCAGGCCCTTCTTAAATGTTAGTAGTGACTCACTCATTACAACATCATGTGGCAGAGAGTTCCATAGTCTCACTGCTCTTACAGTAAAGAATCCACATCTGTGATTATGATGACGACCTTGCTCATAAGAGCTTACAATCTACAATGAGGTGGTGGAGACACCAAATACAGGTGCTTATTTGCAATGATGGTCCAGCTATGTTGAGGAAACAGGGATAGATAAAAACTGCATGAGTGTCCACCAGCCATTCTATGTAATGCTTTTAGGTCTGATGGAGTTTGACGGAGAGTTATGTTCAGAGAATTATTGAATAGGCCATGTCTAAATTACTTCAATTAGGGAGCATGATAGTCTGCCCGAAAAAGATGTGTTTTTAGGGAGCGGCTAAAACTTTGTAAGTTGTGGATAGTCCTAATTTCTCGGGGTAAAGCATTCCAGAGAATTAGTGCAGCTCAGGAGAAGTCTTGGAGCTAGGAGTGGGAGGTTCAGGTTAGTGCAGATGTTAGTCTAAAGTCGCTTGTAGAGCGAAGAGAACAGGTGGGGTGATATACCGACAGAAAGATAGTAAGAGAACCAGGAGAGAGTGATGTCCTTTATGCCGATAGAGTGTAGTATAGGGAATAGGAGATGGTGTTCAACAGTGTCAAAAGCTGCAGAGAGTTCAAGAAGAATAAGCAGAGAGTGGTCTCCTGCTTTGTACTGTAGCACGCAGCACCATAGAATACGATTGCATTATATAAATCATTGTGATTAGTTCCAATGGGAGCTCTGTTTCTGGTAATTTTGTAAATACAAGGTTATTTATCACCATGAAGATCATTTTCAGGAAAATGAGAACTGGAGGAGTTTTGCGTGATCGCACTTTGGAGAAGCCTGTCTACTTACACATTTTCTGTTTTCGTTTTTTTAATGCAGATACCATATGCCCTCTGCTGGAAGTTTTATTAGTTGTTCAAACTACAATTTATATCCAAATTCTGTTAACCGCAGGATATTCTTTACTTGCTATGCTCAGAAAAGAGTAGAAACACAAGCCCCAAGATGTCTGCCCTCCCAAATGTATTTATGTCCAATGCTATAGATAATATAGCGCTATAAATACCAGAGCAGGGGTGGGCAATTACATTTCCTGAGTAGCTACAATTGTGAAAGATCGTGCCTGTGCGGGAAGCCGAACCAATAGGTGGAAGTGAATACTGCTCGATATTAATATTAACATAATAATTACAATTATTATTATATATTAATTTTAAATATATCACTTAATATTGAGCAGAAGTAAGTGCTGACACCCCCACTATATAAATGATCTCAAATACAGCCCCTATATTCAATATGAGACCACACACAGCCCTCTATATACAGTATGAGCCTACACAGCCCTCTATATTAAGCATGAGTTCTCACATAGCCCCTATTAACAGCACAAACCTCACATACCCATTTATAACAGTATTAGTACTCATTTAACCCTATATATAAAGTAGGAGCACATACAGTTGAAACCAGTAGTTTACATACACTATATAAAAAGACACATATGCATGTTTTTCTCTCTATCTGACATGAAATTAGAATAAACTTTTCCCATTTTAGGTCAATTAGGAATACCATAGTTATTAACATTTGCCAAATGCCAGAATAATTACAGAGATAGAATGTTTTAAGGCATTTTTATTACTTTCTGCAAAGTCACAATTACATAGATTAAGATTACTATGGCTTTTAACTATTTGGGGCAGCCTACATGATGATGTCATATGTTTGGAAGCTTCTGGTTTATTGGCAACATCTGAGTTAATTACAGAAACACTTGTGGATGTATTTTAATACACACCTGAAACACACTGTTTCTTTCTGTAGCATCACAGGAAAGTCTAATGGCCACTTTACACACACCAACTTATCTGTCCAACTTCTGACCAACTTGCTGGTTGCAGTGAAATCATGGACACAATACTCCATTTTGTGACTGTGTACAATGGAACAATGTGTCCATGATTTCACTGCAACCAGTAAGTTGGTCAGAAGTTGGACAGATAAGTTGGTGTGTGTAAAGTGGCCTTAAGGGTACCTTTACACGTCGCAACATTGCATGCAATTTTACTTGCAACTTACTGGTTGCAGTGAAATCATGGACACATTGTTCCATTTTGTTGCTGTGTACAAATGTAACAATGTGTCCATGATTTCACTGCAACCAGTAAGTTGCAAGTGAAATTGCATGCTCTGTTGCGACGTGTAAAGGTACCCTCAGGGTGCCTTTACATGCCACAATTTTTGGTGGCGATATGTGGCGATCTAACGTGCGCGAGCACGTTTTTCATGGTCGCCTCAGATCGCCGATGGCACTTTTATACACCGCAATTTCGCCCTCAACCTAAGGCGATGTGTCACCCCGGAAATCGCCTCACCAACAGCGGAAGCAATCCAGTCGACTTCCCTCGCCGCTTCACATGCCGCAATCCCCAAAGGAATGTGGGCGTACATGTTCAGCGCGGCGAGAACATAGGCATGCCAGACTGGTCTACACCGTGCCCCAAAACACTCATTGGACAACGCAATAGCGTTTCGATTTGTCAGACTGCTCTGGAAGGCTGGCTAATACGTGACGCACATGAAAATGTGTGTGTTGCTGAAGGACAGCTCTTCAAATATGGCGCCCTGTGAACTGTCAGCCAATGGGAACACAGTAGCCACCACCAATCATCGCTGATGGGGTGCGGATTCCAGCACGTTTTGGCACACCTACAGGAAATCAATAGGCGACGCTGATTCTATCACTATCGCCCGTTCACACGCCAAAAGCAGGGAATCTCGCCTTCATGATTGACTTTGATTTTGGAGCAGTGTTGTGAAATCGGAACCAGGCGACAGGTTTTTTATCGCTGCCAAATTCCCAAATTACATGCCGCATCTGGGAGGCAATTTGACGGCGATGGTGCCAGGGCGACATATCGCCGGCAAGATTCCTCGCCGCGGTTGTGGCATGTAAAGGTAACCTAAAGGTACCGTCACACGCGGAAATATTGCTTGGCAATTTCACTGGCAATTTGCTGGTTGCAGTGAAATCAAGGACACATCGTTCTATTTTGTTGCTGAGTACAAATGGAACAATGTGTCCATGATTTCACTGCAATCAGCAAATTGCCAGTGAAATTGCCTAGCAATATTGCCGCGTATGTCGGTACCTTAAAGAAATCAGTCAAGATATCAAGAAGAGAATTGTGGACTTGAACAAGTCTGGTTCATCCTTGGGTGCAATTTCCAGGTGCCTGAAGGTACCTCATTCATCTGTACTAACAATTAAGTATTCACAAGTACAAACAAGAAGGAAATGTCCAGCCATCTCTGTCCCAAAGATGAACATGCTTTGGTCCAACATGTGCATATCAACCACAAACAAAAGCAAAAGGCCTTGTGAGGATGATGGGGGAAGCTGGTAAAATTGTGTCATTATCCACTTTGAAACCAGTACTGTATCAACATGGGCTGGAAGGCCACTCTGCAAGTACTCCAAAAGAAACAGAAAAAAAACAGATACATTTTTGCAAATGCACACAGGAACAAAGACCTACATTTTTGAAAACATGTCCTGTAGTCTGACAAAACTAAAATTGAACTGTTTGGCTATAATGACCTTTGGAAGAAAAAGGTAGAAGGTTGGAAGCCTAAGAACACCATCCCAACTGTGAAACACAGGGGTTGCAGCATCATGTTGTGTGGTTGTTTTGCTGTAGGAGGGACTGGTGAACTTCACAAAATAGATGGTATCTTGAGAAAAGAAGATTATGTGGCAATACTAAAGCAACATCGCAAGACATCAGCCAGGAAGAGCTTGGGCAGAAATGAGTATTCCAAATGGACAATGACCAGAAGCATACTGCCAAACTGGTTACAAAGTGGATTAAGGATAACAAAGTCAACGTTTTGGATTGGCCATCACAAAGCCCTGATCTCAATCCTATTGAAAATGTATGGGCAAAGCTGAAAAGGCAGATGCGAGCAAGGCGACCTACAAACATGGCTCAGTTACACCAGTTCTGTCAGAAGCAATGGGCCCAAACTCCTACCATCTATTGTGAGAAACTTGTGGAAGGATATCCAAAACATTTGACCCAAGTCATACAGTTTAAGGGCAATGGTACCAAATACTAATGAAATGTATACAAACTTGTGACTTTGCAGAAAGAAATAAAAATGCCTTAAAACATTCTCTCATTATTCTGGCATTTGGCAAATATTAATAATTATGGTCATCCTAACTGACCTAAAACGCGAAAGGTTTATTCTGATTTCATATCAGATAGTGAGAAAAACATGCAAATGTATCTTTTTATATTGTTTATGTAAACGTCTGCTTTTAAGGGTACATAATTCCTATGAGCCCTCTCATAGCCCCCTATACACAGCATGAGCCCTCACATGACCTCTTATAACAATATTAGCCCTCATATAGTGCCTAAATACAGGGTAAGTGAATACTTAGACTCCTATATACCAGAAGAGCCCTCACATAGCCCTCTATATACAGTATTAGCCATTACAAAGTCTTCCTTATATAGTATTAGCTCACACATTATTATTATTATTTATGTATAGACCACCATTAATTCCATGGGGCTGTACATGAGAAAGGGTTACATACAAACAAGTTAAAAATACAATGAACAGTGATAGACCGATACAGAGTAGAGAGAGGACCCTGCCCTTGCAGCTTTAAATTCTACATGGCAGTTGGGAGAGAGAGACAGTAGGTTGGGTTCTGCTCTGGTGGTGGTGGAGCGCCGGGTCCGATGGTGGTGGAGCGCTGAGTCCAATGGTGGTGGAGCGCCAGGTCAAGGGGTGGTGGAGCACCAGGTCCAGTGGTGGTGGAGCATCGGGTCCAGTGGTGGTGAGCTGGCACTGTGGTCATTGCAGGCTGTAGGCTGTTTTTAAGAGATGGGTTTTCAGGTTCCGCTTGAAGGTTCTGAATGTGGGGGACAGTCGGATGTTTTGGGGTGCAGAATTCTAGAGAATGGTGGATGCTCGGGCAAAGTCTTGCAGGCAGTTAGATGAAGAACGTACAAGTGTAGAGGAGAGATGGAGGTCTTGGGAGGATCAAAGATTGCGAGTTGGATGATATCGGGAGATTAGTTCAGAGATATATGATGGGGAAAGATTGTGGACGACTTTGTAAGTCAGTGTTAGAAGTTTAAATTGGATACATTGGTGAATCGGCAGCCAGTGGAGGGATCTGCAGAGGGGAGAAGTGGAGGAATAGCGAGGAGAGAGGTGGATTAGTCGGGCAGCAGAGTTAAAGACTGATTGGAGGGGTGCAAAAGTGTTAGCAGGGAGGCCACAGAGGAGGAGGTTGCAGTAGTCGATGCGGGAGATTATGATTATTAGCAATTTAGTAGATTGAGGGTTGAGGAAATATTTTTAAGTTGGAGGTGGCAGGAGGTGGCAAGGACTTGGATGTGCGGTTTGAAGGACAGGTCAGAGTCAAGTGTTACTCCGAGGCAACAGACTTCAGGTACAGGGCAAAGTGTGATGTCATTTATTGTGATAGATCTGGTAAGGAAGGTGTGTGAGATGGAGGAAAGATGATGAGTTTAGTTTTGTCTACATTGAGTTTTAGGAAACGAGAGGAGAAGAAGGAGGATATGGCTGATGGACACTCTGGGATTCTGGACAGTAGAGAGGTGACATCTGGGCCAGAGAGATAGATCTGAGTGTCATCAGCATACAGGTGATACTGGAAGCTATGGGACTTTATGAGTTGTCCCAGACCAAGGGTATAGTTTGAAAAAAGAAGAGGCCCCAGAACAGACCCTTGAGGGACCGCAACACAGAGGGGATGGGGAGAGGAGGTCGTGTGGGAGTGAGAGACGCTAAATGTGTGGTTGGAAAGGTAGGAAGAGATCCAGGAGAGGGTAAGGTCGGTGATGCCAATGGAAGAGAGGATCTGTAATAGGAGACAGTGGTTGCCTGTGTCAAATGCAGAGGACAGGTCTAGAAGGAGGAGGACGGATAACTGTCTGTTAGCTTTGACCGTGAGTAAGTCATTAGTAATTTTGGTCAAGGCAGTTTCAGTGGAATGGTGGGGGCGGAAGCTAGATTGAAGGTTGTTAAAGAGAGAGTTGGATGAGTACAGTTTGGACATGCTTTTCGAGAAGTTTGGAAGCGAACGGGAGCAGGAATATGGGCCTGTAGCTGGATGTAGAAGTGGGGTTGAGGGATGGCTTCTTTAAGATAGGTGCAATTGTTGCATGTTTGAAAGCAGAAGGAAATGTACCAGAGGTTAGTGATAGATTGTAGAGGTGGGTTAGGGTTGAGATAAATGTGGTGGTGAGGCTGGGGAGGAAGTGGGATGGGATAAGGTCCGGTGCACAAGTGGTGAGGTGCAATCTGGGTAGGAGGTGTGCAAGTTCTCCTTCAGTGATGGAGGGTGGAGGAGGGTTACTGGGGGAGGGGAATGGTCTGGTATACATGGGGGTTGTGGTGGTTGGGTATCAAAGACTTGTCTGATCTGTTCAATCTTGTTGGTGAAGTGTGCTGCAAAGCTTCTGCAGAGATATAAGAAGTACATAAAGTATGAGCCATCAGATAGTCTGCTATATACTGCATGAGCCCCCCATAGCCCCTCTATATATAGCATAAGCCCCTACATAGCCTGTCTATACAGAATTAACTTTCATATAACCCCCTACATACAGTATGAGGTCTCACATAGCCTCCTATATACGGCACTAGATGGTTTCTTGATGCTATCGCATCAGTAGGGCAGTGATGTCATGATGGGGGCGGGCTCTGTTTCGCTGGAGGTAGCGGCTGTGTCTCCCTTCTGTGCACTCTCCCCCTGCCAGCTCTCTCTCTCCCCCCTGTGTGCAGTCTCTTTCCCTCATGCTGTCTTTTCCCCTCTGTGCGCTCTCCTTTGACCTGTCTCGCCCCTCCATGTGTTCTTTTCCCTGTGTGTCTTCTCCTCTTGTGTGGTGTCGTCTCCCCTTATGTTCTCTCTACTCTGAGCTGTCTTCCTCCTGTGTGCTCTCCCTCTGTGTGTAGTTTCTCTTCTTCTATGCTGTCTTCTCACCTCTGTGCTCTCTCATTTGAGATTTCTCCTCCCTGTACACTTCTCTCCCCCTGTGCATTCTCTCTCCCCTGTGGGCTGTCTCTCGCCCTTGTGGGCTCTCTCCCCTGTGCATTTTTTCTCCCACCTGTGGGCTATCTCTTCCCCTGTGCTGTCTCTCCTCCTTTTGGCCACTCTCTCTCCCCCTGTGTTCTCTCTCTCCTCTTGTGCTACCTTACACCCGTGCACTCTCTCTTTGCACTGTATGCTGTCTCTGCCCTGTGTGCTCTCTCTCTTCACTGTGTGCTATCTCTCCCCACTGTGTTGTACAAAGATGGTGGCTGCGTGAGTAAGGGCACATGCTCGTGCATGCACTCTTACTCACTAGGCCACCATCTTTGGACATTGCTATAGAAAGATGGCAGTCATCTGAGTACTGCAAAATGTACCAGTACTACCAGCAGGCGCCATATATGCTCACCCATCATTGGGATGTGTAAATATGGCTATCGCCGGCATGTGATAGGTGGGCATCTTGAGGCCGAAAGTGGATGACTGACACCACAGGCCGATTATGTAAGAAGATGACCACTTAAGTTGTCTCCTATATACAGAATGAGCCCACACATAGCCCCCTATAGCCCCCTAGTTCTCACTTTAACTCTATGTAAGCCAACATGAGGCCAGAACGATGCTCTCATAGTCTTGTATTGAGTTGTGACCAATGGGGCGCTCCAGGAAACACTGTGCTGGCAGGTCACAAATCGCTGGAGACCGAATGGAACAGTGGTGATGAAATAAGGGTAATGGGACTTGGATTTAAAGCACCACTCCAGCAGTGCAATTATAAAAAAAAACATTGCAATGGTGTTTTAAAAAAATGTATTGACTTTGCTACAATTTTAATTATAAAAAATTCTAATCTGTCCTGCAAGAAAAGACATCCCTCAAAGACTGGGCTGGGTAAGTAATGAAAAGAAAATCACATTGTAGTATCAACATTTAGAAAAGAGAAATTTTGCTCCACCCATGAAGACCAAAAACTATCCCAATCACAAATGGGTTAAGGAGAGAGCATTAAAATTAAAGAAGGAACGGAGTGCAAGGATATTTTAAGATTTGGAGAGAGGAGTGGGATTTGGCCATGCCACAAGTTCACTCATTGCTAGTTTTAATTAGGCTGGTTTCACACTGCAATTTTTTCCCTGATCAAATTCGATCAGGTTTGTGTGCCAAAACCAGGAGAGGAACAAGAAAAACTATAATTGAAAGATTGACACCTGTTCTGAGTTTTGGAGACACTCCTGGTTTTGACACACAAACCGGATGGAACCTGATCAGGGAAAAAACTGCAGTGTGAAACCAGCCTAAGGCCGGCTTTACAACGCGGCACAATCCGAACCGGGGCTGTCCAGTGTAAATCGGACAGCCCCGGACCGGATTTTGTCCCCATAGTATCCTATGGGGCCGGATGGCAACTCTCTGCCATCCAGTTTCCATGTGTCCGGGAGGAATCGGATTTTTCTACCGGACACAAAATCGGAGCATGCAGTATTTTTGTGTCCGGGGAGAAAAATCTCCCCACATTGGATCCTCCCGGATTCGAGGCAATCTGGCGCTCCCTAACATGGGAGTCTAGGGATCTGGATTGCCCCGATCCAGGAGGATCCAGCAACCGGACACCGGCGGCTGCACACTGCTGTAATTTCAGGACCGCAGCTAGCTCCCTGCTAGACGCGATCTTGAATTATCAGCAGCTGCGGCTGCTATTAGCAGCATCCGGCTGCACACCGGACCGGAGGACATATTTGCCCTCCTGTTATGTTTGCAAATCCGGTCCAGGGCTGTCAGATTCATCCCTGACAGCCCTGAATCGGATCACATCACAGTGTGAAGCCGGCCTAAGACAATTTATTGGCATAAGGACCTCTGCAGACGACTGTCTTTTTAGCCTGATGGTACCATCACAAGGGGTGATGTTGCGGTCAACATCGCTGAAAAGTCCCGGGTTCAGTGATGTTGCAGCGACATCGCAAGTGCGTTGTGCCGTGTAACAACACGATGCAACTGTGATAAATCGCTGGATCGCAGTTGACAGGTTTAGTAACATGTTGGTAAATCTGGCGATGTTGATCCAGCGATCTGCTAACATCGCCCCATGTGACACGGCGATAACAATGTTGTAAGCGATGTTGCCTATTCACAACATTAATGCATATCTCTCGCTGGGCTGTGCACAACCCAGGGAGCGATAGCTGCTGCAACACCAGCTGCATCGCTTCCAATATCTCTTCGTGTGACACCTAAGGAAGCGATGTCGGTAGCGAGCTCGCACCTGCGGAATCGTTGCTGACATCGCTTCAAAGTTGTATTGTGTGACGGAACCTTGAGTGCAATTCGTGAAAATAACAGACAGCACTAGTAACAATGTTATTCAATGGGTCAGTGCAGATGATAATTTTTTTCATTGACAAAATCTGTGTGTAGAAGAAATTCCAGCATGCTCAACTTCATCTGGAAATCATATGTGATTGCACAAAACAATAAATATGCCAACATATGGCATCCGATTTTTATTAGTGCCTTACAATTCTTTAACAAAAAAAATCTGTTAATAGTCCTGTAAATTATTATTTTTGCTCATTGATGAAGCCCATTTATTTCTATATATTCAAAAAATCTTAGGGAAAATAGTCAACAAGCTTGCTGAAAAACAACCCCTAACACCTGAGTAGCTAGAATGTAGTTAGTATTTCCCACATCATCAAGTTTCTTTAAAGTGATATTCTCAAAATATCTACAGGATTGAAGATAATTTACTTACTCCTTGGGGGTACAGCTGCTTGGATCTCCCAAGATCCAGGCTCTGGAGTCTAGGAATCAGGTTCTGCAGAAGTTCCATTGAACAGGGCTCGATCTATACTACATTTCTTGTTCATGGGACTCTCAGAAATATGCGAGCAATGTACTCAACTTTCTCCGACAGTCCCATAACCAATGAGTGGAGCTGTATTCAAGCTTGAGTACCTCCACTGAATGCCAAGTAATCACAGGTTTCCTGAGAATCCCAGCAGTCAGACTCTCAGCGACAGAATGATTTTTCCCATTTCATGGATAGGGGATGGATAACTTAATATTTTAGGAATAGCTCTCTCATGTAAGGGTATATTGACTTATGTTGGCCTTGTGTGGCGCCCCTGCGTTCAGGAGGCCACAAAGGGAACTGCAGCCAGGCAGGTAGGACATTGTTAAACACTAACACACTCACAGCCCACACAACCCACGTGTCAGAGAAGGTTACATCCAGCCCTGAGATTAGAGACTATATGAGATCGGAGGGGTGGTGGATTCAGAGGAGTGGGTTGGGCACACCAGAGGTCAGGTGACTGACAGTATATAGTGAGGGGGAGGAGTGAAGGAGTTCAGTAGGCCACATTAGGATGAGCTGTAAAGACCAAGAGCAGCAGAGTGAGCTGAGATGAAAAGGCCAAAGAACAGCAGCAGGTTGAGCTGAAGCTGAGCAGGAGAGAGCCACACTGCCTGGAAGAGTGAAGACATAAGGAGCGTAGAATTTGTACTGAGCCAGTGCGAGCCAGAGGAGAGAGAAAGCCCATCCAGAGTCAGATCCCCAGGAGTGTGAGAGAGCCGAGAGGGACGGTGTAACCCGGGGCCCTAGAAACACAGCTAAAGCAACCAACTGCAGGCGGAGAAGCCCTCCTATAATACCAGAAGGAACAGAGAGAAGGAGCCTGGTAGGGCCTCGTGCTGAGGACTACTGGAGGCTGGGCTAAAGTAGAGTGTCGGCTCTAAAGGGGACCGTAGTTGACCCGGCATCCCCAGACAATACGACGAGGGGTCTGAGTTCCAGATTGAGATCCCTAACCCAAAGGACAGGCAGCTCAGTGACATACTAGGACTCACAGAAGCCCGAGTCACCGCCATACTGTCCAGTGTCGCACAACATAGAGAAAGAGAATGCAACAGCCCGGAAAGGGACACTAAAGACTGTGTGAGGGGTCACAGGGAGAGAGAGGCCTGGCTGCAGGAGAGAAGGGAACCCGGAGAGGGAGAAAGCACCCGTGTACTGAGAACTGTAACTGTGCTGTAAGAACTGCAAATGACTTGTAACCTGCTGAGAGAGAACAACTAAGAGTAAAAGCTTTGGAAAACCCTGAGTTGCCTCTCTTGTCTGCCTCTACCTGTATACCATCTTCCCTCATACAGCTCCAGCCTGCCAGCACCAGCCAGGAGGAGAGATCCCTGCAGCCTGCAAAGTAAGTGTGCTACAACTACACACAATAGACTTAACTCCTTACTGCCTCAGGGGATACAGTTCTCCCCACTGGAACTATACCATCTCCGCTGCTATTCCATCACCCCCGGAGGTTCTGCAGCAGCGGCGGCCCCATCACTGGCCGCACCAAGCGGGTGGCGTCACCCGTGACAAATCCCCTTGTAAATATTCCCCTTTATTTGCCGAGCCAGGGACACGGTCCGGACCAAGCCACCCGTGACTTCCCCAGTACCGTCCGGTCCGGTACCGAGTACCCCAGCCCGTGGGGCCCGACACTTGCCTAGAATTAAAATGTGTTTATGAAGTAAGGCTCTGTGCTCACTGTGCGTTTCTGCTGCATTTTTTTCTGCGTTTCTGCAGCAAAAAGCAGCACCCACAGCTTTAACATTAAAGTCAATGTGATTTACAGAAAGCTATGCCACATGTGCCCTTGTGGGTGCTGCGTTTTTGCTGGAGAAATTACCTGCGTTTATAAAAGTCCATATTACTTTTCCCATGTTTGGGCTGCGTTTTCCCCATTGACTCCATTCTAAGCTGCCAAAAAAGCATCACAAATGGATTGGTATTTCCACAGTCCTTTTGTAATGTTTTTTTTCCTGTGATTGCCACAGAAAAAAACGCTGCAATAGTCACCCTCCCTGGTGAGCCATGGCAATCCCCAGTGATGTTTACCTCAGTGCATCGGAAGGAGATGTGGGTATTATCCTTCCATGTGACTGGTCATGTGACTCAGGCTGTCACATGGCATGCAGGCCCTAGAAGGATGATATCCACAAGTCCTACTGATGCCTGGAAGGAAGAAATCCCCAGGGATCACCGTTGCATCGCCAGGGAAGTTGAGAAAGTGTGTTTATGTGTCTGTCTGTGTGTGTGTCTGTCTGTGTGTGTGTCTATGTGTGTCTGTCTGTCTTTGTGTATCCCCTTATTTGTGCTGTATTTTTGTGCTGTGTTTGTATGTGCACAATCACAATACATTGTGCTTTTTTAGCAGCTGATAAATGCAGCACAAAAAAAAACATCCAGTGTGCACAAAGCCTAATACTAATGCTTTTGCTGAAGTCCAATCTTCACCTGTCATGGTTAACTTTTTTTTATCACAGTTTCAAAATGTGATAACTTTTCCTGCTAAAATGTAGCAGCACTGCCCATTGATCTACTGTAAATGGCTTCAGAACCTCGGACAGCGCACATACTATAGCAATAGCTATAGTATGCGCGCTGCTCTCAGAGGAGCCCGGCGCTTTCATTGATAAAACTGTACAGCAGCTGACAGGACTAAGCTGCTGTACATAACTGATTCAAGCATTATATGCCCACCTGAGTGGGCACCCCCTAGAGACATTATAGAAACATTTAATAATAAAATAAAAAGTTTACACATGCACAGAACACTTTGCTCATCCCTGCGGCAGCAGAGATGAGCAAACTATCCGGTAACCGGATTGCTCAGGATTACACATCCTGAGCAATTCGGTTACCGGATTGCGGCTTCAGCAATCCGGTTACCGGATTGCGGCTTGTCGGAAGACAATTGCGTTCACCGCATCCGGATCTGGATGCAGTGAACGCAATTCTATATTTAAGTGTGACTCTAGCCTAACATTGGTGAGTTATCCGTTAAAACATCAGTTAGCATTCAGACATGTTATATGCCCATGTGAGCACAGCCAAATGTGTCTTCCACCACTTTGGGTGCACATTGACCCAAGAACGTGTGGAGATTTTTGCTATAACTTCGAAAGAAATGTGTATAGCACATGTGTATAGTATAGATATTACTCAGTTTATGTAGTTTATTTTGTTATGTAAATTTAACCTTCAAAATGCCAGGATACTGTAAACTCAAAAGTATCAGAACATTTTTTATTTTTTATGCTGTATAAAGCGACAAATCGAGAACAGATTTTTTGTTATTCATGATTTGGAAGTCTGAATCTTTCTGTAAATAGTTGCCAGTGATCAATGCCAAATAATCAGGTGTGGTGCTTTATTTCCTGAATTAATGTAGTGTGTTGCCACAATTAAGTCATTAGATAGAATATGTAATGGGATGGTGCAATCCAGTGAGAACAGGACATTTCCTCCTGTGGATGATCGCATATAAATGTTTACTGTGGCAGCCGGGAAACAGAATTTCCCGCAGGTCATAAAATTACACTATGTACGGACATTGTCTGCTACTAATACCCAGGTAATGATCATATGAATCTTTCCCATTTTTTTAGCACTTGTTGTGCTTTAGTTTTACACAAATATAAATATTTCTATAAATAAAATCACAAAGCACTGTGCTAAATTGCTATTAAACAACGTATAATGGAACATCTAAGTGAGTGGACCCTGTCTACGATCCACGGCTGAAATATACAATAATTAAATCACTACAGCGCTTCCATCTTACGACCCCGAATGGGTTGCCATGCAACTAATAACCCACAGACAAGGCGATCAATACAGGTAGTACTCACCAGATTTTGGGCACAAGAATCACCCTAGAGCGGACACCTATGAGTTTCTAAATCCAGAAATTACAGTCCAACAAGTGAGGAGACAATAGTCCTTGGAGGTAGCTCTGCGTACCTAGTGTGTCTTACTGCTGCGGTCCCGGCCAGTGACACTCTCAGAGAAAAAAAAAGAGTCCAACGCTACTTCCTGAAGACTAGTATCCTCATCTCTCGGCACTACTGTGGCCAACTGTGCGCAAAGACGTTGTGGATTTCATTTCGGCTTGCCCTTCATTTACCCGCAACAAACCCTTTAAGAAGCTTCTTCTTCCCCTAACAGTGCTGTCTGCTCCTTGGCAATACATCTCCATGGATTTTATCAGAGACCTGCCAGTGTCTTCCAATTGCTCTGTGATTTGGGTAGTCGTGGACAGATTCTCCAAAATGGCTCATTTCACTCCGCTGTCTGGTCTTCCTGATATCTTCCCTATTCTGGAGAGCCTTCTGCAAGTTGCAGAAAGTCACCTTGGACTTCTCATCGGCATACCAACCAAAGTCTAATGGCCAAGTGGAGTGGGTCAATCAAATCTTGACAAATTTCCAGCTGCAGTTTGTCAATGAGCACCACAGAGACTGGGTCAAGCTACTTCGATGGGTGGAGTTCTCCTATAATAATCATGTAAGTGATTCCTCTGCTAATTCTCCATTTTTCATAGTATATGGACAGCAGCCCAAAGTCCCTTCTCCTGTGGCTACCACCACCGGTAACTCTGTGCTCTGGTCAAGAATTTCTCCAGGATCTGGGCAGGGACTAAGGTTTCTTTAGAGCGGTCCCCTAATTTGATGAAAAGGAATGTAGATAAGAGACGTTTGGATTCTGGTCTGGAGGCAAGTTATAGCTCTTTTCCAGATATATCTGTCTTAAGATGTATTCCTACAAGCTGGGATCTCACTTCATTCGCCCTTTCGAAGTGCTCCAGAAGATCAATGCGTGTCCTACAAACTAAAGCTCTCAGCCTCCTTGTGCATCCCCAAGTCTTTCCATGTGTCTCTCCTTAAACCTGTTGTCCTGAACCGCTACTTCAGGAATCCTGGTACCCTGCCTTCACCGATCTGTGTGGACGACACCTTTGAGGTTAAAAACATCCTGGTCATGTAGAAAGGCGGAGGTAGGACCTTCTTTCTGCTTAGTTGGAAGGGTTTTGGCCCTTAGAAGAGGTCTTGAGAGCTGAAGGAGAACATTAATTCCTCTATTCTCATAAAGATATTCCTTTTGTGTCTGGAAAGGGCGGGGTGTAGGAGTCTGGGGAGGGCCTGCTGGGGATGGCTTATTGGAGTCTTGGAAGGGTCTGTTGGGCACTAGGGAGGGTTTGTTGAAGTCTGGGTGTAAACCACCAGTTGTGACATTACAGCCAGGCACCAAAGCAAACAAGCCTCTAGACGGGGGGGACGCTGAGCTGCTTCTCCACACACAGAATCTTGATCTCTAGTTAACCATGCAAAATGTTGACAGGATTTAAATTACCAGTTGTCAGCATTTTGTAGCCTAGATACACACATAGATTTTAGGAATAGTCTAGGCAACCCCTTTAAAGTGGCTTCTAGGAAATCTTCTCCCATATTTGTTGGTCCTCACAGGATTATTAAAGTTTTGAATCCAGTAACCTCCCTGTAGCTTGGCACAGTTGTGGCCAAAAGTATTGACACCCCTGCAATTCTGTCAGAAAATACTCAGTTTCTTCCTGAAAATGATTGCAATCACAAATTGGTATTATTATCTTCATTTAATTTGTCTTAAATGAAAAAACACAAAAGAGAATGAAGCAAAAAGCAAAACATTGATCATTTCACACAAAACTCCAAAAATGAGCCAGACAAAAGTATTGGCACCCTCAGCCTAATACTTGTTTGCACAACCTTTAGCCAAAATAACTGCGATCAACCGCTTCCGGTAACCATCAATGAGTTTCTTACTGTGACGACCATCCGCTGTGAGGCTGAGCTGCTGGTAATGCAGCACCCAGAGAAACCACGAGACCCTCAACCCCTACACAGGGATCTGGAATTACAGCGGAGCCCAGGGGGTAGCTGCCTATTATGAGCAGCAGAGCAGGAAGGTCGCCAGGAAGAGAAAAATCAGGACCTGAAAAACATAGTCAGGAGTCCGAGTCAAAACCGAGAGGGCAGCTAAGGTACAAAATCGTCTGGCTGTAGCAGAGTCGAAAATCCAGGCAAAGGTCAAAGTCAAAACTAAAACATGTTCCCTGAGGAAGGAGCCCGGATAGAGGCTCTGAAACGCGTAGGATAGAATAAAGAAACATCTGCCCAGTTAACTCTTTGTTTCCTGGTGATTCCTGGTGGCAGCGCGGGCAATTCGGCATTTTGTCCCATTACAGCATTCATGTTTCCACGGTTATTGTGAAGGTGCGGCCCTGCAGCAGCCATTCTCTACAAGCCATCTTACAGGCGATTATACCGGTTGTAGGTGACACAACCGAGCCAGGTGAGCAGTTCCTAATATACACCGCTACAACCCTTTGTTAAAAGGATAAGACCCTATGCGCATTTATCTCACGTTTACAGGTTGAAAGTCAAAACTAAACACACACTATATCACTGGGGAACCAAAACTATATCTGGCAGCCTGCAAAACAGGCTCCAATGTATTTGAAGGGTGCGGTTACCTCCCATAGGCTGGAGCTCCCAGCCTGATGATCTCATCCGGACCACCCCTAGAACCAGGCCAGATGGTGATGCACGACTGGCACCAACCACCCCACTTCTGACAGAAGAACGAAGGCTGCGCCTATCAGACACCTCTGCAGGGCCCGCTCCTCTGCAACCAACATCACCCAAAGGAGAAACACGCTGGCGTTCAGCAACAGAGGCAGACGTCGAAGGAGCAGGTCCATATGAGGACAAGGCCCTCCTATCACCGACACCATCAGCCCAAGGAATCCGGCGCCTCCCAGCGGCCGAGGCAGGAACACCAGCCACCGAGTCCAATGGCGATGTGACACTTACAATGCCCTGCTGGAATTTTAGACCATTCTTCTTTGACAAACTGCTCCAAGTCCCTGATATTTGAAGGGTGCCTTCTCCAAACTGCCATTTTTAGATCTCTCCACAGGTGTTCTATGGGATTCAGGTCTTGACTCATTGCTGGCCACCTTAGAAGTCTCCAGTGCTTTCTCTCAAACCATTTTCTAATGGTTTTTGAAGTGTGTTTTGGGTCATTGTCCTGCTGGAAGACCCATGACCTCTGAGGGAGACCCAGCTTTCTCACACTGGGCCCTACATTATGCTTCAAAATTTGTTGGTAGTCTTCAGACTTCATAATGCCATGCACACGGTCAAAAAGTCCAGTGCCAGAGGCAGCAAAGCAACCCCAAAACATCAGGGAACCTCCGCCATGTTTGACTGTAGGGACCGTGTTCTTTTCTTTGAATGCCTCTTTTTTCTCCTGTAAACTCTATGTTTATGCCTTTGCCCAAAAAGCTCTACTTTTTTCTCATCTGACCAGAGAACATTCTTCCAAAACGTTTTAGGCTTTCTCAGGTAAGTTTTGGCAAACTCCAGCCTGGCTTTTTTATGTCTCGGGGTAAGAAGTGGGGTCTTCCTGGGTCTCCTACCATACAGTCCCTTTTCATTCAGACGCTGACAGATAGTACCGGTTGACACTGTTGCACCCTCGGACTGCAGGGCAGCTTGAACTTATTTGGATGTTAGTCGAGGTTGTTTATCCACCATCTGTACAATCTTGCGTTGAAATCTCTTGTCAATTTTTCTTTTCCGTCCACATCTAGGGAGGTTAGCCACAGTGCCATGGGCTTTAAACGTCTTGATGACACTGCGCATGGTAGACACAGGAACATTCAGGTCTTTGGAGATGGACTTGTAGCCTTGAGATTGCTCATGCTTCCTCACAATTTGGTTTCTCAAGTCCTCAGACAGTTCTTTGGTCTTCTTTCTTTTCTCCATGCTCAATGTGGTACACACAAGGACACGGGACAGAGGTTGAGTCAACTTTAATCCATGTCAACTGGCTGCAAGTGTGATTTAGTTATTGCCAACACCTGTTAGGTGCCACAGGTAAGTTACAGGTGCTGTTAATTACACAAATTAGAGAAGCATCACATGATTTTTCTAACAGTGCCAATACTTTTGTCCACCCCCTTTTTTATGTTTGGTGTGGAATTATATCCAATTTGGCTATAGGACAATTATTTTTGTGTTTTTTCATTGAAAACCAATTAAATGAAGATAATAATACCAAAGAATTTGTGATTGCAATCATTTTCATGAAGAAACTGAGTATTATCTGACAGGATTGCAGGGGTGTCAATACTTTTGGCCACAACTGTAGATAAACAACTCGTTCCGTTCTTCCCTTTTAAAGAGATTTGAAGAGAAGCCTGTTATTCGAGAGATTATTGAGCTGGATCTGTTGGGAGGATCAGGAGTCTTAAAAGGAAGTAGTTCTGGGATCCAAATAGGTCAGGCTCTGCCTACAGTATCTGGTCAAGTTGAAGGGTTACATTCTTGAGTATAACTCCTGGCTCATTGCAGAACATCATCCTGCAAATCTCCTGACAAGAGACTTTTTTTCAGCATCCTTAGAAGATGGGGGTAACTGAGGGTCCTATGGCCCCTTGTAGAAAGGGGTGGGAGTATTGTCATGGCTTGACTCCAGGTCTCAATCCGGTGACTTCTAGTTGTGTGCTCAGTTTAACTCTCCTTTGGCCACAGTATGTTTTGTATTGATCCAACTGCTGTTAGTTCTCTTGTCTTTTACTTACCAATCCTTTCGGTTTTATTGCCACTTAGGCTGGTTTCACACTGCATATTTTTACCATCCGTTGCTGTCCATTGTAAAACGGACAGACATGGATCCGATTTGGCCCACATGTATCCCTATGGGGATCGGATCGGATTTGGCCTAATTGTCATCCGATTTTGTCGGATCCGATTCAGTCCGACTTTTTGCTGTACCCAAAATCGGAGACTGCTCCGATTTTGGGCACAGCGGATCAAATCAGACCGAATCGGATCCGACATTTTCATTGCCCATAACATTGGGGCCTATGGAGCACAGGTCCAAGAAAACATCGGATGGTTTGTGGGAAAGATGGGTGCATCTAGTTGACCTCATACGAGCACCCTGGGCTGCAGCTCATGTTACCTGACGTATCATATGATGCAGACCGGATGTACTGAGTGGGATCCGGGTGGCCGGAAATAAAAGCCTTATGTTCCATGGACTATTTGGGCTCTGTGGCGCTGTCATGTCGAACTAAGACACAAGTCCTTCACATATGCTGAAGCATAACACAACTATGTATCTAAAAAAACTATCTATCTAAAAAAAAAAAACAATAAAAAAAAACATTATATATATATATATATATATATATATATATATATATATATATATATATATATATATTAAGATATATTGACTAAATTATATTGACACTAAAATGTTTGGGGTCAGTTAGAAATTTCCTTATTTGTGAAAGAAAGGCACTTTTTTTTTCAATGAAGCTGACATTGCATGATTCAGAAATACGCTATATACATTGTTAATGTGGTAAATGACTATGTCTGGTTTTTAATGCAATATACACTGTGTTCCAAATTATTATGCAAATGTTCTTTTTCTCTGATTTTTCTAAATGGTTGGTGGAAATGACAGTCAGTGTAGTAAAAGTCATCACCCTTTAAGAGTATACATCAAATTTTATTGAAGAAATCTCCCTATGATAACAGTATAATTTGCAAAATTAAAAAACTCTAAAAGCACTGGTACAAATTATTAAGCACAGTAGAGTTTATAAACATTTCATATGTTTAAAAGAATTGAAAATGCTCATTTATTGAATTTGCAGCATTAACAGGTCACATTCACTGAAATAAAAAGCTATTTAACTCCAAAACATCCTAACAGGCCAAGTTACATGTTAACATAGGAACCCTACTTTGATCTCATTTTCACAATTCTTGCATCCATTAATAATGTGAGTTTGTGGAGAGTTTCTGCTTGTATTTCTTTGTATGATGTCAGAATCGCCTCCCAGAGGTGCTGTTTTGATGTGAACTGCCTCCCACCCTCATAGATCTTTTGCTTGATATACTCCTAAGGTTCTCTATAGGGTTGAGGTCAGGGGAAGATGGTGGCCACACCATGAGTTTATCTCCTTTTATGCCCATAGCAGCCAATGACACAGAGGTATTCTTTGTAGCATGAGATGGTGCATTGACATGCATGAGGATGATTTTGCTCCTAAAGGCACGTTTTTGCGTTTTGTACCATGGAAGAAAGTTCTCAGTTGGAAACTCTATATACGTTGCAGAGGTCATTTTCACACCTTCAGGAAGCTTAAAGGGGCCTACCAGCTGTTTCCCCATGATTCCAGCTCAAAACATGACTCCTCCACCTCCTTGCTGACGTCGCAGCCTTGTTGGGACATGGTGGCATCCACCAACCATCCACTACTCTATTCATCTGGACCATCCAGGGTTGCTCGGCACTCATCAGTAAACAAGACTGTTTTAAAATTAGTCTTCATGTATATCTGGACCCACTGCAACGTTTCTGCTTGTGAGCACTGTTTAAGGGTGGCCGAATAGTAGGTTTATGCACCACAGCAAGCCTTTGAAGGATCCTACACCCTGAGGTTCGAGGGACTCCAGAGGCACCAGCAGCTTCAAATATCTGTTTGTTGGTTTGTAAGGCATTTTTAGCAGCTGTTCTCTTAATCCGATGAACTTGCCTGGCAGAAACCTTCCTCATTCTGCCTTTATCTGCACGAACACATCTGTGCTCAGAATCAGCCACAAATCTCTTCACAATACGATGATCACGCTTACGTTTTCGTGCAATATCTAATATTTCCAAGGCATTGCACTATTTGTTGCTTTTCAGCAGCAGAGAGATCCTTTTACTGTCCCATGTTACTTGAAAACTGTGGCCTGCGTAATATTGTGAAACGCCCAGTTTTCCTTTTGTTGGGCTCACCTGCCAAACTAATTATCACAGATATCTGAGATTGATTTTAATGATCCAAAGAACCCTGAGACACAAGACCATCACTGGGGTTCATTGAAAAAAAAATAAAAATAAAACCCTAAGACACTTAAAACCAATTTGCATAATAATTTGGAACACAGTGTATATATACATAAAAGAGGTGCCTTTTGAATCCTGAAGTGTTTAAAAGACATTGGAATAGACAAACAAATATGCAGCAAATTGTTTTGATATTGGTGTATATAAATTCATAATTTCTAGCATTTATTGTGCATTTTTACTGGTGGGTTCCAAGCTGAATCCATTTGAAAAGTCGCCATGATAACCTTTCATTGGCTGCAATGTAAAGTTTGGTTAAGGCTACACAAGGAATGCACGTCAAAGAAGTGACTATTTTTGGTTCATTTTTGGAATTTTAAAATTAGTAATATAGTTTTTCCAATTGAAAATAATGGAGTATGTTGTCTAAGGGCCACTTTACACACACCAACTTATCTGTCCAACTTCTGACCAACTTACTGGTTGCAGTGAAATCATGGACACATTGCTCCATTTTGTGGCTGTGTACAAATGGAACAATGTGTCCATGATTTCACTGCAACCAGTAAGTTGGTCAGAAGTTGGACAGATAAGTTGGTGTGTGTAAAGTGGCTATAAGTTTTTTTTTTTTTTGCAGATTTTGGTGCGCAAAACATCTTCCATACAGATTGTCATATTCAGCTTCTACAGAGTTTGAATACCTACAACCCCCATTCTAACACAGGAACCAATGCTGCAATTATGGATCTTCCTGGAAACGCTGAAGTCTGTTTATCACGTCATTATGCAAAAGTCATTGAAAGGAATGATTGATGGTATGCATTAAAGGCGCTGATCTCACAACATTTTCAATTAAAGATCTCCAAGTCCCATTACATTAGGTGAGATTTATGCCTTATATCTGTGATCTGACAGAGCAGATTGTAGGAATATACCGTAATCAGTGCTGCTATAAACAAAGATTTGTAGTCAGGAGGACAAGATGATTTTGGAGACCCATCATGCCTCTGAAAAGAATGTAAATTAAAATAATTATGACAGTGAGGACTGATTCTAGGGAATGGTTCATAATAGAATGACCTATTGTTTTCGTCAGTCTTTTGTGTTACATGCGTTTTTGATTTTTGCCAGTAGTTTTTTATTTCTTCATATCACGATCGTTGACTTAACAACAAAATTAAAATTTTGCAATTTTCATCTTGACCATTGGAACATTTTAAACTCATACAACTAGTCTTTCAGGAAAGGTTTTCAGCAAGACTCCTTTTCATCAGAGTAAAGATTACAATGACTGATATAACACCAGGAGATGTCCATTAGGCATGTTCAATTTTGGACTGCAGATTACTTTGTTCATGTAAGGAAGTGAAGTGACTCAGATGAATGTACAGTGAAGCATTAGTGGAGGAATGCTGCTATCTGCTGGCCAGAGGTGATAGAGCTAAGAGCCAAAAGCAGAAGGTTTAGTTGCATGGGGAAAAGAAGTTGGATGGATAAGGGGGATATGTGACCTACTGTGATGCAGCAAGAAAAAGTTTAAACCACAGGGGCCAGGACAGGAAGCCAGGCTCTGTCCAGTCTTGTAAAAAGTCATATGTGGAATAGGACCTGTCCAGCTTACAGCCATATTTTAGGAGACTGCGTGAGGAGATGTAGAATTAATATTAGTTCTGGAAGAAAGTCAGGGTGTAGGATCTTCCTGAAGAACAAAGAGTCACCAGCGCCGCCACAGTCCGCCGGAGGTAGATGGTAATGCGGGAAGTTGGCAAAGTCCTCTACAGGTAGGGCTGGACCTCCGTGGCAGCGTTCCTGCAAATGGAACAGGTTGATGAAAAAGAAACACAGGCAGAGGCAAAGTCACTTTTCCTTCGGGTACTGTACTGTTAGTTGTAGCAGTTGCAGTTACAGTTCAGCACTTTAGATGTTACAAGAACAGGTAGCTATCAGGTGGCTGCAAGTGGATCCCAGGTGGTATGGTGGAACCCTCGGTGTGCCTTCCTTAACAAGCCCGTGTCTGTTCTTTCCTGCTTTCCAGTTTGGTGTGAAACCTGGTGGACTTGGAATCCAGCCTGGCCTCCTGTCCTCTCTTACCTTCACTGTCGTCGGGTAACCCTCTACTGGCTGGCCGCTCGTTCCCTTGACGGTGCCTGGTACCCTTCTTGTGGACCTCTCTGGTGCCCGGGAGACTTGTAGACTACACGGGATTCCAGATTCTCTTGCTGGGCTTGAAGCTTCCAGCAGACTTCGGGCTCCGGTGCCCGGTAAGCTGTCTGGGAGAACCTATCTCTCTGGCTCCTCTTTCCCAGACCGGCTGCTCTCCTGAAAAGCTCTTTCTTGTCTCCTTAAACCCTCTCTCCTTCTTCCATCTCTCCTCCTGGTCCCTCAGCCGAGCGACCTAGCAGCAAAGACCAAAAGAGCCAAAAGCCTACTACCAAAGTCCTTCTTGAACTTCCTAGAGGTGGGTTTATTCTTTCCCGGGTAACCTCCCACCGTGTAAACTAGTGTGGGAGTGCTGGAATGGGTCCCACCCACCACCCTAGTGTCCACCTGCAGCTGGAGCATCTGCACCTCTTTTACGGATGCAGTACCCCACTGTGACACCTGCATTGGCGAGGCGCCACAATAGTTTAACAAAATGGGTAAGGTGCCTGTGGGGAGGACCCTCTGAATGGCGACACCATACACTCGTAGTGGAGCACCGGCAGAGGTAACCCCTGTACCGGGATTCACCCATTATAGGTCCAGGAGGCCTAAATACCGAGAATCCCAGACCAGAAGGGCAACCCGTACAGACCAGAATGAGGATATGGAGAGACTGTGGAAAACTCTGTTCTCTCTCTGTCGATAAGATGAATCTTGGGAGTTCTGTTCAATCCCAGAGATACTGATCCAGCCGTTACAGGAATCCGAATGATTCTGTGCACATCAGGAGACACCTGGCCAGCCTGAGGATTCTGTGGATATAGGGGTGTTAGAATAATGTGGAAACAAGACAGCAGTTTTCCTAACGCAGAGCTCAGCAGAGTGTGGCCTGATCAGAGGCAACGATCCTCGAGAATGAACACATTG
>JARQOC010000002.1:127492176-127503256 GCA_033576535.1 Allobates femoralis | reverse complement strand
TTAACAGTATTCGTCATAAAATGTATTTACCCAGAGTTTCATCTTTAAGGTGCTGTCATCCAATGCTCTCCGTCAGTATCACAGATCTTGGTTGGGGTGGCAGTGTGCATGTTCATCAACTACAGCAATATCCTCCTCCCGGGCCCAGTAGTTGGGCCTCCTGCGGTAAGACACCAATAACCTGTCTTCTGAATAGGAGATTAAAAGTTCATTGTTGAACAACCCCATAAGGATAAAAAAAAGACATAAATGTTTCATCATTTTCTAAGTATACATTAGGTATTCATTTCTCATGTTTTTCAAGATTTTGTTTCTTGTAATTATTTAATGGGAACCTTCAATATTTAGTTCTGGAGATAGGAAAATCTGTCTTCTCCATGAGATGGACTCACAGGAACAAAGTTGTCATCAGAGCCATGTCCATCACATGACCAGGCTAAAAATTAATACAGAGTATATTAGAAAAAATTGCCAAAAGTTTTAACAATAAATAACCTTTATTTACTGAACTCTGAGTACTCTGAGTAGTGTGATAAAAATTGCAATAAGATTCCAAAGCTGTAGATAGCTCTTCGGGACACAAATATTAACCATATACATAGGTTCAATGCTTGAGGGTTGAGTCATTTTTAGTCATATTGATAGACAAGCCACATTAAATCAATGCCTAATATGTTTATTGCTTATCAGATATGTTGTAAAGGACTTCAACCTACTCAGATCAATGATCACTCAAGTTGCAGTGACAACACTAGAAGTCATTCGGAGAATAGCTATGGGAAAATCAACAATGAAGTCACTGGACAAGGTGTTCACATTTCACTAGCAACGAAGACATGGCTTGTACCTAGTCTGGGCTTTTCTGCAGTAACATACGGAAGTGAAACATGGACGATGCAGAAACAAGACAGAAGAAGAATCAACTCCTTCAAAATGTGATGTTGGAGGAGGATGTTATTAATACCATGGATGGCAAGAAGGACAAACAAATCAATTTTGGAACAAATCAAGCCAGACATGTCACTTAAAGTAAAGATCACCAAGCCTTGACTTGCCTACTGTGGACACATCATACGAAGAGAGCAATCACTGGAGAAGGACATCATGTCCGGAATAATAGGAGGAATAAGTTGAAGAGGAAGACCAGCAACCCAATGGCTTGATACTGTCAACATAACAGTGGAGAAGACCCTGGTGGACCTGTCTAGGCTCACGCAAGATTGATCTTCCTACAGAGCGTTTCATCCATCAAGTCACCATGGCTTGAGATTGAGCTGAAGACTGACAAATAAAAAATAATACAAATAAACATATGTTGTATTTTTATTGTATGTGAACTTCAGAAAAGTAACATGAATATAACATAGGTGAACATAATGTACATTATAACCAATGCAAGTCATGGAGAGATACATCTATATGGAGTCTGTCAGCCCTAAAGCCAATAAAGCCACTTAGGGGACTTGGTCTCTATAAAGACCTTTAGGCTGAAAACACACTATCCTACTTACATGTGAGTCTCTCAGACGAGACTCGGATCAGTGACCCTGAACGGCCTCTCCCTCTCTGGACGGGAGTGTGGAGCTGCATAGAAATACAAGCAGCTGACATTCCCGTTCTCACAGGAGAGAGGCCGTTCCAGGTAACTGATCAGAGTCTCGTCTGACTGCCTCGTATATCACATGGACAGTGTGATTCCAGCCTTTGTTTAGAAATCTGTCCCTCCATTGTGCTTTAAGTAGTTTGTAATCCAAAGTGCCAACTGCTCAGTGCACCCCTGGCGTTAAGTGCACTACTCCTCCCACCGCCTTTACATGTCTAGCACCTTTCTCTTCATTGACTGACATTGCTCGCTTCAGAGAAGCTAGCGCTGTCCACAGTGAAATCTCATGTGCAAGCAGGGCAGAGGGAGACGGCAAGGAGTTCCATGAACAAAGTACATTTTAATTAATAGATCTAGCAATAAAAATAGGTTCCACAACTGGATGAGTTAAAAAATGTGCCCCTCTATGTACTATGTAATGGCTATGTCAGACCGTGCAATAACAAGGCCAGCACATACTCCTAGCCAGAATAGGAAGAATGAGTGATTATATAGGTAACCGAAGTTGTTGCTTGCAGATGCTGCATTCTGTGAGGTAAAACCGTACCCTTCCTGAGGTAACATTGGTGTGTTTCTGCTGAGTCTTCAGCACGCTGAGCTCATTATCAATCCAGTCAATGAGGTAGCAGCTCTGGCTGCCGCTGAGTTTACACTATATGTCACGTACTTGAGCTACCTCACAGGAAAAAAAAAAAAAAAAAAAATCAGCTGTAAGGCTACGTTCACATTCTGCGCACTTTTTGCGCTTTTTTCTGCAGTTGCACTTTTTTACGCGTGTATGCGGCAAAAAGCGCAACTGCATACACATAGTGCACTTTTCTGCACTTTTTCCTCAGCGCTTTTCTCAAGCTCATTTTATCATGTGGGCTATGGGAAAAATGCAGAGGCAACTGTGTAAAGAATTACCATGTCTATTGTTTTTATGCATTCGCTTTTGCAGTCAAAGCGCATGCATAAAAAAGCGCGGAAAAGCGCAATATGTGAACGCAATTCAGCAAAACCCCGGAGTAAATGCAGGATAATGCCAGAATATGCAGCTAAACTCGGCAAATACGCAGAGTGTGAACGTAGCCTAATACCGTGCTGTCTTGTCTGTATACTGTTTGCTTCCCCTGGTCAGGAGCTGAGTTATGTCCCAACATGCCCCTGTACAGTCAGACATGGCCATTACAGTACATAGTAGAGGCACATTTATATGATTATCTCAGAACAGGAACATTTTTTGTTAACACATCCAATTGTGGAATATATTATTATTCTAAGATATATTGATTAAAATGTATTTTGTTTGTGAAAAGCCCTTTAAGGCTACTGTAGACATTAGACTAAGGGGTACTTCACACACTACAACATTTTTAGCGATGTCGCTGAAACGTCACAGGTTTTGTGACGTAACAGCGACCTCTCCAGCGATGTTGCAGTGTGTGACACGCACCAGCAACCTGGCCCCTGCTGTGAGGTCACTGATCGCTGCAAGTCGTTCAGGACCATTTTTCAGTCTTTGGTCTCCTGGTGGTCAGCACGCATCAGTGTGTGTGACACCGAGAATCCAACGATCAGTGACCTCCCAGGCTGGCAACCATGGTAAACTACGGGTATCTAGGCAGCGCGCAGCACCTAGTTACCCGATGTATATCTTGGTTACCAGCCTTCTCCGCTTCCAGGCTGGTATCCAAGGTACACAGTGGGTAACTAGGGACAGCGATGTGCTTAGATACCCGCTGTATACCTTGAATACCAGCATGGAAGCGGAGAAGGCTGGTAACCAAGGTATACATTGGGTAACTAGGCGCTGCGCGCTGCCTAGATGCCTGTTGGTTATCATGGTTACCAGCCTGCTCCCGCTTACTGCAGCCTGTCAGAAGACAGGAGCGGGAGCTCGACATCGTGGAAAGAATAGTCTGTGTGTTTGATACATCACCAGCAACTGCATAGACTTTCCTGCGATCCCAGCCAGGTCGGATCACTGGAAAGTCTCAATGTATAAAGGGGCCCTAAGGCTGGCCAAACCTGCCAATATCAGAACGATCAGCCAACAGTATAATGTGTAAAGGACTTGCTGATTCTTCCCTGACAAGAAACGTTGGAGGAAATAAAGGTAGGGCAGTTTGAATTTTAATGGCTGTAATGTAGTATACAAAATTATCTTGGGGACTGTGCTAACCAGAAAACTAAATGTAAATACTCTTATGCTCAAAAATTACAAAAGTAATCTAAAAGTGATGGGTGATGTCTCCTAAGGATAAGCCAAGGAAATCAAATTAAAGGGAACCAACCACCTCAGATCACCCTAATACACAGTTAGTACATGTCCCTGCACCCTAAGGATACCTTTCCAGCACTGTTTTTGTGTAAAATCTTGCATTAGTATAACTCATATAAAGAGTTTATAAAGTTACTAGCCTGAAGACATCTGGGCGTATCTCTCCTTCTGTTATACTTCAGGGCTGTGCATTCATTGCATTGCTGTGCTCCCCCTCCCTCTGTGCAGAGGAGATAACGATCACGCCCATCAGGGCAGGGCAGCAGGCACGGAGGGAGGGGGAGCGCAGACATGCAATGCACAACCCTGAAGTATAACAGAAGGAGGGATATGCCCAGATGTCTCCAGGCTAGTAACTTTATAAAGTCTTTATATTGGTTATACGAATGCAAGATTTTACACAAAAACAGTGCTGGAAAGGTATCCTTAGGGTGCAGGGACATGTACTAACTGTGTATTAGGGTGATCTGAGGTGGTTGGTTCCCTTTAAGGTTTTTGTTTCAAATGAAGATGTGGTATTAGGCTGGGTTCACATTTGCGGACTCCTCCGCAGCGTTCTGCGGAGGGGATCCGCAATGTGACCGCAGCGTCCGCCAGCTTCCTATCTTTATAATGGGAGCGCACGGTGCTGCGCTTGACCGTGCGCACCCATTCACTCCCACATGTGATCTGTGCGCAGGCGGATGCCTGCGCACAAATCACAGTCTCGTCCGCACCAGGGACGCGACATGTTGCATTCCTGGTGCGGACAAGACTGTGTGATTTGTGCACAGGCATCCGCCTGCGCACAGATCACATGTGGGAGTGGATGGGTGCGCACGGTCATGCGCAGTCAAGCGCAGCACCGTGCGCTCCCATTATAAAGATAGGAGCTGGCGGCCGCTGCGGTCACATTGCGGATCCCCTCCCCAGAACGCTGCAGAGGGGAACGCTAATGTGAACCCAGCCTTAGTCATGGTTTAGTGATCTGGCTTTGGCCTGGTGGAGGTGTGAAGTGTGTCTATGTAGTGTCATAAACCTAGGCGTTAAATTGAGTCCCATTGTCAGACTTGAACATTCTAATCTGCTTGAATTCCTGTTGGTTTCTGTTTTTGTTATCTTTAAAATGACCTTTCAGTATTAAGACTACATCTGCCATATTGTGTCCTGGTCCCAAGAAATGTTTTCCTACAGGTGCATCCAATTCATTCCTTATTATGTGCCTGTGTAGTGTAGATTGATCCTCATTTGTAGTTTTTGCTTATTTTCCCCAATATAGGTTCCTCCTGGGTACGTTGTGCATTGTATCATGTATACCACATTGGAGGATGTACATGAAGAGAAATCCATGATCTTATAGTCCTGATCTTACATTTTTTAGACATGACCATATAAATCAAAGACAACACCAAACTAATATCAGTTTACCATAAACCCACAGGAGATCAGCCATACCTGAGATGGAACAGCTTTCATACAAGTCACACAAAAACATCCATCATGACTTCAGGTTCCGGCGCTGATCGTGTAAGGATGTCTTTCTCTGGACTCCCATAACCCCCGCTGATCTATCCAATTTAATGTCACATAGCAAACACCTCAGACTCCTGATAGAAGATTTCAAGTTCCGGACTCCCGTTCCACACTTATGGAAAGGTATATCTTGAAGAGCCGGCAAAAATCCAGCGAGTCTCACACTACACCTGCACAACAAAGGAAAAACATGGCGCCACCACTTCTAATCTTACACAACATACAGATATCCGATAGAGAATTCACAAGAGATTAATATAGACTCGGAAAACATTGGCTCCATGGACCTACAGGTACAAGCTACAGACTACAAACAACTGGCTTCTGAAGTGCCCGCATTCTCCACCAACTGTAAGGCTTTCATGCTCTTTGGCAGCTATTAGACAATATGGTCTGGTCCAAACAAATAACATTTTACTGTTTTCATAAAACTCCAGAGGACTCAAAACAAAAACAAGCTTTTCTGGGACAAAGGTAAGCAAAATGAAAGAAAACAGTTTATACAGCAGTATGGTGGGCACCCATTCAGACAAAGTCCAGCTCTATGAGATACTGTCAGAGGCCGACCAGCACTAACACGTCTTTACCTCCTTCAACAGATAGATCCCTCAGCTGCCTTAAACAGGACCTGCAAAGATCGGACTGGAGGTCAGATCTATGGAAGTCCAAGGTCTTCCAGTCGTTCCTAAAACCTGGACTCATAATCTGTTCTCAATGAAAAAAAAAAACCTCTCAGCAAGCTGTTGTTTCTGGAGGCTTCACCTTACATAACATTGTCGAGGCTAGGTACCTCTTTCTTGTACTAAGCTCCCTTTCAGGACTTTTCCTCCTGCTATCCTACAAGGCGTATGGCCAGCCTTAACAACTTGGTCACACCAAGGGTGCACCAAGCATCAAATCATCATACTGAATTAAAGTTACATTTTCCACATAACACAGCAAAAAGATGTGATTCTTTTTAGGAGCCAAGTCCCCTATATGGCTGTGCGGATAGTTTAGAAATAATGTGCTTTGGAGCTGACTGACTCCTTTAAGTATTAGAGACCTAATATTGTTATCACTAGTGATGAGCGAGTAGCGAAATATTCGTAATTGCTATACTCGTAACGTGTACTTTGTAATACCCGTGTACCTGTTGGACTAGCGAGTCCAATCTTAGGCTCTGCCAACTACACATCTGGCCATAAAGAAACCTGAAGACTCACCTCTTCTGACAAGTCTATAAACTACTGTGAGCCTCGGTCCACCAATCACCGCACCACCAACTCTACCCTTTCCTAATGTATCATCAACCGTCCCCTCGTAGATGGTGAGCCCTCGCGGACAGCGTCCTCTCTCCTCCTGTACCTGTGTGCCATACATTGTCCATATACCTCACATTTGTCTTTATTTACCCTTTCCACATGTAAAGCGACATGGAATTAATGGCGCTATAATAATAAATAATAATAATAATAATAAAATGAGTATTTCTGGGACAAGGTAGGAGGGTGGGCTTTTGTGAGTTTTCACTGCATAAAACACCTTGCTGTGCCCCCCAGAGAGACCCTAACATACAATCTGCTCTCACTGAGGTGCCAGTTCACCGTTTACTGAAGGGAGCTGGCAATTTGTGTCAGATCGATCACGATGGACACATCACTCATGAGTACTAGCGATACTCACAGAGTAATGAGTATCGTGAATACTGTACTATCTGTGCAAGTAAGGAACAGTAACGATTACACTCACTCATCACTAGTTATCACCATTGAACTAGTGCCTCAGCAACTGTGAGAGGTTACTGGGAATTTATGTAAGTATTGCAAGCAAATATAGTTACATTTTCTACTTTACAACCAAAATAAAAACAAACAACATCTTTGAAATAACAAAAAAAGTCATACTTTGACTATTTCTCTACCGAAGTAAAAAAAATTGCAAGTTTTTTTTTCTGTTTTATTCATCTTTCATCCACAGTCCCAATTGTAAACCTTAAAATACTGCTATATAGTCTTCCCGCAGTCTAGATGACAAATCACTGCCGAAGTAGAACCAGTCTCTATAATTTGTCTTGTGTTACGTTGACTCTAAAAAGGTGCAGATGGCATTTAGGAAATCCTTTGTCTGCTCCGCATGTACCCAGTGTCCTGCACCTTGAATGTATTCCACGTTTGAACATGGGAAGAGGCGTTCTATGTCAGGATAATTCTCAGAACTAAAAATTAAAAACAAAGAAAAATGTAAACATATTATACGGAAAATATATTAAACCTCAATTCATCATTGCGAATACTGGTTCTCAGATTTAGCACATGAAATCTCTCTCTGCCATACTACATATTATATATATATATAATATATATATATATACATATATATACACATACACACACATATACAGGAGCCACCTAAACAACACAATGTAACTGCAAGTCAATCACACTTCAGTGAAATCACCCTGTCCAGTTATGAAGCACCGTTTGTGAATCGATTTATCCTGCTGTTGTGCAAATGGCACAAACAGCAGATAGAAATGATCAGCAGTTAACAAGGCACACCCTATAAAGGAGCGGTTCTGCAGGTGGTGACCACAGATTATTTCTCTGTTCTTATCCTTTTTGGCTGTTGTTTTCATCTCTTTTGCATTGTCATTGCTCTCACCCTAGAGGTAGTATGAGGCAGTGTCTACAACCTACAGAAGTTACTCAGGTAGTGCAGCTCATCCAGGATGTCACATCAATGTAAGCTGTGGCAAGGGTAGCTGTGTCTGTCAGCACAGTGTCGACAGCATGGACTAGATACTAGGAGCCAGGCCAGTACACCAGGAGACATGGAAGGAGGGCAACAACGCAGAAGCAGGACTGCAACCTCCTCCCTTGTGCAAGGAGGAACTGGTGGAGCAGTGCCAGAGCCCCTCAAAATGACCTCCAGCAGACCACTAACATCCATGTCTCTGCTCAAACTGTCAGAAACAGACTCTATGAGGGAGGTATGAGGGCCGACATCCACAAGTGGGTGTTGTGCTTACAGGCAAATACCGTGCAGGATGATTAGCATTTGCCAAATAATACCAAGATTGGCAGATTCGACATTGGTGCCCTGTGCTTTTCATGGATGAGAGCCGGTTCACACTGAGCAGATGTGACAGACGTGACAGAGTCTGGAGACGCCATGTAGGACATTCTACTGCCTGCAACTTCCCCCAACATGACGGGTTTGGCAGTGGGTCAGTAATGGTGTGGGGAAGCATTTCTTTGGAGGGCCACACAGACCCTCACAACCAAGGTACCCTGACTGCCATTAGGTAGCGGGATGAGATTCTCAGACCCATTATGAAACCATGTGCAAATGCAGTGGATCCTGGGTTCCTCATGGACACTGCTCCTGCTGTTCTTTCTTACACAAGGGTGGAGGTAGCGGTCCTGCTGCTGGGTTGTTGCCTTCCTATGGCCCCCTTCATGTCTTCTGGTGTACTGGCCTGTCTCCTGGTATCTGTTCCATGCTCTGGACACTGTGCTGACAGACACAGCTAATCTTCTTGCCACAGCACACATTGATGTGCTATCCTTGATGATCTGCAATACCTGAGCAACTTCTTTACATTGTAGACACCACCTCATGCTACCTCTAGGGGTGAGAGCAATGACAAAAATGGCAAGTGACCAAAACAACAGCCAAAAAGAACGAGAACAGAGAAATTGTCTGCGGCCACCACATGTAGAACCATTCAGCATACTCACCACTCAACCTAGGGGGTGTCTTGCTAATTGCCTATAATTTCTACCTGTTGTCTGTTCCATTTACACAACGGCAGGAGAAATTGATTCACAATCAGTGTACAGGACAGGACAATTTCACAGAAGTGTGATTGACTTGGAGTTACATTGTATTTTTTTAAGTGTTCCCTTTATTTTTTTGAGCAGTGTATATACACACATACATATTATATATTATGCATATATACATTATACATATATTTATTAAACATACACTGCTGTATATGCATACAGCACTCAGCATAAATTAGTACACCACCTTGTAAAAGCAAGATTGTAATCAATATATCAATAGATGCAGTAAGACCCTTTCACATCAGCGTTTTTTTTAAATCGCGGCAGATGCGGTGAAAAAAATGCATCTGCCGCGATTACCGCATAACCGCGACACTTGCGGCACAATTGCGGCACGCCCCACAGAATGTCTATGCGGGCTTGCGGCAGGTGCGGCAAGTGCGGTATCGGCACTTGCAGCAGGTGCGGCCGCAAAAAAACGCGTCTGACCGCGTTTTTTTTGCGGCTGCACCTGCCGCAAGTGCCGAAACCGCACTTGCCGCACCTGCCGCACACTTACCGCAAGCCCCATAGACATTGCATGGGGCTTGCCGCAACTGTGCCGCAAGTGTCGCGGTTATGCGGTAATCGTGGCAGATGCGTTTTTTTCACCGCATCTGCCGCGATTTAAAAAAACGCTGATGTGAAAGGGGCCTAACACTTTACATTTTCTGACTTTCACAGCACATTTTTTTTTTAACCCATAACATGAAAATATGATTACAAATATAACTTTCATTGCAAAAGTGAATACTTACCACATCAAAAACTACCACATCTAGTATTTTGTATGACCTCCATGATTTTGAACAGGAACACCAAGTCTTATAAGAATGGAATGAAGACGTTGGTGACATATTGCTACATTTATCTTTTCCCACTCTTCTTCTTTTTAATCCAATCAATTTTTATTAACAGTTTTTGAATACAATCACATGGCAAACCACATGCCCATAAGCAACAAAACATAATATTACAATAGGAAAACATAATATATATCCTACATAAACTAATAGGGGAGGGTGAAAGGAGGGAAGGGACAAGAGAAAAGAAAGGAAATTATGGGAAAGGTGAATAGTAAAGGTAAGGGTAAGGGGAGAGGGAAAGGAGAACATCAATCCCTACATCTTATCCTGAACACATGAATGACACACAGGAAGTAGACCACCCAAATAAAGCAAAAACAGCAATTGCGTAATAATCACAAATGGGTTCCGCCAAAGGATTGGAGGTCCAGCCTTACCCCACATCAATAACTTTATTCCTGCGTGAAGAGTCTAGCGATAACCAGCCCTCATGTTGAAAAGTGGAGTTGAGCCTAACTGCAACTTCCTGTACCGTAGGAGGATAGGGTGACTTCCACTTTGCAGCTATAGACATTTTCGAGGCCATCAATATAACAGAGACTATGGGGTATGGAGCTGTGGGGTAAGGGGAATCTCTAGCCCCGTCACAGAGTAGAAGCCGAGAAATCACCGGCCAAAAGGGCCTCAGTTTAGGGCAAAACCACCACATGAGAGAGTGTGCCCGTTTCCCCACACTGCCTCCAGCACAAAGGGGAAGTATCTGATGTGAAGCGGGCCAAGCGGGAAGGAAAGAAATACCTCCTAAGGTGAATCTTTTTCAGGGACTCTTGGTGAGTAATGCATTTGGTTGACGAACCTACGACTGCTTGCACTCCACTCCTCCTCCGAAGCCCGATAGGCAGCTCCTCTTCCCATTTAGCCATATAGAAGGGGTGAGACATGAATGCCAGTCTATTAAGTTCTCTGTGACTCAAAGATAATCCTTTATAATTCTGAGGATCAGAAAGAAGAAATTTTTGGAATGGGGAAGGGCATGTAGGGACCACGGACATGCGCAATTTATTGATAGAGAGAAGGAAATGTT
>JARQOC010000002.1:127408423-127492076 GCA_033576535.1 Allobates femoralis | reverse complement strand
CCTGTGATGTTGTCTGTTCTCCTCCATATCCACATTGGTCACCCACTATGGCCACCAATTGTCAGTCAATGACTGCTGCAGCCAAAGGGCGATTTTACAGCGAAAAATTGCCAGTGGTGCATCGCCTGATCGACCTGCACTGCAGTGAAATCAGGCGATAACCACCAGGCGATTTCAGCGCATCTTGGCGTGTGACAGGGCGATAGCGATGTAGAAAGCGAGCTCAGACCATTTTCTGGTTCTGGTTCTATTTGGCTCGCCCCGTCTGCCATGATTGGTGGCCGCTCTTGCGTTCCCATTGGCTGCCCATGGCTTAGGCGCTATATTTGAATAGCGATATAGTAGAAAGGGCACATGTGTCATGTAGTGCGCAGACATTGTGACAAGGCTGACCAATGGTAACGCAATTGTGTCGGCCAATCGGAGTGGTAGGGGCGCGGTGAAAAACACTCTGGCACGCCTGTCTCCTCGCTGCACTCACACTCTTCGCCCACATCGCTGATGAGATGGTGGCATGTTACGCGACGATGTGGAAAAAGGAAATTGCTTCCGGTCTTCTGCAGGTGATTTCCGGAACACAGGATCGCTGTAGAACGCAGCCGAGATCTCTATGTGTGACAGGGCGACGGCGATGTGCAATAAAGTTCCCAAAAACGTGCGCGCTCACGTCAAATCGCCGGTGATATGGAAGCCATATCGCTGCGTGTGACGGTACCTTTAGTCTATATTTGAATGAAAACTCCTTAAACAAATGTACTTTACATATTAGAGACATTCTAACTGAAATTGTGCTATAATCCCACACAGCCACTGGTAAAAACAAAAAGCAGAAAGTGCAGTCTAAGTCTATGTTCACTGCAGATATTTCACAGCAAGAATGCCACAGCGATGTTCACTATGGTATATACCGCTGCAAATTCTGTTGTGGAAATGGTGCAGGTAAGCGGCATATGTCACCCTCTGCACCTGCAGCGTGCATCTCCTTGCTCATACATTCCATTTTTATGTTTTTGTACACATAGCCAGTGCCAGGACGTAGTCCTTCATTCCTTACTCTGCAGCGTTCAGTAGTGAATGTTGCTTGAACTTACAGTAGTGAATGCTACAAGCGCTCTCAGTGCCAGCTGATGACAAAAATGAGCCAGCAACCAAGCACTGTGGTCCTTGGGAGTCTGCTTGGAGGCCAGAGGAGATTTCATTGCAAGCCATAAACACCACCCAATTTTAAGTGATTAGTATTAACCCTATATAAACCCTAGTTGTTGTAGTAGGATATTTCTGATATTTTATTAGTTGCATCTTACAGCAAATCCATGGTCTATAAATAGCTTAAAACACGTCAATGGGATCTCATTGCTGAATTTTATCAGTCAGGAGAAGGGTACATTTTTTAAGGCATTAGATGGACCACCGTGGACCACTTTGAAGATGGTCATCAAGAAAGGACTTAAAGGGTCTGTCCGAGTCCAGCAACTCTCCTCTTAACTTCCTATCTAATATATCCCACTAATCTAAGCTTTTTTCTCATACATTCCTTTATTAATCCCCTATCATTACCAATCTACACTGCATAACTATTGTTTTTTTTTTTTCCCATTTCGTCTTTGGTGACGCTCCGTGTGATGCCCCAGTGCATCCTGGGATCCTCACACGGAGCATCAAACAGACAGCAAACACTTCCTCATCCCCTCCCTCGCTGTGATGCTGATTCCAGGGGTGGGCTATTCAAATGTTTACTAAGGTCTCCAGGCTTCCCCCCCCCCCCACGCTGATTGACCTCACAGCCCCTCACCTCCCCGCAGTGTAAATTCTCAGACCTATCCCCTTCTCCTCTCCCAGCAAACCACCCTCTCAGCCCCACCCCCCTACTCTTCTCCCTGCAGTCCATCCACTCAGCCCTACCCTCCTCTCCGCAGTCCGCCCGCTCAGCCCCCTCTTCTTCTCCTCTCCTTGCGGTCCGCCCCCTCGCCCCATTGTTACCCTCTCTCGCTGTACAGTTTCACATCTTCCCTGATATCCTGTGTCTCTCCCTCTGTGCGATCGAGAATGTCAGGCCATCACTGCAGGAGAGATCGCCCACAGTGGAAGCTCCCACTCATCAATATGAATAAGTGATGTCAGTGGGTATCCATGGGCTTATGCATATTTATGAGCGGCCAGCAGCATTTTTTTTCGTGGCCACAACTGCTGCAAGTGCCAGAACCACGGCTATACCGTACTTGCCGCAAGCCCCATAAACAATGCATGCGACCGTTAGGTGGCAGATGCGATAAATCTGCCGGATCTGCCGCATTTTGTATTGGTTTCACATCCACTAAATTTTTTATTGCAATTTTGAGTCATTTTTTATTGCAATTTTGAGTCATTTTTTGGTCTACATTCTTGGATGATATAGTAATAATAGTCTGAGCCTTTTAGGGAAAGGAGACTGAAGTTGGGTTTTCTTCTATCTCACTATTTTGACTGCAGAGTGAGACTTCCTGTCTCTAAGATGAAAGGTTGCTTTCTCACTGTTTTCTTTACTTCTTGCTGAATGTTAATATAAAAAGGAATCAGCAACTAAGGTAAGCAGGGATTGATCAAACATTTAGCAGCTAAGCACAGGTTGTTTCTTTCACTCCTAAAAAGTTAAAAAAGGAGAAGCAGAGTTCAAGCTTGATATGTTATACTTAATAAATGAAGACTTTAATGAAAAAGAGAATTTTGTTTACGTACCGTAAATTCTTTTTTCTTTAATCATCAATGGGAGACCCAGACAATGGGGTTTAGGGCTCCGCCCTCCGGAGGTCACACTAGGTACTACAAGTTTGTAGACACCGCCTCCTCCGCTTATAAACCCCCACCGTAGGGAACATCCTCAGTTTAGTCCATAAGCTGCGAGGAGAAAATGAACCACACCCGAAACATCGGGAAGAATGCCGTGCACAGACGGTTTGAACAACCCGGAAAAAACACTGTCTCAACAGAGAACAGACCAAATGCAAACATGCAACGGAACAATTGGGTGGGTGCTGGGTCTCCCATTGATGATTAAAGAAAAAAGAATTTACGGTACGTAAACAAAATTCTCTTTTTTCTGGTCATCATAATGGGAGACCCAGACAATGGGGATGTCCTAAAGCAATACCCCAGGGCGGGAAGAGTTCCTCAACAAGACGGATAATACACGGTCCCCCTCAAAGGTGGGCAACCGCCGCCTGGAGGACCCGCCTGCCCAAACTTGCATCCGCAGAGGCATGGGCATGCACCATATAGTGCTTTGAGAAAGTGTGCAGGCTGGACCAGGTGGCCGCCTGACACACCTGTAGAGCAGATGCTCGATGTCGCAAGGCCCAAGAGGCACCTACAGCTCTAGTAGAGTGTGCCTTCAAACCCACCGGGAGAGGCAAACCAGAAAACCGGTATGCCTCCTGAATGGGAGCCTTGATCCATCTGGCCAAGGTCGACTTCGAAGCCGCGGACCCCTTACAGCGACCCATCGTGAGGACAAATAAGGAATCCGAACTCCTAAAGGAGGCGGTCCTGGACACATAAATGCGTACAGCTCTCACGAGATCCAGAGTATGGAGGTCGCGCTCAACCTGATGAACGGGAGCGGGGCAAAATGATGGGAGAACAATCTCCTGGTTTAGGTGGAAAGTTGAAACCACCTTCGGCAAGAATTCAGGCCGCGGGCGCAACACTACCTTGTCTTGGTGAACCACCAGAAAGGGTGACTTGCACGAAAGTGCAGCCAATTCTGAGACCCTCCTCAGAGACGTAATTGCCACCAGAAAGACCACCTTCTGGGACAGACGAGAGAGAGAGATGTCTCTCAGTGGCTCAAACGGCGGTTTCTGCAGTGCCGCCAGGACCATGTTGAGGTCCCAAGGGTCCAGAGGTCGCCTGTAAGGCGGAACCACCCGAGACACCCCCTGCAGAAATTGACGAACCTTCGGGAGGATCGCCAAGCGCCTGTCAAACAGCACTGAGAGTGCTGACACTTGACCCTTCAAAGAGCCAAGGGATAATCCCAACTCCAAACCCGACTGTAGGAAGGCCAACAATGTCGGGATGGACAAGGGCCACGGTGAGCGTCCACCAGAGGCACACCAGGAGAAAAAGATTTTCCACGTCCTGTGGTATATCTTCCTGGAGACAGGTTTCCTTGCCCGATTCATCGTGGCAACTACAGTAGGAGAGAAACCCCTGGATGTCAGCAGCCAGGCCTCAAGAGCCATGCAGTCAATCTGAGGGCCCTGGAATTGAGGTGGAAGAATGGGCCTTGCGCGAGTAGATCTGCGCGTTCTGGAAGAGCCCACCGGTGTCCGCCTGACAGTTGCCACAGGTCCGGGTACCAGGACCTCCTGGGCCAATCCGGAGCCACTAGAATGGCTACCCTGCATTCTGTCCTGATTTTCCACAGAACCCTGGGAATCAGCGCCAGAGGCGGGAACACATATGGCAGCTGGAAGCTGGACCAACTCAGGATCAGGGCATCCGCCCCCAGAGACTGAGGATCCCACGATCGAGCCATGTATTGGGGCACCTGATGATTCAGCCGTGAGGCCATCAGATCCACGTCCGGAGTGCCCCATCTCCCGCAGATGTCCCGGAAGACGTCTGGATGCAGAGACCACTCTCCGGCGTCCATCCCCTGTCGGCTCAGGTAGTCGGCCTCCCAGTTTTCGACCCCTGGGATGTGAACTGCGGAGATCAGGCAGCCGTTTTCCTCCACCCAGGCTAGAATGCGGTGGACTTCGGCGAGGGCCTGAGCACTTCTGGTCCCTCCCTGATGATTTATGTAGGCGACGGCCGTCGCATTGTCGGACTGAACCCGAATGGGTTGTCCCGACAGGAATTTCTGAAACGCCAGGAGCGCCAGATAGACCGCCTTGATCTCCAGCACGTTGATCTGTAATGCCGACTCCAACTGAGTCCAGAGGCCTTGAGCCCTGTGGTGCAAGAACACCGCACCCCAGCCCTTCAGACTGGCGTCGGTGGTCACCACCAACCATGACGGTTTTAGAAAGGACCGGCCCCGTGACAGATGATGTGGCTGGAGCCACCACTGTAGGGAGTCCCTGGTCGATTGTGACAGCGTCACCAGCCGATTCAGAGAGATCGTCCTTTTGTCCCATCGGCGAAGAATCTCCAACTGGAGAGGACGGAGGCGAAACTGTGCGAAAGGCACCGCCTCTATCGCCGCTACCATGCGCCCCACCAGCTTCATCAACCCCCGTAGGGAAGATTGTGGCGACAGGAGAACAGTCTGTACTCCTGATTGGATCGCAAGCTGTTTGGCTTGAGGTAGGGACACCAGGGCTGAGTCCGTGTGGAAGTCCATGCCCAGATATGTCAATGACTGGGTCGGAACCAGAGTCGACTTTGGAATGTTGAGAAGCCACCCAAACTGTTCCAGAGACTTCATGGTCGCCTCCAGGCTCACCCGACAAAGGTCTTCCGATGGCGCCCTGACCAGCAGGTCGTCCAAATAGGGAATGACGGCGTGTCCCTGCACATGCAGGAGAGCCATCATGGAGGCCATCACCTTTGTGAACACTCGCGGTGCTGAGGCTAGGCCGAATGGCAGTGCCACAAATTGGAAGTGTTCTTCCCCCACTGCAAATCTCAACCAGCGCTGATGAGCTGGTGCAATGGGCACGTGAAGGTAAGCGTCCCTGATATCGATGGACGCCAGGAAATCCCCCTGCGACACAGCCGCGATCACGGAGCGCAGGGATTCCATACGGAACTTCCGAACCAACACGTGACGGTTGAACAACTTGAGGTCCAGAACCGGACGAAAAGATCCGTCCTTCTTTGGGACAATAAAGAGGTTGGAGTAAAAACCCCTGAACCTCTCTCCCGTGGGTACTGGGACCACCACTCCGTCTCTGCGGAGTCCCTCCAACACCAGATGAAAAGCCTGAGCTTTGTCTAGGGATGGGACGGACCGATGGAATCGGTGCGCTGGCTGCGACGTCAGCTCTATCCTGTAGCCTTTTGAGACTACGTCTCGGACCCACTGGTCTTGGACGTGGAGAAGCCATCTGTTCTGAAAAAGAGACAGGCGGCCCCCCACCTGTGGGGAGACAGGATGAAGGAGCGAGTCATGCCGAAGCGGGTTTAGGGGTGGCAGCTGCTGCCCCTGCCGGCTTCTTTTGGCGACCTTTGTTGCGCCACTGAGTGGAGGGTTTGCCCCCACGGTCCGCGCGAGCGGACGCTGCCGATGACTGCGAGCTTGGGCGAAAGGACCACTGTTTAGGGTTCCTTTTCACGGTATACCGTGGCTTAGGTTTATTCTGCGGGATCTTAGACTCAGCAGAATCCTTTATCAGCTTGTCCAGCTCGGTGCCGAAGAGCCTGTCACCAGAAAACGGAAGATTTTGCAAAATCTTCTTAGACGTGGCATCTGAGTCCCAAAGACGCAGCCACAACAACCTGCGGATCGCTATAGCATTGGCAGAAGCCACAGCTGAGCGAGTGGCAGTTTCCAAGGTTGCCGTCCTGGCGTAATCCGCATACGCCCTTGCTCTGTCGGTGAGCGCCAGGACCTCTGGGCTGGACCTAGCTAGATCAGAGATATCCTCCAAGCAGGAGGTAATCGCTTGTAGGGTCCAGACCGTGGCAAAATTAGGGGCAAATGAAGACCCCACAGCCTCATAGGAAGACTTGGCGAGTTGCTCGACCTGTCTATCAGTAGCATCCTTCAATGAGGAGCTATCAGAAGCAGAAAATAGGGAGCGTGCAGCAATCCTAGTCATGGAAGCGTCCACCTTCGGGGACTGCGACCACTCCTGAAGCACCTCCTGAGGAAAGGGAAAGCGAAGGTCCTTGGGTTTACGGACATAACGCCGCCCAGGATGTAACCTGGGTGCTCTAATCACCCTTCCAAAATTAGTGTGGTCCATAAAGGATCCACTTGGTCTAGCCTCCGGCCGCAGCCATTGATAGACCTCCTTGGGGTGTACAGTCACCTCCTCGGGAGGAGTGACAAGACGTAATGTCTCATTGATGGAGGACACCAGATCCTCCACCCCATCTGGAGGTTCAGAGACAGACCCGAGAATAGAACCCCCATCATCCTCATCACCATCAGAGGAACGCTCCTCATCAGAGGGAGCCTGGAGCTCTGGAGAGGCCTCACGAGCTCGCTTAGGGGGTCTCACAGAAGAAGTAAGATGTACCCGGGGGTAACTAGGAGGAGTAGCTGGGTTTTCCAGTCTCCTATGAAGTGCCTCCAGGGATTGCGACATGGAGGACATCTGGGCCAGCAGAGATTCATTTATCTTACTCTGCGTTTCCCATGTCCCTGGGATCACCCGAACCTCAGGGTACAGACCCGCAGATTCTGACTCAGCAGTAACTGTTCGGGTACCTGGGCGCCCGCAATTATTGCAGGACCCCTCCACCATTGAACCGTTGCATGTAGCGCAGGTAATGGTGTCATCTGCTGCCTTAGCAGCATGCTTCCTTACTGAGGACATCGCCACAGTAGGGGGAAATAAGCCAAGTGTAACAAACAGACCGGAGAATCCGGTGGCTTACCGACCGCAGTAAGCGGCAGGAGGAAGCGGTGTCCGTGTGTGACCTCCGCGAGTTCCGGTCTCCCTTGCAAGTGCAGACACACGCTGCAGCAAAAACCCAGCCGGGAAGAGAGGGAGAAGATGGCCGCCGACAGTAAAGACGCAGGCGTGGCCAGGAACACGCGGGAGAACACAAAACACGCCCATCGGTGATGTCACCGTATGAGCTGCTTCCTCCTCCTCCAGGCTGCCTCAGCAATGGAGGTGCCAGAGCCTGCAGCGCGGGAAAAGAGTGTGGAAGAATACACATACACACCCAGACTGCATGCCCCAAACAAACAGCAGCAGCCTACAGCCTCAGCCCCTGTGACACACAGGGCGGTCAGCCAGGGTGACCCCAGCACGGGGTACACCACCAGAACCGCGGACCCGAGGGTAACCGCGCGGTCTGAGCGTCATGACACAAAAGTGACAGACACTACCCCCAGGCACACTGGGAGACACCAAGGTGCCTCAGTGCCAGTCCGGTCTGTAAGCACCTTTAGGGAGGCCTCGGACGGGGGTACAGCACCAGTCCGGAGTGTAAGCACCATTTAGGGAGGCCTCGGACTGGGCTGGCTCCGTCCGGTCTGTAAGCACCATTTAGGGAGGCCTCGGACGGAGCGGAGCTGTGCAAGGCTCCAGACTCCCCCTCTCCAGAGCCTCCATGGAGGGATGGAAAGGAAGGAGCACGACAGCGTACCGGGAGAACAGCTAAGTGTCCAGGCTAAAAGCCCTCCGGTACCTCCACCAGCGTGTTCCACAAAGGGTGAGCGGGGAGACTGTCGCAGGTCCCGACCGGGACCAATTACCTTGTCTTCATACGCCATCACGTAAGCTGTGAGAATGCAGTGAAGTGCAAGCAAAGCGTGAACCTCCGAGCACACTAAGTTTAAAACTGAGGATGTTCCCTACGGTGGGGGTTTATAAGCGGAGGAGGCGGTGTCTACAAACTTGTAGTACCTAGTGTGACCTCCGGAGGGCGGAGCCCTAAACCCCATTGTCTGGGTCTCCCATTATGATGACCAGAAAAATGCCAATACTAAATTTGTATTGTACTTCTTTTTGCAAAAATTAGATATAAGATTCTTTTCTATTTTTACTTTATTTTTTAGTTTCCTTAGGGGACAAGAATCTATTGATTGATTGATCGCATGTTCTAAATACTGCAATACCACACTTGCAATATATAGTGAAAATGATATACTCATGTGAAGTCCAGCAAAGAATGACAGCAATGTTTGAATAATGGTTAAAATCGCTGTCTGAGATTTTGATAAAAATGGCCTCTATCACTTATTTCAAGCTGCAACTCTTCCTAGTCACGTGTCAGGGCAGGTTGTATCCTGAAGAAACACTGCTCTAAACATATGTGTGCAGTAAAGGCCCTGTTACACGCTACAATATAGTTAATGATATCGTTGCAACGTCACTGGTTTTGTGACGTTGCAGAGACATGCAAACTACATCGTTGAGTGTGACATTTACCAACGACCAACGATGAGGTCGTTCATCGTTGGTAAATGGCCAGGGCCATTTTTTGATTGTTGTTCTCCCGCTGGGCGGTCAGCATCGGCGTGTGCGACAGTGGGAGACCAACGATCATCAACCTCCCGGCCGATGCACAGTGCCGCACAGTACACGCTGGGAAGCTGGTAACGAGGGTAAACATCGGGTAACTAAGCCCAGCTCTGCGCTTAGTTTCCCAATGTTTACTCTAGTTACCAGCATTTTCGCTGGTCCTGATCGCTGGTGAGTTTGCCTGTGTGACAGCTCACCAGCGATCAGCTAACGATGTCCCAGCGACCCGATCATTGGCCGGGTCGCTGGGACATCGTTATGTATAATGGGGCCTTAAGTCTATAGGCTCTTTTGTAAACCTGACAGGCATGTTGCAAGACTGAAAACGGAGAAAAAAAGGCTGTTGTGCTTTGTGAGGCAAAAAATGTTATTCTTCTTTTCTACTCCTTCAGAACTATTCCACAGCTGAGTAAGCAGATCAAGTATGTTTGTTCAGGGTATTGCTCCTTTCAGAGTGGAGACATATGTTCTTTCAGGCCCCAACCCGTCCTGACACGATTATGAAGCGCTTCAGCTTGAAATATGTGACGGCAGCCATTTTTATCATATTATCTGGGAACCTTAAAGAGCAGCAATTAGAGCTATTAAAGGAAGAAGTCGGCTGTACAACACAGCTGCATGGTGTTGTGGGCGCAGGAATTCAACTGATCCTGACGTACAACTTGACCTGATGTAAACTGTAAAGTATTTGGTTGCTTAATTATCACATTCTATGACATGATATCATGGGAATAAAGTAAAAATACAATAAACAATAAGCTCTCTATACCTTCACTGTTGTACTGAGCTGCTCCTCTGCCAGTCTTCTGGCTGTAGATCTTGGCATCTTCCCTTCTAAACGTACATTTTGCATAACTTTAATATACTGAGGGAAACCAGTCTGTGGCACTGCTGGAGAAGGACTTATGTCCACAGATACCAAGCGCTCCACCAGGTGAGGCTGAGAATAAAAGAGAAGTGTCAATTTATGTAGAGATAAGGCTGGCTTCAGACTTGCAGATGCATCTGCAGCGTTTTGCAGATGCATCTGCAAGCATCAGCATGCAGACCGCGGCCCCTATGTTTATAATGGTGCGCACCGCGGTCTGCAGATGCTTGCAGACCGCCGCGCGCACCCATTCACTCCTATATGTGATCTGTGCGCGGGCGGATGCCTGCGTACAGATCACACACTCTCGTCCGCACCAGGGACGCGACATCTCGCGTCCATGGTGCGGGCGGGAGTGTGTGATCTGTACGCAGGCATCCGCCTGCGCACAGATCACATATAGGAGTGAATGGGTGCGCGCGGCGGTCTGCAAGCATCTGCAGACCGCGGTGCGCACCATTATAAACATAGGGGCCGCGGTCTGCATGCTGATGCTTGCAGATGCATCTGCAAAACGCTGCAGATGCATCTGCAAGTCTGAAGGCAGCCTTACATGTTATTCTGCACATGTGCAGGCAATGGATGGACAACTAGAAATATTCATGCAGAAATGTGTAACTCCGAATTTAAACCACAAAAGCAACAAAGCAGTAAGATTGTATTACATATATCATAAATTCATGTAAATGTACAATTACAAGAATGAAATGGGCATTGCCCTGAAGGTGGCCTGATGGGGCCCTGAGAACACAGGGTTTGTCTGGTAGCGGAGTCCCATTCATGTAAAGGTGGGTGATAGGCAATACTACACACAGGGTACAAGCGGGGACAACACTGTTTTGGGATCACAATGTTTTGTGGCGTTTTAGAAAAGTCTGTTCTCACATCCACCAGAAGGAAATCTAATTACACACTATTTCTTTTTTTTTGCACTTTTTTATTTACAACTTCAACATGTAACTATGTAAAAATATATTGACAGACTTTTCCTTTGAACTGCTTACTTCTTGCAGTGCCACAGTCATGGCCGTCTTGCCTCCCATGCTGTGACCAATTAAGACACAACTGGAAACGTTTAACTGCTGGAAGAGGTGACACACATCGCTGCTCATCGCGGGGTACGTGATGATATCACAATGTGGACTGCTGCCATGGTTGCGGGCATCTAACGTCAGCACCTGCAGAAAACGCAACAAATGCCACACTTGTGTTATCTTTAATAATACTTATGTAAGAAACACATACACATTAATAACTGGAGATTGCCTGGTATACAAACGTTAAAGCACCACTCCAGCATTTTTCTTTTTCACCAGTGTAGTGGCGCTTTATATGTAAGCCCCCTGTGATATACTCACCTTCACATCTGACTGACCACGCTTCGGTCCTGCGGTGCCATCTTGTGCCTTTATCTTGTAACTACCCAGAAATCAGAAGTTATTATTATTATTAAGTATTTATATAGCGCCATTAAGTTACATGGCGCTTTACAAGTGAGAGGGTAGAGTTACATCACACTCATTCATTTCCATGATTTCCAGAGCAAGGCTCCCATAGAGATGTATTGAAAAGTTACCTCCAGTGCACTTCATAAAACATTGGAGCTGCCGGAAGGTCACTATTCTCCACAAACTGGAGCGCCGCTGGAAAGAGATGAAGGTGGTGGAGGTGGAGAAAGCAGTCAGGGGACTGTTAAAGAGAACCTGTCGCACCACTGAATGCAGCGTGTATACTGCATTCAGGGAAGGTGTGTACCATGTCTGTACCCCCCTCCTGTACTCCGAAAAATTTTTTTTAGAAAGTTTAGAGTTAAGAGGTCCAGGGGGCTTATCTGGGTTTGCAGTTCTGTCCGCTCATATGGTCCTCCCCGCCTCCTGCCCTGTGTTCTGCCTCCTCTTCTGTATGTGGCCTCCTCCTCTTCGGCGCCTGCGCCTTAGCATGTCAATTCACACAGGCGCACAAAGAGCACTTGGTGTGCGGGGAGCCCGGCTGCTGTAACGGCACATGTGTGTGATGCAAGCACCAGAGCCCGCCCTGCTAAAGATTATGCTGTATGATGGGCGGGCTCTGTTGCTTGCGTCACGCGCATGCACCGTTACAGCAACCAGGACCCGCTCCTACCAAGTGCTCCTTGTGCACCTGAGTGAATTGACATGCTGAGGCACAGGCGCCGAAGAGGAGGAGGCCACACACAGAAGAGGAGGCGGAAGACAGGGCAGGAGGCGGGGAGGACCATGCAAGCGGCCAGAACTGCAAACTCAGATAAGCCCCTTGGACCTCTTAACTCTAAACTTTCTAAACAGTTTTTTTTGGGGTACAGGGGGGAACACAGACATGGTACACACCTTCCCTGAATGTAGCATACATGCTGCATTTAATGGTGCTTTCAGTTTGGAAAGCACTGGGGGGGGTGGGGGGGCCTTGACAGGGTATCTTTAAAGCATCACTACAGCGGTTCAATAAAAAATAAAAAAAACAAACAAACACTGTAGTGGTGCTTTAAAGCAATTTTCTGGGCAACAACAAACTTGACAAGGATTCAGGGGACAGAGAAGATGCAAATGGTGTGCAAAAAAGATGTATATAATGCTTTATGGTATTGATCAGTATTTTGACCAAAATATATACGATTGCAACCCTACATTAAGGGTCCTCACTATCTTATGAATCCTTACACTAACTTGAAAGCATTTAATGGTGTGAATAGCACCCTATGCAGATCTGTGTGCAATTTCCTATTAGCCGGGATCTTATCTGCCAGGACATGTAGATTTTTAATCCAGTTAGAAACATTTCAGATTGGGGTTCTAATACTTTACCGTGGATAGTGGGATCACATGCATTGGCCAACACGTAAGCTAAGTATTTTTTTTTTTTTTTTAAACATTCCTATAGCAGTAATGCAATACCTATTGAATGTTATCATATTTTAGCATTGCAGAGTGCAGCTGTATGTATTTTTGTAGTTATACTGTGTTTTTCAGCTAGGAACCTGTTCACACCTGTTGGAGGTGTTGGTCAGCTTTTCTTTTGTATATTTGTAATATATTTAGAACACTAGGCAGCCACACCATGGATGTTTAGTTTGTTAGTAAGGCCCCTTCACATCACGTTTTTCGTGGATCCGTGTCTATCCGTTGTAAAACGGATAGCCATGGATCCGATTTGGCCTCCATTTATCCCTATGGGCACGCATTGGAACTTATTGGCATCTGATTGTGTCAGTTGTGTGATGCATCCGTTTGTGTCGGCTTTTTTCCCATCCCCAAAATCGGAGCCGCTCTGATTTTGACCTGCCTTGAAAAAAAATGGGACAGAAACGGATCCGTTGCTGTCCGTTTCAAATAATGTTGAGCTCTATGGTGACGGATCTGACAAAATAAATCGGATCCGGAAAACTGATCCGATTTGCTGTACTGCTCATACTCAGAAGCAAGGTACTGTCCTATCTCTGCTAACTGATGACGGATCCGTGGAAAACACAGATCCGTGGGCATCAGTGGCATCTGTTGGCACAGATCCGCGCCTGTCCGTGTGGTTCCGTGAAATTCAAGGATCACCACGGATGTGCAAAAAATGTGACGTGAAGGGGGTCTTAGCGGTTGCTTCATTAGCATTTCACACTAGTGATGCCGCGACCTATATCATGAGGGCACAGCTGCATCATGTTGTGTATTTGTATCTGAACATAATATTGTAAGTATGGCTGCTTTTTTTCTCCTGTGATGTTTGCCATTCTTTTTTTTCTTTTTTCAGTTAACCATTTTAACCCTTCTCGCATCAGGTAGCAAAATAAAATTATGTTTGAAAAGTGATGCTGATGTAGGGTAGACAGATGGTAAGTCTATTTCACAGTCTATTTCAGATTTGGGTCCTATGCCCAAATTCCCCTCTTGGTGTAAAAAAATGAACTCCCTATATATGGGCTAGAGACAGATCTGCTCAACAGAGAACTAAAACCACCTATGGTAAAATGGGAGGAGTGAAGACAAAAGGACTCCGGATCATAGAAAGAAATAGATTGTCGGCATGACCTAAACTGAAAATCAGAACTGGTACAATAGTGAACATAGTATAAATATGTAAAAAAATATATCAAAAAGACAGTTGCACTCAAACAAAGAAAGCAGGGAAAAGTAGAAAAAAAACACCAAGAGAGGCATTTCATTAAGGTACTGTTACACCCGTCAATGTCATTAAGATATCACCAACGATCTCGGTCGTTAGGGCATCTTTGGTGAGATGTTACACGTCTAGATATCGTGCACGACGCACCAATGATGCAGCGAGCAGCTATCGTTCACAAAACCCAGCGAACGATACTTGTTCACTGTTGTGAATAGGCGAAGTCGTGAACGACATCATTATCGCAGTCACACAGAACAATGCAGCAGGTTGGCTGATCAAGGATCGTCTGATTTGAGAACATGCTCTCAAATCTGCGATCAATGATCCAACGATTTATCGTAGTCGTATCTCGGTGTCACACGCAACAACGTCATAACGATGTCGTTTCAACGACTCCAAACCAGTGAGGTTTCAGCAATATCGTTCACGATCTCGTACCATGTAACTGGGCCTTTAGAGTGGGTCCCTATTATGAGATACACTGTGATATGGTGTAGTAAGTGGTGACATTCTATCTATTTCTATAAAATACAATAAGTCATGAAAAGAAAATCATAGAATCACTGGAATTTGTTTGATGGTGGGGTTACACGTCCCGATATCGCGGCGATATCGGAGGCAACGACGCGGGAGCGCGCATTTAGTGCACGTTTCTCCCTGCATCGCATCGCCAGTTTACACGCTGCGATATCGGGATGCAACGTCCCTCCGATGTCTACGCCCACCAACCCAGGAACGACCAGTTAACATGGGAGTGAATGGGTGACGTGAGCGTAGACATCGGAGTTGGGCTGTCACACGCAGCGATGCTGGTACAACGGCCTTGCGATATCGGCGAGTTGAATAGCTTTGCTATTCAACTCCGATATCGTTTTGGCATCGTTCCAGCATCGCGTTGGATGCTAAAACAATACAACGCGCGCCCGATATCGGCTCCAACTCGCGACCCACGTGACTTTTTGTCGGAGTTGGGTCGGAGTTGGACGCCGATATCGGGACGTGTAAACCCACCATAAGCGTTTCAGTTATAACCACATAAGGCGACACTGGTCAGATTTCTACAATTTGGCCTGGTCGTTAAGGGGTTGTCTCTAGACTCAGAGCATAAATATCATACATAGCACCCAATCATACTGATCCCCTTGCCCATCATCCCATCATACCAGTCCCTATGCCCATCATCCCATCATACCAGTCCCTATGCCCATCATCCCATCATCCCAGTCCCCATGCCCATCATCCCATCATACCGATCCCCATGCCCATCACCCCCTCTCCCAATATGTCATTAAGTAACATCTAACACAGACATATTATAGGTATAGAGGGCTCTGCTGAGAATCCGGCTATTGCTGACCACCATCCCTATACCTTATCAAATTTGTATACATATCTCCTATTTGTATAAAGGATTCCAAAGGGTATTTCTATGCCAATATAATAATTTTCCAACACAGATAATAATAAACTTAGAAAAAAAAACTAGTGTCGTAGGACCCATCAAAAGGTTCATCTATAATAATGATAATTTTTATTTATATAGCGCCAACATATTCCGCAGCGCTTTACAATACAGTGGTTCATATACAAACGGTCATAGGTAACAATAACAAAATACAATATAGTAAGTAATTAGAAAATCAATGTAAAAATACAATATACTAAGCAGAGATTCAATGTAAAAAGTACCATAATTAAAGCAGAGAAACAATGTAAAAAATATATTACAGTAATTAAATACAATGCAATAAACAGAGAATCAATGTAAAAAGTACAATACAATAATTAAAGCAAAAATAATGTGACTCTGCTCAAAAGAGCTTACAATCTACAACGAGCTAGGGATTACACAAAGTACAGGGTCTTATTACAGTGATGGTCCAGGTATCTTGAGGAAGAGGGGGATATATAAAATTACATGAATGGTCACCAGACATCTGTGTACAGCTTTTGGGTTTGGTGGAGTTTGAAGGAGAGTTATGCCCAGACACTTAGTGAATGGGCCATATACAGTATAATGGACTTCTATTAGGGAGCATGATAGGCCGCCTTAAAAAGATGTGGCTTTAGGGAGCGTCTAAAGCTATGTAAGTTGTGTATAGTCCTAATTTCTTGGGGTAGAGCATTCCAGAGAATTGCTGCAGCTCGGGAGACATCTTGGAGCCAGGTGTGAAAGAATCGGATTAGTTCAGATGTTAGTCAAAGGTTATTTGTAGAACGTAGAGAATGGGTGGGGTGATAGACAGCAGGTACACACTAGGTGACACCAAACTAGGGAATTCAATGAATTCATGAAGAAATAGAAGCAGCTCAGACACAGAAAGCTGTCACTTAGTGGTGTGCACGGATTATACAGAGCTCAACATTCAGAGAACAGGGAGATCTGCAGCAGAGAATACAGAGATTTTATAAAAGAGACAGCAAGCAGTGCAGTAATGTCACGAGTATCTCCCGTCATTTGGTGACTTGTAACAGCTCTGGATTTTGAATATGATTAATTTGTTTTGTACCAGCAAGGGTTAATGACATTTTTCTTGCTGGTAGTTCCAGGTTACTTCATCTCAGCTTTCAGCCAGTGTGTGACCGCTCCACCTCATTTTAAGTAGACTAATGATCCATCACCTGATGCCGGTAACAGTTAACATAGAAATATTCTATCATGGAGTGAGGAGGTCTCTTGTGGCTGCTGGTGTCTCTGTTGCTGGATATCTGCTGTTTGGAGCTTTGTCGTCTGCACCCTCTGGTGTTTGTAGCGAACAAGTTTATTGTGTATCCTTCTGTCCTGCTCTCCAGTCTGTCTACTTTCCTCTGTGTTTTATTACAACAGTGGTGATGTGTAGTGCACTCACTGGCCTTTGCACCAGCCAGAATGAGTAGAAATGACAGCTAGGGACAAGGCACGTGACAGCGTCAGGGGAAAGAATCCACTTAGGGCCGTTAGGGGAGCTCACCAGGGGCAGACACAGATTAATGTCATCAGATGGTCCAATCCCCCTCTCCCTACTATTAGGATCTTCTTCTCCCTTTCAATCCCATTGCACCACTGTGTTGTGCCATGCACCAGATATCTCCTAGTCTGACTGTGACAACACATCGCTGGAATCTGGGTCTCAGCCCTTACATCATGCTGATCTTAGATGGGGTAGCATAATAGGATTCTCACACCAGGTTTAAGTAATGTAGCTATCTCGAATGGACATGGCAATTTTGACCTTTCAATACATCTTAACTAATATCGGTCCACTATATAGAAACATTTTGACGCCTGAATGATGGTGGGTACAGAAATATCGCTAATAATCCTTCTGTTCTTGTACATTATCATGTTATCAGCAGAAGATTGCCTGTTTACTCAGAGCATTGTGCGGCCAATAACAATGATTATTTGGATTGTACAAGTGATCCAATAATACTATGAAGAAGTGTTTTACCCGTGATCACCACCTTGTTTATATGGACCAGTCAGTGGGAACCCGCAGTCCTATGATAATCACTCAAGGATTATCTACATGTCTAAAGGCAGATAATGCCGCAGAAAGAGAAGTTCTTCTACAATCTCCCTTAAAGCAGATAAGAGTTTTGGTGAGAAAAGAAGATTTGGACATGTGAAAGTCAAAGCCCATTCTTCAGTTATCACAGTGGACGACCACAGGTTTGTGACTGTCTGACTCCCTCTTACCATCAATACTGTCACATGTACAATGTGTATGGGGGAACTTCGGGGGTAAAAGCTACGAAATGCTGTATAGCCACACCTAACTTTCTTGCATAGGACATATTTATAAAAGCTTAGATTTGGGTTTTCTCTGCCATGATTGGCATAGTGTGTGCCGTTTTGGGGCTAAGCTTCCACAGGTCATAAACAGCAGATTTACCAAAACATTCCCTTATAAAAAATACCCAGCATATAGTGACAAAAGCTGTGGGTTTGAGATCCATATCAGGTCAATTTATGCTGCGGATGTGGGTCAGAATTTCACTCTTTGCAATCCTTTATTTCAGGCCTTCCGGAGACTTTGATGTGCACATGACAAGCACTTACCTTTCTACCTGTCCGGCGCACCAAGGCTCGAGCTATAGACTGAAAGTTTGATTTGCTACCAAACAATCCATGAAGCAAGACGAGGGGTGGTCCAGGCTCCTTTCCTTCATACACATCATAGGACAAAGGAACAATGCTGTAAAATAGAAATAAAAAAACAAACGATTGTTAAATATGGATTCATGAGAAGATATTTAAAATTATAAGCCAGTAAAATGCATTTGATTTTTAGAAAAAGTTAACTCGAACCCCACAAATTTCCATGAGTCTACACTGTGCTCCTCTATTTACGGCAAATGTCCTCCACCTAAATGATTTGCGCAGCTTGAACATCATCAGAATCCTTCCCAATTTCTAGGGTAGGTATTTTGGAGGAACAACAGCAACAAAAATAGTGAATCTCTAAATGAAACTGTCACTCAGACACATAAAAAGGTTAGAGCTGTCCAGACAAAACATTACCTCATAAGGCCACATATACATAAGGCTAAGTGCCCACTGTGCTTATTGTTTGTGCTACGTTTGAATGTGCACAAACCTATTGTGTTTCTGCACAGCACAAATAAGGTGACATACAAAGACAGACTGACACACAAAGAGAGAGACAAACACTCAGACAATTTCTCACCCTCCCCCAGTGATCCCAGGTGATTCTTCCTCCGTGCAGCGGATGGAGAAGTCTTTATTTACCTGCCAGGACTTTACACCATGTGACTCACGCTGTCATATGGTGAGCAGGCTCTGGCTCTTATTAGACTTCTCCCACAGCTCCAACCAGAGCACAGAGGAAAAATCAACAGAGCTCGCTGGGGGGGATCGCCGAGGAGGGTGAGTATTGGTGTATTTTTGATTTGGAAATCAATGTAAAAAAAAGCACCACAAACGCACTGTGGGAATACCAATCCGCTTGTGATGCTTTTTTCTGGGGGTTAGAATGGAGTCTATGGGGAAAACGCAGCCCAAAAAGTTAATTGCAGACACATAAAAGACAATTTCTGCAACAAAAACACAGCAGATATCGTGAGCACAGCTTTAGGAAAATCACACAGACTGACTGTAATGTTAAAGCTGTGGGTGATATGTTTTTGGCGCAGAAACGCAGCAAAAAGTAGATTTTTGTGTACTCGCCGTAAAATCTCTTTCTCTGAGCCATCACTGGGGACACAGGTTACCATGGGTGTATGCTTGCTGCCACTAAGCCAAATAATGAAACAAAAGAGTTAGCTCCCCCTCAGCAGTATACACCCCCAATCGGGAGGGACAGCCAGCCAGTTAGTGCAAAAGCAGTAGGAGAAGCATTTGAGATAACCACAGAACGGTACAACGGAAAAATATGTATACAAAAAAGGGCGGGTGCTGTGTCCCCCAATGATGGCTCAGAGAAAGATTTTAACGGTGATAACACAAAAATCTATTTTTCTCTATCGCCTCATTGGGGAACACAGGTTACCATGGGATGTCCTAAAGCAGTCCCCGAGAGTGTGGAAAAGCAGGACTATAAGAGAAGGAGAACCGAGGCTGGAACCTCGAGAGAGGAGGCTACTGTTCGCAGACAAGGCGCTATCATTGTCTAAGACTGAGACAACCATAAGAAAAGGGTATCAAGACAGTAATATAAACGACTCAAGAGATAGGAGAAGGCCTGAAGTGAGACAATACTTGTAGGGAATCGTGGATACGTAACCCTTCTGTTCTTGAATTTTGAGGCTAAGGATCCAGGCCCTGATATGGAATTTGTCCGTTCAGAGTAAATGAACAAAGGTGACTAGAAAAAAACGCCTTGCCCTCGAAAAAAAAAATTGTGGAAGAGAAGGAAATCCCTGAAGTGAAAGCAATCTGAAGACATGTCCACTTACGGAAGACACCGTGATACCATGACTCGGTATAACTAGTAGACCTGTCCTGATCAGAACAGCTCTGAGAAAGGAATTAAGGTGCTGAAGGCTAGCTTCAGACTGAGACAGGAAGGAGTATGCCGTACCTAAGAGGTGGCAACAAACTTGAAGGACAGGAAGATGCCTTCCCAAAAGTGGAGAGAAAACTACAAAGAGAAACTAATATGTAGTGTGTCACTAGAACAAGGGGAGGGGACGATTCACCGGGGAAAGTGTGCCCCTGTGGATTCTAAGGATGTACTCTGTCCGAAAGGGAAATAGGAAAGATCATGAATAGCCATGAACACTCAGGAGGGTTCAGGAGAGAAAGGCCGAGAGAACCTGAGAAGTCCTTGGTTTCCACCTGCTTGAGTGGGTAGCCCACCAAGATAATATACGGTAGGTATGAATGGATAACCCAATTGGGACTGAGCATCTGACGCTCTTTCAGGGAAGCTGATGTGTAGGGAGCATCTGCGAACGTGTCCAACTATAGGACAGGGTCTCCCTTGGTCCGACAAAGGGACGTTTTCCTGTAGACAGGGAGGTAAGATTCTAGGTTCCTGTAGACAGAGGGGTAAGCATTCTACTCAAGGAAAGAAGTGAATTGTAAGGGCTTAGGCAGGGATCCTCTGAGGAGGAGGTTAGTGGAGCAGGCCACTAGGTCTGACAAGGACAAAAGGGAAAAATGCACTACCACAAATGGGCTGATAGCTGGGCCTAAGGAGTCTGAAACAGTGTTTCCTGCCCCAGAGACGCACCGGGCATCCGAAGATCTGGCGTGGGCATGGGAGGGGTCCTGTAAAGGGGTCCCTTGCCCATGTGGGAGCGGAGAGTCATAGAGCAAACGGCCCTGTATGAAATGAAAGGGTTAGAAACAACTTCAGAGGGTTTGGAGGACCCTGATGATGACCCGAAAAAAATGGAATGACCGAAAAAAGGCGACAAGCTCTACACAAACTCTGAGTTAACCGTGCATGGAGGCCATGGTAGCTATCATTGCATGTCCCAATATGGTAAATGGGCTGCCGAGCATAATGTGAAGAGAAAAAAAACACCCGCCTGGGGGGACTAGGCGGGATAATTGGAGTGGAGTCGACAACTCCCGGAGAAAGGAACAGGACCTTGCTCATAATCCTCAGCGCAACAGACTGACTGAAGGAAGAATGGCTATGGAATTGTCGTAGAAACCAGAACATCCAAAGTACATACCGATCAAACAAAGACCGGCCTTGTAAGGTCCCCTCCGTTCTAAGGTACTGGACCGACAGACAAGTCTGCTGACATTGGCTTGGCAGAACAGCAAGTACAAAGGCTGAGGCTGTGAATGAAAGGAGAGGCCTCATAAGGAGGCCGTGTGTGCCGACATGGGCCCCAAGACAGTGACCTATTGCGGTGTAGACTGCTTGAGTGGTAACACCTAGGATATTCAGGAAGGAGAGGGGCATCAGTTCTGAGGAATGGGAGCTTGTCTGTAAGGGAGAGAAAAGGTAAGGTCTGAGACCGAGACAGCCTGAGTATGACATGCATCGCGTCCCAAGTAATTGCCCATGCAATAACAGGTAGAGAACTAAAGCCCCACAAGACTAAGGATGCTATGAAGCCGTCCTGCTATTCCAGACGGGTTGCTATGTCATTATTGGAGATTGGAGATAGGAGGTAAGGGGGGAAGGGGGGTCCGACTTGCCAAAAAGCACACAAAGGAGCTGGGTCCAGGAGCCCTGGGGGAGGAAAGTGGAAGAAGTTAATGCACCTCATGTGCGGGCACCAAAAACCTGGATGGAGCTGCGATTGCACCTATGCTGTAGCCCAGGAGAGAGCATGCCTGTCGAGGCGTCATGTCTGGCTGTAGGCGGACCGACCTCCGGATGAGGAGGTTGGAGTACTTGACCATGTTCTGTAAAAGAGAGAGTTTAGAATCGACGGACGGACATGGGTTTGAAGCAGAGACCTTGCAGACTATCCTGTGAGATTGCGGTAGCCGAGTTTAACACACAGTGGGCATATCAGCTTATGGTGAATTACGTAACTAATACATAGTATATGTTAGGTCCCCTGGCACCGCTCCCCAGCTCACCTCTCCTGGGTCTTTATCCTCTGCTCCTCTACCGATCAGGCATCCGGCGTCCAGGCATGCTGTGTCTTGGAGCCATCGCCGGGTCCCCTTCCTGTCTGCTGACCACCAGGCTCACACATCAGCACACTACAATGGTCGGAGCCATGAACCTAATCAGCGGTGCACTAGGCACGGTCGCGCTGCTCCCCTGTGAATGTAGGGGCTGGCACGGCTCAACCTGACACTCCCCTTAACCAATAGCTGTCCGTCCTCCAGTATATCAGGCCACTGCCACTGATGGGAGGTGCCTGATTATTGAGTTAGTAAGCTTCTGCTTCTCTGGCTGTTAGTCAGGCCCTCCTTGTGCTCTCCTCTGGTAGACCCATTCCTGCTCTCCTAGCCTTGGGCCCTGATCCCTCGAATCCTCCTTAGCTATACCGTAGTAAAGGCTAACCCTACGAGCCGCCCCCTGGTACTAGCAGCTGTGGTATTTAGACCCCCTGGGCTTGCCCCTGACAATCCCTGTATAGGGGTTGGTTAAACTAGGACCAGCTCACCCAGGAGAGTTCGGTACCACGGCCCAGTGTGTCCACTCTTGGGTGCCTTCCCACGGAAGTGTGACAGTATAGTAATATATACATTTACATACATATATATATATATATATATATATATATAGCAATGGGAAGAACTTTAATATACTCCGTATGAGCAAGGAGTTTGACTTGCCAACGGGAGGAAGAAGTCTGCACCACTGCACCTATTTAGACGAAATGGTAGATAGAGTTCTGAAGGGCTGGACAGTGGGCAGGTTCAACATACCGGGACAGAGGACAGAGTTTCCGCTGCCTGAAATGTCAGTCAAATGTCTCAGAAACCAATGAATCCGGCTATGTAAACATTACAGTTACAAGACTGATATCCGGGACCACTGCGAACAAGATGTGGTATGTGGATCATAGGCACAGTGAGAAACGGGCCCGAGCTCGGAAGCAGCTGAAGTAGACGACTATAGGATACATGGTACTTGGGAGTCTTGTTTACCTACTACAAGGTAGGGGGTATGGCAGGCAGTCATCATGGAAGTGATATGGTCCTGGAGTGGTGCAGATTCCGTAACCCTAATGAGAGGGGTAAGGGAGGCCGAGGGAACAGACTCCCAATATATATATATATTTTTTTAAAGAAGCGGATTCCAGTAGGTAAGCCTACAAGACGCAGTCAATGCAGGCCAGTATAAACACCAGACAATGTGTAAATCGAGAGAAAAACCTACCAGACAGACAGAAATAGACTGCCTGGTGGCTGAGTAATGCTCACATATAAGGTGGCTAATGCCAAACATTAAACTTGCTGGTAATGAAGTAATGCAGCTGTAAAGTGCACCATTTATGCACTGCAGACCATACTTCCCAAGTTTTGAAGAACAGAAAGAGGAACAAGAGATGTGGCGCATGCCATGCAAATTTAAGCCACACCCCCTAACCATGTCCAAGCCATACCCATTTACAAATGACGAACATTCAACAGACGCCCTTATTAATATTAAAACTTCTGATTATTACATTTTTGCTGCATTTTTTTGCCTTTTCCAATTCATTTGATGTGTTTTGGTGCAGTTTAGTATTGACAGTGTGGCGCCCCACTACGTAGGTGCCACAAAAGGGGCACTGCACCCAGAAAAGCGGTGCAGTACTCCACTGCAATTGGGACTATGGTCACTAGATGGAACCCTAGAGCTGACACTCACACACTAGAATAGTGGGTGGGAGGGACCCCGGGAGGGTCTTAGCGACCTCTAGAGGGAATCAAAGAGCTCAGAGAGAAGAAGTTGAGAGTTGGAGGAGCAGGGAGTGTGGAAGGAGCCAGGCAGCGAGCCTGAAGGAACAAGGAGGGCCACCTCGGCTGAGGGGCCCCAAGAAAGCAAAGATCCCAAAGAAAGAGGAAGAAAGCAAGAAGACTCATAGACGCAGAGGTTATTTGAATGGGGAAGTGAGTAACGGAAGAGTTTGCCCCATAGGAAGGAAACCGGGTACCGGAGCCCGCACCTGTGAGATCCTTCAAGACTCACAGAAAATCCGTTAAACAGGGATATTGTAAATACGGCCCTGACTCCCAAAGGTCCCATGAGAGGGAAGCCAGAACCGCAGTAGGTGGCTGCGGCATTCAAGGAGAGGGTTGACCCGACGGGTACAAGGGAGGAGAAGAGAGTAGAGGCAGCAGGAGGTTTGATTGTCTATAAGAGGTCAGACTTCACAATACTAGGAACAGAAAAGAGAAAAAAAGAAAAGAAAAGAGAGGAACATAAAGGAGGGTTCCATCGACGACTAGAAATCCCAATTGCAGCCTGGAGCATTTGCCAATATACCATCTGACTAACTGTTGAACTGTAAAGCTGAATGAAAGTGTTCCAGTAAAGTTACCGGGTGAAGTGAAGTCCCAACTCTGCTGCATCTTTCCAATATAAACTTTTTGCCTTACAGCATCACTGCCCTGGTGGTCCAGTCCCGCCTGCGGGGACTAATCCATCTATGCCGCAATACCATCGACCACTGGAGGTCTGTGGCGGCGCTGGTGAACATCACCGGAACCAGCTGCTGGCGTCACAAAGACAAAAACTTTGTACATAATCCCCTGAAAATAATATAGCCCCCCTTTTTTCACTGACCCCCAAGGCCACAACCTTGGGCAGCCACCCATGACATCCCTGAGACCGTAACTGAGCCCGAGCCCTGAGTACGCTGCCATGGGCGAGTCAACAGCACAGACTATGGGCTGCCCCATCATAGAACGCAGCAGGATGGCTGAGACTAGTGCCTGCCCTGCAGAGTCAAGGATGCGCAGTCAGTAGCCAAACCTCTGACTACAAGTCCTCAATTTCCCTGAATCCGACTCCACCAAAATGGACACCAACTCTGAGTCCACAGTACTGTGTAAAGCGCCCCCTGATGGCATGTGGCTGTGCACCACTATAGGACACGTTACAAGCTCTACACTGGAGGCTGCAGGAAAATACGATGATCATATTATCTATAACGGGCAGGGCACCACATTTTTCACAATGTACCATACATGCGGCCATTTTTGGTGCCGGGCACATCGTCTGGTATGAGACCCACGCTGCCCTCCCCTTTGTCTCCGGAAACGTGGCATTGTCTGTTCCAGCATTGACTCCTATAGTGAAGTGAAGCAGTGCACTCAGCAGAGCAGATATACCGGGCACCTGAGGCGCCAAAGAACCATCATCTTCAAACTTTGCTCCAACATTTTTTGACTGTTCTGATTGGATGGGAAAAGGAATAGGTGGGGCCTTCCCATCAGTAGCTTGCTAGAAGACTGTCACGTGACCATGGCAAAATCCAAGGAGGGGAACAGACAGGGAGCAGTTATATGATGGTGAGGCTGACGAACGGTAGATACTAGAAAGTATTGGCTCCTTCCAGGTAGGATGTCATTTCCATTTCATGATAGGGGCGTGTTCTGATTCCTCAAGGAATTAAGAGATGCCATTGTCTCATGCAGCCGCCATGTGTGTATGCTGGAAGGAGCCAATACAGATTGCTGCGGCTGACACAAAGGAAGGTCAAGGACGGAGCTGCCAGGTGGTTTTGTTTTTGAATAAGATTGTCACCACAGTATCCAATTTGCACACAAATATTCCTCTCCCGACAGTCTCCCTCCATCCTGACAGCCTCCCTTCATCCTTCCTCCATCTCGACAGCCTCACTCCATTCCTCCTCCATCTCGACAGACAGCCTCACAGGGGTGCACACAGCCAATCACTGCATGGTGCTGACATCACAGGGGTGTACATTACTATCTGGATGACGGAGTGTGAATACAAGGTGGCGCATGTGTATAAGTGGAAAGCAGGAAATGCTGACAAGAGATGGAGCGTCCAGTAGTCATGGTGACAGGGGCATGGCTAGGGTCAGAAAAGATCCGAGGCCCAAAAGGCCAATGTTTTGCAGCCAACCAACCCTGCCAAATTAAAATGTAACACCATAACATAACTCTCTGAGAACAGATATTGTAGTACTTGTGAGGTAGCAACCGGGGAACCCGCTTGCATAACGACAACAAACACGTGTTTATAAGTTATCCAATGTCTACCCGTTTATTTTTCACATATTAATAACATAACCCGGGTAGCATATTTGACACATATCACATTGATTATAAACACCATACATAAATACACCATACATTTACATATAACATTACATAACACTTATTGCACATGACATCTTATTGTAACCCGGGACCTGTAACCATCTCTCTGTCCCCATTGGAGCTCTACCAACAGCTCCCGTGGTGGCTACCGCCTCCGGCCTATCTACACATTCCACCTACATTTCGGTTCGTCAGGACCTTTAACTGACTACACTGAGTCGGTCCCAATGGCGGTACCAGCCGCCTGACTTTATTTCCCCAGCTTCATACTACCCGGCATCAGGACTCCAGCCTGACCAGTTTCTTACACACCGTATGTGATCCATCCTAACACATCCATGGATCACATAAATCCTCACACACACTCACAGCCCATCATATGATATCCATGGACTGCGGCTCCCCTGGGTCCATAGCAGGGATTGGCCTACCTGAGTCACCGGGCAAACAGAGCGTCACCAAGGCCTCCTCACCACGTGTTTAGGCCGACAGCCGCCACCAAACCTCCACCCTGTGGCAAGTCTCCAGGTCGACGACTGTGCCCACGCCTGAGTCGAGCGCCCTCCAGGATCAGCCTCGGTTCCCCACTCCAGGAGCCCTTGTTACCCCCGCATCTGGCCACAGGTTCACACATACCATCGAAGGACGGTTTGAGGGACAGGTACCCGCCGCATGCAGCAGGCCAAGCCTCCCTCTCGTCACCACGGGACGGAATTCCTCCGATCTCACACCCACACTCGCTGGGTTTCTCTCACAGACTGACTCTCCTCAGCTCTCTGGCTGGTAATCAGCCCACATGCTCTCAGGCTGATGTCTGGCTGAGAATGAATCTCTCAATCACTCAGCTGGCTGACCTCTTATCGTGCCTGCCACACCCACACTGAGTCATCCAGCTGGGCTGCTATTCCTCCGGACACACAGACCTGACACACCCACATGGGCTGCCAGCAATCACTCATTACATCCCATTCCTCATGGCCTCCTCGATTTCATGAGCCACTCATTAGTCACATTAAACCTCATGTTCAAAGTTGGTTCACACAGCATTATCACAGGAAAAACCGGCCAGTGTGCACAGGATCTTCCTGATCCTGCATGTGATGCGCCCCGGCCATGAGGATCATGCCGGCGGTGCCTCACATACTGTATATTTCGGACTATAAGACGCACCCGGGTTTTAGAGCAGGAAAATAACAAATTAAGCAAAAATGTGGTTGTAATGCACTGTTAAGGTACAGTTACACGCGGCAACGTTGCTGTGATGTTGCTGGCAATTTCATGGGAACGCATGTTTTTGGAATTTTTCCAAGATTGCTTTGCAGATGTCACACAGGGAGATATCGTAGGCAACGCAACTACAATGTTATTATTATTTATTTATATAGCGCCATTATATTCCATGGCGCGTTACATGCTAAAAGGGGCAAACTAGGACAAGTAACATAGTAACAATGCAAGTAACAATAAATGTGGACAATTCGGTCGTACAGATACAAGAGGGGAGAAGATCCTGTCCGCGAGGGCTCACAGTCTAGGAGGGGCGGGTGAGGATACAGTGGGAGGGGGAAGTTCCAGTCGTAAGGCGGTGTGGTGGATAGGGTGTTATTGCAGGTGGTAGGCTTGGCGGAAGAGGTGGGTCTTCAGGCTTCTTTTGAAGGTTCCATGTTAGGAGAATGTCTGATGTGTTGGTGCAGTGAGTTCCAGAGTATGGGTGAAGCACAGGAGAAATCCTGTATGCGGTTGTGCGCAGAGGAGATGAGGGGGGAGTAGAGGAGGAGCTCTTGGGAGGATCACAGGTTGCGTGAGGGTAGGTATCGGGAGACCATGTCAGAGATGTATGGAGGGGACAGGTTGTGAATGGCTTTGTATGTCATAGTTAATGTTTTAAACCGGCATCTCTGGGAAGTAGGGAGCCAGTGAAGGGCTTGGCAGAGGGGGCAGACAGGGAGTAGCGGGGCGACAGATGGATTAGGCGGGCAGCGGAGTTCAGGATAGATTGGAGAGGTGCAAGGGAGGTATTCGGGAGGCCAGTGAGCAGGAGGTTGCAGTAGTCGAGGTGGGAGATGATGAGAGCGTGAATAAGGGTTTTAGCAGTGTCGTGGTCAAGGAAAGTGCGGATCCTATAGATGTTTTTGAACTGGAGTCAGCAGGAGGTGGCGAGGGCCTGGATGTGGGGCTTGAAGGAGAGGGAAGAGTCAAGGATAACCCCGAGGCACTTGGTGTGGGGGACTGGGGAGAGAGCAGTCGTTGACAATAGGTAGGTCAGGTAGTGAGGAGGAGCGTCTTGGGGGGGGGGAAAGACTATGAGCTCGGTTTTGTCCATGTTCAGCTTAAGGTAGCGAGCAGAGAAGAAGGATCAGATGGCGGACAGGCAGTGTGGAATTTTGGATGGAAGGGAGGCGATGTCAGGACCAGACAGGTAGATTTGGGTGTTGTCGGCGTAGAGGTGGTACTGGAGGCCATGGGACTCAATGAGTTGCCCTAGGCCGAGAGTGTAGATTGAGAACAGTAACGGTCCAAGAACCGAGCCCTAGGGGACCCCGACAGATAGGGAGTAGGGCAAGGAGGATGTGTGGGAGTGGGTGACGCTGAAGGTCCGGTCTGTTAAGTATGAGGAGATCCAAGAGAGGGCGAGGTCCGTGATGCCAAGAGATTCCAGGATCTGAAGTAGAAGGGCGTGGTCAACAGTGCCGAAGGCGGCGGACAGGTCGAGGAGGAGGAGAACAGAGTAGTGGCGCTTGCTTTTTGCAGTCAGTAGGTCGTTGGTGATTTTGGTCAGGGCTGTTTCAGTGGAGTGGAGGGGTCGGAAGCCAGATTGCAGGCGGTCAAAGAAAGAGCAGGAGAGGTGAGAGGACAGCTCAGAATGGACATGCTGTTCAAGTAGTTTAGAGGCGAAAGTGAGGAGAGATATAGGGCGGTAGTTGGAGACAGTTGTGGGGTCGAGGGAGGGTTTTTATGAGGATGGGTGTGATCAAGGAGTGTTTGAAGGCTGAGGGGAAGGTGCTAGTGGTACGTGATAGGTTGAAAAAATGAGTTAGGGCTGGGATGATAACGGAGGTGAGGTTGGTAATGAGGTGGGATGGGAGCGGGTCGTTGGCACTGGTGGTGAGGTGTGATTTTGACAGGAGGGAGGAGAGCTGGTCTTCAGTTATGGGGGGGAAGCAGTTGATGGAAGGAGAGGGCAGTATAGGTGAAAGGGGAGGCTGTCTCTGATTCTGTCAATCTTTTCTTTGAAGAAGGAGGCAAAGTCTTCTGCACAGATAAGGGGAGAGGGAGGGGGAGCAGGTGGGCGGAGTAAGGAATTGAAGATTTTGAAAAGTTGTTTGGGATTGCGGGACCGGGAGGTTATTAGGGATAAGAAGGAGGTTTGTTTGGCGGCTGGCAAGTGCAGTCTTGAAGGCGATGAGGTACTTTGAACAATGCAAAGTGCTCAGTGGAACGTGATTTTTTCCATCACCTCTCGGCGACCCTGGATGCCCGTCTCAGGTCTTTAGTGAGGATGGTGTGCTAGGGTTGCCTGTTATTGCGTGGAGCGTGGAATGTGAGGGGGGCGGCTAGGTTGAGTGCCTTGGTTAATGTGTTGTTGTAGAGGGTGGTGGCAGTGTCTGTGTCACGTATAGATGTTATGTTGGCGAGAGGGAGAAGGGATTCTGAGAGTGAGTGTAGATCAATGTGTTTTAGGTTTCTGCGGGGATGATCAAGTTTGCGGAGAGGTGGTGTAGTAGGGGAGGTGAGGGAGAAGAAGGTCAGCAGATTGTGGTCAGACAGGGGGAGGGTTGAGTTTGTGAGGTTAGTAAGGGAGCAAAGACGGGTAAAGACGAGATCCAGCGTGTGGCCATCTTTGTAGGTGGCAGAGGAGGACCATTGAGAGAGCCCGAAGGAGGAGGTCAGGGAAAGAAGTTGAGAGGCGGTTGGGTGGGCAGTGTCAATACGGGCTATTGAAATCGCCCATAATGATGGTGGGGATGTCAGTAGAGAGGGAGTGAAGTAGCCAGGTGGTGAAATGGTCAAGGAAGGTGGGGATGGATCCAGGGGGGCGGTAGATGACGGCTAGTTGGAGGTTACAGGGGGAGAAGATGCGGAGAGAGTGGGCTTCGAAAGATGGGAGAGTAGCAGAGGGGGGTAATGGAATAGGGGAGAAGGAGCAGGTGTCGGATAGGAGTATATCGACACCTCCGCCGTGTTTGTCAGAGGGGCGGGGAGTGTGGGAAAGAGTGAATCCGTCATAGGATAGTGTAGCAGGGGAGGCTGTGTCGTAGGGGGTGAGCCAGGTCTCTGTGATGCCAAGGAATAAGAGTTTATTAGAAATAAAGAGTTCATGGATGTCTGGGAGTTTATTACAGACTGAGCGGGCGTTCCAGAGTGCGCCTGGCAGGGAGATTACAGGAGCAGGGGCTGGGTGGATGGGTCTAAGGTTGGTCAGGTTACGAGGGTGGGTGATGGTGAGGTTATGAGAGTTGGTGATGGGACGTGGGGGTGGGGTGTAAGCGACTGTGGGGATGTGGCAGGGGGGGCCGGAATTAGGGGAAATGTTGAAAGTAACTTTTGTTGGCTGGGTATGAGCAACCCAGCAAGCGATCCTTATCAATGTAGTGAATAGGGGAAGTTACTTTCAACATCACTATTGCGGTGTCACACAGAGCGATACTAGCAGATCGCCTGAGCAACATCGCCAGGTTTCAGAACATGTTCATAAACCTGGCAACTCCTATCAAGCAACTTATCGCAGTTGAATCGCCCTGTCACACGTTGCAACGCACTAGCTATGTCAATCGCAACAGCGATGCCTACGTCACTCTTCGGCGATGTTGCCGGCAACATTGCCTCGTGTAACGGTACCTTTATGGGGATGGGGTTTGCTGCTGACACTTATGAGGGTAATGTCCCCATCCTGAGCCCCTTCCTGGTAATATATGTCCCCAATCCTGGAGATGGCCTCTCCATCCTGGTATATAATCCCCATCATGGGATATAGTGCCCCCAACCCCCACCGTCCAGGTACATTAATCTCTTATCCTGGATATGGCCCCCATTGAAGTATATGGGCCCCTCATCCTGGATATGGCCTCCCCATACTGGGATATAGCACCCCCCATCCAGGTACATTACCCTCTTATCCTGGATATAGTTCCCTTCCATGTTACATAAAAACAGAAAAAAAACAAAAAAATGTTAGATGTTCCATGTTAGATATGGCCCCCATCACTATATGTGGCCCCCCATGCTGCTGCACACCAGAAAATAATAAACAATGTAACCTCTCCAGCTCTCCCCTTCGTCTCTCCCTGTTTGCCGCAATTCGAGTTCTGAGTCATCATGTGTGCCAGCATCTGATCATGTGATTGGACCGCGCAGCGATAATATCACTGTACTGCGCTGGTAACGTGATCAGATGCCGGGGACGCAGGAGGACTCAGAACACAAAGTGCGGCAAGCAGTGAGAAACGGAGGGGAGCGCTGGATAGGTTACATTGGTTATTATTTTCTGGTGTGCGGCAGCATGGGGACCATATACAGTGATGTAGGGGGGGGTGTATACTTATAGTATGCACTGCTCCTTCGCCCACCTCGGCTCTGAGTGCAGTGCAACATACAGTACAGACCAAAGGTTTGGACACACCTTTTCATTCAGAGAGGTTTCTTTATTTTCATGACTATGAAAATAGTAGATTCACACTGAAGGCATCAAAACTATGAATTAACACATGTGGAAATAAATACTTAATAAAAAAGTGTAAAACAACTGAAAATATGTCTTATATTCTAGGTTCTTCAATATAGCCACCTTTTGCTTTGATTACTGGTTTGCACACTCTTGGCATTCTCTTGATGAGCTTCAAGAGGTAGTCACCAGAAATAGTCTTCACTTCACAGGTGTGCCCTGTCAGGTTTAATAAGTGGGATTTCTTGCCTTATAAATGGGGTTGGGACCATCAGTTGTGTTGTGCACAAGTCTGGTGGATACACAGCTGATAGTCCTACTGAATAGACTGTTAGAATTTGTATTATGGCAAGAAAAAAGCAGCTAAGTAAAGAAATAGGAGTGGCCATCATTACTTTAAGAAATGAAAGTCAATCAGTCTGAAAAATTGGGCAAACTTTGAAAGTGTCCCCAAGTGCAGTTGCAAAAACCATCAAGCGCTACAAAGAAACTGACTCGCATGAGGACCGCCCCAGGAAAGGAAGACCAAGGGTCACCTCTGCTGCGGAGGATAAGTTCATCCGAGTCACCAGCCTTAGAAATTGCAGGTTAACAGCAGCTCAGATTAGAGACCAGGTCAATGCCACACAGAGTTCAAGCAGCAGACACATCTCTACCACAACTGTTAAGAGGAGACTTTGTACAGCAGGCCTTCATGGTAAAATAGCTGCTAGGAAACCACTGCTAAGGGTGCTTTCACACTACGATTTCTTCATTTCCGATGCTGTCCGATAAAAATCTGACAGCATCGGACCGATTTTCGGACCCCATGCATCCCTATGGGGATCGGACCGAATCGGATGTGCACTAAATGCCATCCGATTTGGTCCGATCCGATTCTGCCCGATTTTTCCCGATTTTTTTCCGGTGAAAAAAATCGTTGCCTGCAACGATTTTTGCAGCGAAAATAAAATCTGACAGACTCGGATCGGACCAAATCGGATGGCATTTAGTGCACATCCGATCTGACCCGATCCCTATAACATGGGGCCCTATGGAGAACGGTCCGAGGAAACATCTGATGTCTCCTCGGACCCTATTTTACTGTACTGAGCATGCTCAGTACAGTAAAAATGCTCAACTGGGAGCGCAGGGGTTAAAAAAAAAAAAAGTTTATTCTCACCTTCCCCCGAGCCCCCGCCGTCTCCCTGGAGGTTGCCGGTGGCTCACCGCAGGTCCTGAACAGCAGACGAAGACCTCTGCAGCCACCGGGAACCTGCATGAGCCACCGGGAGCCTCCAGGAAGACGGCGGGAGACGGCGGGGGCTCGGGGGGAGGTGAGAATAAACTTTTTTTTTTCAGCCCGGCAACGATTTTATGCCGGAATCGGGTGCCTATTTGGCACCCGATTCCAAGCATCAGAAGGGAGCCGATGCTGTCCGATTTATATCGGACAGCATCGGCTCCCTAAAAATCCGTAGTGTGAAAGCACCCTAATAATATACCGACACTAAGTAGCACGTATTGTGAAGTGTAAAGAAAATCATACATGATTTTCTAAATATTTAAAAAAAATTAAATCTGAATATTGTGATGTGCATTTGTATTCAGCCCTCTGTACTCTGATACCCCTACATAAAATCCATAGAGACCAATTGCCTCCAGAATCATTTAATTATTAAATTAAGTTTACTTGTTCAATTTATTCTCAGTATAACTACAGCTGTACTGTGAAGGCCTTAGGTTTGTTGGAGAACATTAGAGATGAATCAACATCATGAAAACCAAGAAACACAACAGTCAAGGATAAAGTTGTGGAGGAGAGTAAATAAGGTCAGGATATATATAAATAAATTTAAATACATAATGTATGATATATATATATACAGAGTGGGCCATTTATATGGATGCACCTAAATAAAATGGGAATGGTTGGTGATATCAACTTCCTGTTTGTGGCTCATTAGTATATGGGAGGGGGAAAACTTTTCCAGATGGGTGATGACCATGGCGGCCATTTTGAATTCGGCCATTTTGGATCCAACTTTACTTTTTTCAATAGGAAGAGGGTCATGTGACACCTCAAACTTATTGAGAATTTCATAAGAAAAACAATGGTGTGTTTGGTTTAATGTAACTTTATTCTTTCATGAGTTATTTACAAGTTTATGACCACTTATAAAATGTGTTCATAGTGCTGCCCATTGTGTTGGATTGTTAATGCAACCCTCTTCTCCCACTCTTGACACACTGATAGCAACACCGCAGAAGAAATGCTAGCACAGGCTTCCAGTATCTGTTGTTTCAGATGCTGCACATCTCGTATCTTCACAGCATAGACAATTGCCTTCAGATGAGGGATGAGGAAAACTTTTTTGTGGATGGTGAAGTTAACAAACAAAACCACCGCTATTGGTCTGACCCTAACCCACAGTGGATAGATCCCTCCAAGACTGTTAGGACACAAAACTTGATGGTATGATGTGGTGTATATGGGGTACAAAGATAGTGGGGCCTTTCTTCATCAATGGACACCTCAATACCACAGGATATCAGAAATTGCTACATGATTCAGATATCCAGTGGCATTGAGGTTTCCATTGATGAAGAATGGCCCCACTATCTTTGTACCCCATATACCACACCATACCATCAATTTGTGTGTTCCAACAGTCTTGGAGGGATCAATCCACTGTGGGTTAGTGTCAGACCAATAGCGCTGGATTTGTTTGTTAACTTCACCATTCACAATAAAGTTTTCCTCATCACTCATCTGAAGGCAATTGTCTATGCTGTGAAGATACGATGTGCACAATCTGAAACATCACCGGTGTAACCAGTCAGTACATGAAATTGTTTCTCTTTTAAGATTTCTGTGATCATCTGTGAGTGGTATTATTGATAAAGACGGAAGAACCACAGCAGCTCAGCCATGAAGGGACAGAACACAATTTCAGAGGATGATGAATTCTTAAGGTACAAGGTGAATAAATGTAGCAAATACTCCGCTGACTGAATAGCTGCAGAGTGCAAATCTCCTCTTGTGTAAAAGTGATCCTAAACCCACAAACTGACCCCCCCATATCTTTAGACCTGTCCCTGCACCCCCTCTTATCATTTCCAGCTATCCCTTTTGCAGAAAAAAAATCGATTTTGTAAAGTAGAGAAAAAGTTATATTACTTTGTCCTGTGTGAGTTCTCTCTTTCTGAGGAAGCCGCAATAGCCCCGCCTGTCTGCTGCTGCCTTGTAATTATGTACGCCCCTCTCTGCTTCTAAGAGCCTGGCCGCGTCATGAAAGGGGGCGGGGCTCCGGCATGGCGCGATTTAGCCCTGCCCCTTTCATGACGCGGCCAGGCTCCTAGAAGCAGAGAGGGGCATGCATAATTACAAGGCAGCAGCACACAGGCCCCGCTTATTTGCGGCTTGCTCAGAAACAGAGAACTCACACAGGACAAAGTAAATATAACTTTTTCTCTACTTTACAAAATCGATTTTTTCTGCAAAAGGGATGGCTAGAAATGATAAGAGGGGTGCAGGGACAGGTCTAAAGATGCGGGGGGGTCAGTTTCTGGGTTTAGGATCACTTTAACATAAGCAAGAAAATTAGTTTCCATGTATGATCAGCTGCATATAAGTTTTACATCACCAAGAACAATGACAAGCTTCAGAGGAGTAGTGTAAATTGACCACTACTGGACTCTGGAGCAGTGGAAACGTTCTATGGAGTGATGACTTGCGCAACTCTGACAGTCTGATGGATGAGTCTAAGGGTATGTGCTCACGGTCCGGAGGAGCTACGTGTTGGGTTACTCAGAACTGTCGGGGCTGAGGGCTGTCCCGGTGGTGTGACCCGGTCCGTGGTCCCCTATTGGGCGGTCAGTAAAAAGGCGTTGCAAAAAAAAAGAGGTAAAAAGAAAAATACAAGTATAGAGTTTATTATGACGCCACCCGTGGAAGGTGGCCAGTGGTCCGGGACCTCTGGGGATAATAGAGTCACAGCTGTGATGGTTTAGCTCGCCACGGGAGGAGCAGGTCCCCAGGGCAACCGAAGTTAAGGTGATTTGGGGTGATGGAAGGCCAGCGGGCAGACCTGGCTGCTGACAGGATCAGGACGGCTCACCTGCAGGGCCCTGCAGTCTGTGCAGTTCAGCAGTCTACCGCTCTCCAGGCGCAGGCGGGAAATAAGAATCTCACACACAGTCTGAGTTCCAACCTGGTTTACTTGGCTTCTCTTGGCAGGTACTTCAGGTTACAGCACGAGTACATTGGCGGCCTGGGTAGTCCTTGGCAACCAGGATGGCTCATCCAGTACACCCCTTTTGTGTTCCTTTCCTCGGTCCTTCCTCTATCTCAACGCTGCCTGTTCTCCTCCTTCCTGCACGCGTCTCCGCACATAGAGCCCAATCCATCAGCCACGGGCCTTCCTAGGTGACCGGCTGAGTCCACTGGCCCTAGTACGGCTGCCTTCTTTGCGCTGTGCCGGGCTTTGGCCACAGCTCTTGGGAGATCTTGTGCCCCCCCCACCCGATTCTGTGGTTGGAGCTTGGAGTCTCCTCGCCACCTTCAGTCACTGGTACTTGCCTTGCCCCTCTGCTTCACTGCAGACTCGGGAGTATGGGTGGATTGCTCACTTCCCGCACCCCTAGGACTCCCTCTGTTTCTCTGCAGTCTGCTGTCCTGGGACCTGGGGTGAGCCACATGCTGCTAAAGCCCTCCAGGTCCTTCTCCTTTGTGTTCTCTTCTCATCTCCCTCGCTGGACTCGCTGACCACTTCCTGTGCTTGGTCCCTTTGGTCCTTCTTCCACTTCCTGACTGCTCTTCCTAACTTCCCACCCTCCACCTTTCTCCCCCCGCTGTCCTCCCGGCTACTTGAGCTATCCCACTACCTGGGATCACTCGCTAGCCCTGGGACCAGGTATGTTAGTGGATGGTTGAACTTACCAACCCTGATTGCCGCAGACTAGTAGTGGTGACCGGACCACAGGGGTGCCAGAGATCCTCCGGACCTGAGTCAACCCGTGGGTGGCCGTAGCCACCCTGTACTCACCATGTGCGGTGTGTGCAGGGCAGCTTCTCCCTGCGTGGAGCTGCTTCTGAAATTAATATGAGTGCGGAGATGTGGAGGAGCAGACACTCACACCACAGCTAAAAGAACACTGCAGTCAGGTTAAGCATAGTGGGCATGGGATTTCTTGAAATCCCATCCACTATTCTTGTACTGTACCACTCAGCGTTTTGGAAGCAGCGGCAAGACACTGCACCCAAAACACTGCATACATTGATCGTGTGCACGCACCCTACATTTTCTGAATGCCAAGAGGGCGCTGTCTGCCTGACTGATGCCTACTGTAAAGGGAGGAATGGGGCTATTGTAAGCAGTTGGCCTAAGCGACTTTATTTGGACAATTGTAGCTTCCAAAGTTTGGGGGAACCCTTTTTCTGTTTCAGAATGACTGAGCCCTAGACTACAAAGCAAGGCCCTGAAAGGCTTGGGATGAAAGTCTGCATTGACTCTATGTAACAGTAAACTGAGGGTGTGTACATGTAGTCATACATGTACCACATGTATGCAGATTGAGCACAACTGCTTGCAGAGAACCTTGACAGTAGATTCACAAATCACAGAGTGCAGATCCCAAGCCTGAACAGCCCGTATGAGAGAACGACAGGCTGTAGAGTCCTGACCTCATACATTTGGGATGCGCTAGAACTGAGATTATGAGATCAGAGTTTGGATCTCACTAAATGCTCTTCTGGACACAGACAATTCCAAAATGTTATAGCAAATCATCTGAGAAGAGTGGAAGCTGTTAAATATTAAAGAGAACGTGTCAGCTGCATTTCACCAAGTCCAGAGAGGGCATATTTGGCACTCTCACACTGATGAAATGATCCCTGAGGTGAAGAAATCCATTTTGTGTGTTTTCTTCCATTCATACATCGGTGCAGGACTGGAGGAAGAGTCTTCAGCTGTCCCAGGCCCTCTGCTGCCTTTGGGTGTCTTTTCTTCAGGCTTATGTACATTTTGAGATGGCACAATCCTAGCCATGGGCAACATAGTACAGACTTATCTCATGGTGGGCTTCAGGAAAATGGCAACGGCAGCACCACAAGTACAGACTGCTCAGTACCACCGAAGTCATTTTTCTGAAGTCCACCATGACATTAATCTGTACAATGCCACCTATGGCTAGGACTGTGCCAGCGCAAAATTTAAATAAGCCTGAAGAAAAGACACCAGAGGCAGTGGAGGGGCTGGAACAGCTGAAGACCCATCCACTAGTCCTGCCCCGATGCACAAAGATATGAATAAAAGAAAACTTGAAACACAGGACCAGTTTGTCACACACAAGGCAGTCCGGCCCACCCCTGATGTGATTGACACCTCACAGTGAATGCACAATCTCTATGAGAGCCTGGTGTGGGCGGGGGCAGCTCTCCCAGCTCTGCTGTGTTCCTGAAACAAAATTCTTTGATTGTGTGAAAAAGTCTTCAGCCAATAATGTATGTGATACATCGCTGTAGTCAGGGTTTCTTTACTTTAATATGCTACTGTGAGATGAGCTAGCAAAAACCTGCCGATTCCCTTTAATGCCTGTGTCTGAAGCTTGGGGTCATGCCCATGTACCCTACATGCAGTTGCCGACTTCTCGGCTGTATATAATCGCACCGCTCGCTGCGCTCTGCCATCCGGTACAGTCACAAACCACGGTCATCACCTTGTATAAAGATTTTCTATTGCTCGTAGACTTGTGTGTGGTGACCGCCCAGTGTACATCGGGCTCATGTCAGCATTATTACACACCAGAAATATGAAAATTGTGCCACTCTGACAATAATGGTGGTCAGGACCAGCACAAGTGTTCTCTACTGACAATAACAGCTAAGCACAGGTATAAACCGCAGGGGACGTCACACACCACAGGTGTAAACAACAGGGAGCGTCACACACCACAGGTATTAACCGCAGGGGACGTCACACACCCACAGGTGTAAACAATAGGGAGCGTCACACACCACAGGTGTAAACAGCAGGGGGCTTCACACACCACAGGTGTAAACAGTAGGGGGCCTCACACACCACAGGTGTAAACAGCAGGGGGCGCCACACACCACAGGTGTAAACAGCAGGGGGCGTCACACACCACAGGTGTAAACAGCAGGGGGCGTCACACACCACAGGTATAAACCGCAGAGGACGTCACACACCACAGGTATAAACCGCAGAGGACGTCACACACCACAGGTATAAACCGCAGAGGACGTCACACACCACAGGTGTAAACGGCAGGGGGCGTCACACACCACAGGTATAAACCGCAGAGGACATCACACACCACAGGTGTAAACAGCAGGGGGCGTCACACACCACAGGTATAAACAGCAGGGGGCGCCACACACCACAGGTGTAAACAACAGGGAGTGTCACACACCACAGTTGAAAAAAGCAGGGAGCGCCACACGCCCTCACAACTATGGCGATTGTTCTGGTATAAGTGCTAGTGACCGGCTCACCACGCACACACCACGTAGTGACGTCATCACGCACTCACCCGCCATGGCTTTCACGGTGTGTTACAGATGACCTGGCTGCAGCGCCCAGTGCCACTCTTGTTAGCAGACCCCAGGTCCGGCCGCCCCCGGCGCACATGTGACACACCGGCATCCTCTGCGTCTGTAACGGCCGGTTATAATGCACGGAACCAAGAAAGATCTGGAGTCCCTACATCGGTCACAGATGGAGTGGGCGTGGCCTCGCATATGTCACATGATCGTGCCGGTAGCGAGCGACTGGAACCATGTTTGGTACTGGCAGAGGTCACTGAGCATGCGCAGGAGATCTCGGACTTCCATGATAACGGAAGTACAATAGCACATTCGCAGGGCACTGGAAGGCGGCGCCAGATCAGAGCCAGGCCCAGCTCCTTCCATTACATATCACATACTGTACTATGCTGGGTGCTATCCTGACTGCAAAACAGGTCCTGGGGTCTCAAGATGATTGTGGGCCTAGCCATTGGTGATGGCACGTCTTCAAGGGATTGTCTTCTGATTTCTGTTATTTATGGGACATTATAAGACAGATCACCTAATGTGCCCTCCATAGCTGAGCCTTCACTCCTGGCTCAGCCATCCTCCCTCCTGACACTGAGGTTCCACACCTTCCTACCTATGGTAGGATGGGCGTTGTGACCAATTGTTACAGCTTGCAGCCAATCACGTCCTTCATACCGGCCGCATGACATATCCAGTTTGATGGACATCTGTTGTGCTGTATGCCTCGTGACTCACATACCCTCTTACCTATAGAGAAGCTCAGAAATGGCAGGCCCTGGAATGCCAGGCCAGAGTGCCCAAGGATACCGTTTGGTGGCTGTATGTGGAGCATGGGATGTGGTACTCGGTACGACGGGGTATGTGGGGATGTCACGAGGTCCTTGTCCGGACCGTAGTCCCAGGGTTCCTCACAAGTAAGGGAATAATACAGTGGGCCAAATGTATTGACACCTGCATTCTGTCAGATAATACTCAGTTTCTTCCCTGAATGATTGCAATCACAAATTTGGTATTATATTTCATTTAAGAGAAGAGATAAACCGATATGGGGAGATGTTGCCACCACATTTTTCCAAGAGGCCTTGAACAGCAGCAGTCTGACCCTGTCCAGCGCACATCATCCTTATCTGCCATCTGAAGCTACTTAAAGGGTTTTATAAGAAACACATTACTACCCAAAAACACAAGTTCCCCTTATTACCGTATATCTGCAGGACAGGACACCCGGTGTAGGGACAAGGGGTGTAAAAGCATTCTTCTCCTGGGCTATAACTTGGCTGAAATGTCCTCTTTTGCGTTGTCTTTTTGAGAAGGGTTAAATCACTGTCTTCCCTTTTGTGAATGTGACAAGTCTCTAGAAATCGTGGATAAGAAACGCTGTATTGAATGAAGAAAGCTGAGCACACTCATATAGGTGGGACAGGCCAACTATCTGTATGTGGGCAATCCCCACTCCCGAATAACAACATCAGAAATGGGAATGAGGGATCCGAAATTTTGAAACCTTGGTTTCCTTATGGAGATGAGCAGTATCCAATGGTGCCTCACAGACAATTGTTTCTTCGTTCAGTATAAAACAAACATGGATGTAGCGCTGAATGTGGGTGACTATGAGAGAAAGCACACAAATAGCTGTCAGGAGAAAAAGCTTTAAAAAAACCCCATAAAGCAGCTCTCCACTAATGGGACAACCCCTTCTAATTCGACTTGTTTCCTCTATTTAAAATAAAAGACCCTGAGCTCACCTCCAGTGCTGCCACTGTTTCAGCGCTGTAATCACAGTTCAGGCTCACGTGACATTATGAGATCATGTGAGCCCTGTGTCCAATGACTGCTGTCTTTTGTCTTCCCGCCTTTGGACTAAATGAGGAATCAACAGGAAGTGAGCGGCAGCTGCAGAGTTGCTTCCCGTAATTAACCTATTTAGTCCAGACAGACAGAAACTGGCAGTGATTTAATGCGGGGCTCACACAATGTCACAAAGTCATGTGAAATTACTGTGGTTACTACAAATGCGATTACTGACAACACTAGAACAGCGCCAGAATGGGAGGTGAGTACAGGGTCCTTTCATTTAACTTGGGGAAACAAGGGGAATCACAAGGAATTGTCCTAGTAGTGGACAAGCCTTTTAAAGGACAACATTTATGTGGCACTCCAGGGGTTAATGTGCCACAGTAACATCACTAAGGGTTAATTCCCCACACAAACCCACAACACTACACTAGCGCCTCCAGGCCAGAAGGGGGAGCTAAAGCTGCTTCCCTATATATTCTGGGTGGAGAGGAAGTGGCAGTTCAGTTCCTGAGACGACTGAGGGAAAGGACCTGGGTGTAAAAGGGCTTTGTTAGGTTCACCCCACGGTCCATTCTCCAGTTCCAGGCCAGCCAGGGTCTGAGGAATAAAAGCAGAGGAACACACCCGGGACCCGGAGTTACCCTAAACTCACCCCGGTGAAGCGCAAAGACCAGATACCGGATCCGCAATTGTGCCTGACACAAGCAGCACAGAAAACACTGTATAAGTGAAGATTATATATCTTCACTGTACCACAGCGAAGCAACACGACAGGGTCAGAGACACAAAGATAAGACTCAAGTTGTCTAGCAAGTTTGGTACCAGTGAGGAGAGACAGGGCTGTCAGCCTAGCTAAAGCGGCAGCAGGGCCACACACACAGCACAGGAGTAAGAAGCTAAGGACCCGGCTAGGGCGGGAGCAACCCGGCCCCGATACAGACTCTATGGACAATATCTACTGAATACCTACAAAAATGAGTCTGTGTAATCCTTGCGCTCAAGCCCTACTCTCCCTCACAAACTGTTATCATCTCTACTACTACCTCTACCCTGCATCATCCATAGACTATCATCATCACTGCCCCGGGGAACCTGGCTCTGCCCGTGGAGAGCCGTTACATCACCGGCTGCCAAACATCATCCCCGGAGGTTCTGCAGCAGCGGTGGTCACCCTGACCACATACCACAGGTGGCGTCATGACTTTCTCCCATGTAAATAACCCCCAAACCCAATACCTGTGGGCTTGGGACTCGGACCGGACCAAGACCGCCGTGATTCCCCGTGACATCCCGGTCCGGTACCGAGTACCCCGTCCCAGTGGGCTCCACATTTAGATATACAATCTGTCTCATCCAATAACACTAGAGACGCCAGTGACACTTTGCGGCACAGATCTGACCCCCCACAACCAGGGATACCCTCACTGTGTGATTTGGAACCACCCCGGCTGCTACGAAGATGACAGAAGACATGTTACAGGCTTGAGGCCTACATCACTGGCCTAGAATTGGTCCAGGCACCGTATGCTTTTCTGGCAGTTCTTCCCCATAGCAACTGTGGTGAACATATAATCAGGAGGCCCTCTTTGACCCACCGGAGACCGTTCGTGCCGTTCATCAAATGTCGACATGAGTCGTCCAAGCCGCAGCATCCCGTAAAGGAAGCTGCCTTGAGACACGGCAAACCAGTCACCTGAAGTCTACAATAGACAATCCGACAGTGACTCTGCAGTCATCTTGCACCATCTGCTGGTCTTTGCTGCTCACTGCGAATTTCTGTTGATTCTACCCTAAATACTTTCTACAGGCACATAGCCTGCTACTAATGTGAACTTTCTATCTGTGTTACCTCCGGAAGTCAACGCTAGGCAGTGATTACTACTTTTTTACAGTGGTGCTTGAATATATTTGCTTGGATATATGTAACGAATAATGCCCCATCTCATCTGGACTCGCCCTTCGTATTGCTGTTGACCCTGGCCTAATTTGGGATATTTCTCTTCTTGTCTGTTGTCTGGACTTTACCTTTATTGCTATTCCGTCATTCATCGTTATTAAACATTCTGGATCAAGTTTCATTTAGCTATTTCTGATGCCCCAACTCGCTATCTTGGCTATGTAGTTCTTCCTTGCTGAGTCCCGGCCGTGGTGACCCCCCTCTCTACGTGCATAACTGTAAGTAAGAAGTAAGTTTTAGTTCTTTCTTCATGGATAAATACTTGAACCCTGCCAGCTCCAAATCCATGAAAATTAGAGCTCATGTTTCTAGATCTCCTTCTAAAACAACAGACTCTAACATCGTCATGTCTGAGACATCTCTGCAATCCATTGCCGTCATCTCACCTCCTCTTGGCTCCCGCAGGTACTCTATTTGCCCAATCTTCCTGGTTCCATGGTGGCGGAAAGAGCCCACAGAGTTGGGCCTGAATGTCCCAGATCTGATGCCCACCCACGTTCTCTTTAAATTGCTCAACTACCAGGACAAAATGCAGTTGCTCCAGGCGTTCCATGCCTTATTCTCATTACAACATGAAGGTCATTCTCTTCTAGTATTCCAGGACTTCTCCGCTTTGGTGGCGACCAAGCGCTGTACCTTTTAGTGAGTCTGTGAGCTGCTGCATGATAAAGGCATCCACTTTGCCCTTTTGTATCCTGCACGTCCTAGGGTGGTGCTTCATGGAAAACCAGTGTTCTTCGATGATCCCGACAAGGTTTTGGAAGCTATTGGACACCCTTCCAGGCATCCTCTCCGGTTACTTGACTGTGATCTACATTCATGTATTCATGAGTCTTTATGCAGTCGGACCTAAGTTCCAGTATGGTTTTAATGCACAAGTACTATTTTGTATTTTTTGTTAATTACTAGTTACGCATCTTTTTGTTCTTACCCTACGAATCTCTTTATAGGCGTTACTTTTGGTTGGGACATTACGTTTGATGTTTTCCATTCTGGTTTATATGCAGTTTTTTTCATTTTTTGGAGGGGTGGGGGTGGGTTCCTCTTCCTTGAGCACAATATATACTGGGTCCTTTGGTTTAAGGTGGGTGGGGGGTTTGATCGCTGGGACAGGCCCTCGCCCATATATTCTCTCTTTGCTATCTCTGCTCCTCGGCCTCAGTGCGGGATAGGTTAATATGGCTGCCATTCATAATGCAGTCGCCCACATCAACGTAGATTCCCTCAAACTATTATCTTGGCATGTTGCTGGCTTTAACTCTCCAGTGAAGCACAGGAAAGTGTTAGATCATATTACTAACTTGCGCCTCCATATTGCCTTTCTGGCAAGAAAATCACTGGCCTCATAGAGGCCATCCAGCACTCCGTAATAGACGCTACTTGGAGTGTGTTGAGGCTTCCTTTAAACAGAAAAAGCGTGTGGTGGCAAATTTTGTTCCATAGGGCCCTAGACTATTCTATTCAGGAGGTGGTGAGAGATCGGGCGGGATGGTATCTATTAGTCAGGGCTTTATTGAAAAGTGGGAATATTGCCTCATTAATGTCTATGCTCCCAATACTGACAATTCCCCCTTTTTTGCTAAACTTACAGAAGTGGTCCATGGCTGGAATTCTACTAATATATTGTTAGGTGGAGATTTAAATGCCCTTTGTGACTTTTCTTAACAGGTCCACACCTATACCTGCGTCTCATCCCTCTCCTGGAACGATTCCTGCCCTGCTGGACAGGTTTGACTTAGTTGATGCTTGGAGATGCTGTCACCCTATGGAGTGGGAATACACCTTTTGTTTTAGCGTGCATGACTTACATACTCGTATTGATTACTGGTTGACCTCAGCCCCTTTCCTGAAAGCAGTTGATATTCTCCCTTCAGTCATCTCAGATCACTCACCGGTTTTACTTACCTTAGAACTCCCTACTAGAAGATCTGTATCCTTTGGTTGGCACTTTCTCTCTTATCTGTACACCTCTGATGATTTCAAGCACTCTTTGAGCGGTTGGTGGGAGATCTTCATGGAGGACAACCTAGAACATCTGGACAATATTAATCTATGGGTCACTGCCAAGATGGTGCTCAGGGGACACGTTATTTCCTATGTTTCTCAGAAGAAAAACAATCTGTTGTCCTCTCTGCGGCCTCTCTTAAGGCCCAGTTACATGGTACGAGATTGTGAATGATATGACTCAAACGTCACGGGTTTGGAGTCGTTCAAACAACATTGTTAGGACGTCGTTGCGTGTAACACCGAGATATGACTATGATAAATCGTTAATCGCAGATTTAAGAACATGTTCTCAAATCAGACGATCCTATATCAGCCAACCTGCGGCATCGTTGTGTGTGACACTGCAATAACGATGTCATTAATGACTCCCTCTATTCACAACATTGAACAAGTATCGTTTGCTTGGTTGTGCGAACAATAGCTGCTCGCCACATCGTTGGTGCGTCGTGCACGATATCTAGACGTGTGACATCTCACCAACGATCTCTAAACGATGTCCTAATGACCAGGCGCCCATGAGATTGTTGGTGATACCTTAACGATATTGAAGCGTGTACCGGTACTTTTACTTACACTTCACCTCTCTTTATTCATATTGTTAATTTTGGTTGTTTGCCTGACCGATTCAGTGAGGCTTTAAGATTAGATTATGGTGCTGCACAGCAAATTAATTAATAATAGGTAGAGGTGCAACTGATGTATGTGAAGTACATTAATTTAGAACTTAAGAAAAGATCATACATCAACTATGCACACCACTATAATGTAGAATTTAAGCTTAATTAAAGAAAACCACATACTGGTACAGACAAAATTAAAATCAATTAAAACCAGGGTAGGTCCCATGACCACGGTTGCATATATCAGTCATATCAAAATATACACATAGAGGAGAAACACAAGCTGGATGTCGCAGAACCCCTATTGATAAAACATGAATCCAGTGTTTCGACCTCCCAAATACAACCCATACTTGATAGTGTTGTATCAATTTTATCATAGAACATAAAGCATAGATTGATAACTAGGGAAGGGGGACATCACAGCACACTTCATCCATACATATTACCAGTATATCGGCTGCAATCTGATGGTCGGGGGCCCCACGCGTTCCCCTGCACTGGGGTACTTGACAAACTGCGCTCAGTTATATGTGGCACCAATTAGATGATAAAAAGTAACAGGTGTGTGTAGAGAATTACATCCGGTGGCAATATGTTAGAGAGGTGGAAGAGGAAGCGGTGTTATTGACCCAGTGTCTTAGTAACCCAACAACATCCGGGTGTACCACTAAAGTGCGCATGCACAGCTTAGGACATCCTGGTTAGGACGTCATCATCGACGCCATGGTGACAGGACTCTGCCTGCAGCGCAAATGTGACGTACCGCCACCTGTTGCTATAGCGACGTGCATAGACATCACGGCGTGCTGAAGCGCAATACAGGGCTCCAAAGTACACAAACTTATAGTGGCCCATACCCTCCCAGCGCGTATGCTGTGTATAGCACCGTGGCGACCAGACCGCAAGTCGGAGGCGCAATCGCGTCACCCGGCGCCATGGCAACCCTTATGGCTAAATTATATGCGCAGGCGCATAGTGGCTGGAAATAGAGTTATTAATAACCCGGTGCGATAAGGGCTGAGAGAGCATAGTTACCATATATTTCGAGTGCCAGGCAGAGATGTAATCCAGTGTGTAATAGGATATCCACTCCTAGAGGGAGAAAATCTGAAACAATTTGAACAAACAGCATTATATATAAACTAGAACCATGTTGTACTACATTGTTTATAATGGATAGGGGAAATCTCAATCCAGAATGTCAAAAAATAAATAACCAAGGAAAGAAAACATTAATGGGAGTTGTATAAACCCGGTGACCTCGGTCCCATAAGGCATGTGTCTAATAGACCTGGGGCTTGAGTCTTTAAGCAAGAACCATTTTAAATAAGAAAAGAGTGTATTATCCAATCATGGGTGAAGAAAATACCTCGATCCATGATCATAATAAGTCAGTATAAGACTACATTGATGCTTCAATAATGTTAATTTATTTTATAATATGGCACAATACAATATCATAATTGTTACAAACACCAAAACATGCATTCCAGAAAACAAGTATACTTTGTAATATTCTACGTAATATACTCCATGATTCTGCCATTATATGAAAAATATGAATATGTGTGAACACACATCTTTTTATATATGAGTATCCCCACGCAGGTGGAGCCCCAGGTTGCAGCCGAGATCAACATATATACCCCGTTCATACTGGGAAATATTATCACCCTAGATGATTCCACCTTAAGTTCTACCAGGTCCTGAAGTGCTTTATTCTAGACACCCCATTTGGACACCATTTTGGCGAACCAAGTGGTGAACCAGAAGAAAATAATGAACCGGTTTTTAATACATGAATAAGTCTTTGTACAGATGTTTTCACATTCAAAGGTAAGACGGGCAGGGACCCACTTCTCCCTGCCTTATATCAGCCAATCTCTGTCCTAACGTTGATATTAAACTGCTCATTAAAATCATGGCTGTTCTGTCTCTGACATCCAATCCATCTCCAAATGTTTGTTTCTGCTTAATGTCGTTAATTTGTAGCTGTAGATTTTTAATGAGCTTATCTCATATGTAGTGTTCTGCTCCCGCTAGTGGCCAATGCTATGTTTGCAGTCTCTGTGTCTAATTCTCCTCCCTCTTGCAATGCATTTTGGTAGCTCAGCCCCCATTTTTACTTTCATTTCTGGAAGGAAGACATTCAGCATCACTGTTCCCATGCGATTGCATTGCCGGTATGTATTCATGCCTTCTTTAGTTGTTTTCTGCTCTAGTTTTAGCCTGGCTCATCCAGTTATAGTCTAGATTAGTTACTAGTTCATGCATATTGTATATCCATGTATAATGTGTATTCTGCTGTACCATGCACTGATTCTTCTGTATTCTCATTGTTTCCAGTTTTACCATATAGAAATATACTGCAACGTTCAATAAAAGCACAGACTTCACCACAGTCTTCTCATTGGACTCAGTATAAAGGTTTAGCTGTCTGTTTAAATTCATGAGTCCCCGGCCCATTTAGTGAGAACAGAACAGTAAAACGGCAGCCATCCTACTGGGAAACAGTGAAGCAGCAGCCATCCAGATAGTAGGATACAAGTCAACGGCTACACAGAGACTGTACAGCTACAGCAATCTCTGCACAGCCAAGAATTTCCCCAGAACACCATGTCCCACAGATCACACAGGACAAGATCCGTTACTTCTACCTCCTCAAAGACAACATCCATCAGCAGTGCGGTTGCCATCGCCCGCGCAAATGCCGAAGCCGCCAAAATGCGAGCAAGCTTTGCTGAACAAGAGATGCAACTTAAGTTAGAGAAGGCACGCCTGGATGACCAAGACAGAAGGTCACAGTTAGAGAAGGCACGCCTGGATGCCGCCTTAGAAAACCTAGTAGCGAAAAGGGAGGCTGCAGCCGCCATCGCAGAAGCAGAGTCTCTAGAAGCCGCACAAAACCCAGAGCTGCATAGGCGAAACAGTGTGCTGAGTCTGGAGTTTCCACTGCAAGATCCTCCACAACGCACATCTCAGTACGTTAATGAACTCCCTGATCCAAACTACAACCCTGATCTGGACCCAAAACGCGAACACGACACCTCCAGTGAAGAAGAAAGCAGGAGCCATCATGAGCCTCAGCTCCAGAACAGACGCAAACTTGAAAATGTTGCACAAAACAACTCTGCTAATGACTACCTTACCCCTCAACAGGTAACCAACGTAAACCACCTTGCTGACACATCGTACGTCAGACCGAAGCAACACGACACCGGCTGGCGCCACCCAGAGGATACTAACAGGTACGAACATACCTCACACCACTTACCCTTACCGGTGCACCCATCACTAGTATACTCTGCTAACAACCTTTTCACAACAGAATTTGCAAAGTTCTTGACGCGACGTGAGCTGGTTGCCAAAGGACTCATGAAATTCACCGACCAAGCTGAAAGCTACAGAGCTTGGAAAGCCTCTTTCCAAAATGTCACTAGAGACTTGGGGTTGCTACACAGGGAAGAGATAGACCTCTTAGTGAAGTACCTGGGAGAAGAGTCAGTCAAACATGCAATAAGGATCAGAGATGCTAATATAAGCCACCCTGAGATTGGCCTCAGAGAGATCTGGAAGAGACTGGATGAGCGTTACGGCTCAGCAGAGGTAATAGAAAGCGCTTTGTTCAAAAGAATCGATGGCTTCCCTAAAATATCTAACAAAGAGCTACAGAAACTTACAGAACTTAGCGACCTGCTAATGGAAGTCCAAGTTGCCAAATATGAAGATGATCTACAGGGACTTGCATTCCTCGACACAGCCAGAGGTGTGAACCCTATAGTCCAAAAGTTACCCTACAATTTGCAGGAGAAGTGGCTCACACATGGTTCCACATACAAATACAAGCACAGTGTTCCATTCCCTCCCTTCTCTGTTTTTGTAGACTTTATACACCAACAAGCGAGAATTAGAAATGATCCCAGCTTCGACTTTACAATGTCATATGCCGCACCGCTACCAGCAGCAAATCCACGCAGAATGTCTGTGGCTGTACACAAAACTAATGTCTCTTCTTCAGATTCCAATCACAGGTCTGCTGACTACTCCCAATCGGAGACAAAGATGCAGGACCCTGACAAGCAGTGCCCGCTCCATCAGAAGCCTCATCCTCTTCTCGAATGCAAGACCTTCAGAGGAAAATCTATGTCAGATTGCAGAAGCTTCCTGAAAGAACACGGTATCTGCTATAAGTGCTGCTCGTCCACAGGTCATCTCGCCAAGGATTGCAAGGTCAGTGTAAAATGCACAGAGTGTGGCACCACAGACCACAACACAGCTCTACACCCTGGCCCAGCTCCATGGTATACACAAACACAATCAGCTGACAGTGAGCATGGCGGGGAGGAAAGGAACACTGCTACACCTACGCCAGAGATCACTTCACAATGTACAGAAGTCTGCAAAGGGACAATAGACAGTAGGTCCTGTTCTAAGATATGCCTCGTCAGAGTATACCCAAAGGGCCACAGAGACAAAGCTATAAAACTGTATGCTATCTTGGATGATCAAAGTAATCGATCCCTGGCTAGATCAACATTCTTTGACCTATTCAACATCAAAGGGCCAAGCACTCCCTACTCATTAAAGACGTGTGCAGGTACTGTGACAACAGCAGGCAGGAAAGCTACTGACTATCAAATCGAGTCCTTAGATGGACAATTCTGCCTACCACTACCCACGATCATTGAATGCAACCAGATCCCAGACAACAGATCTGAAATACCTACGCCAGATGTAGCAACCCACCACGCTCACTTAAAACGCATAGCTCACCTCTTACCGGAACTAGACCATCAGGCCCAGATAATCCTGCTGTTGGGAAGAGATATCCTGCAGGTGCATAAAGTGAGACGTCATATCAATGGACACCACAATGCTCCCTATGCCCAAAGGCTAGACCTAGGATGGGTCATAATAGGAGGCGTATGCCCGGAACGCATGCACGCCCCCTCTCCTGTGACAAGCATGCTGACAAGTACGCTGGAAGAAGGATGCCCATCTCTGTTTCAACCTTGTAACAGCCTCAGAGACCTGGATTTGGGGTCAGACCCCGCACCAATTCAACGTAGCCTCGGACTTCTCTGGAATCTACGATCAGATGCTTTCACCTTTCAAGTCAGCCAAGGAGGAAAGCCTTTTACTCGTAAAGGTGTTCTGTCTACCATCAACAGTCTGTACGATCCCCTGGGTTTCGCAGCTCCTGTCACAATACAAGGCAAGGCCTTGCCAAGAGACTTAACTAGGGAAACATCTAACTGGGATGCACCTCTGCCACCCAATAAGAGAATCCAGTGGGAAGGATGGAAGAACTCGTTAGCTACCCTCTCCAACCTGAACGTGCCAAGACCATGCACCCCTGTACCGTCAACAGAAATACGAAGCCGAAAACTGTATATATTCGCGGATGCTTCTGTGAAAGCAATTGCTGCTGTTGCCTACCTTAAAACCTACCTTAAAGACTCCAAATGTCAGAGCCACATTGAGTTTGTTATGGAGAACACCAAGCTTGCACACGCAACCAGGACAGTTAACGCAAGTCAGCTACAAAGTACAACGTGGCTTTCAGAACCAAAACTATTATATGTTGAAGAACACCTTCCAGACACCTTTGAAGTAGTAGGAGAGAACGCAGATGCTGAAATCAACCCTCAGGTGTCTACACTTCATACAATGACTTCTGCTACCCAGCTTGGATCTTACAGGTTCGTCAAATTCTCAAGGTGGAAGTCACTCGTTCGAGCCGTTACCTGCTTGAGCTACATAGCTCGCTCCTTCAGAACTCCCAGAACTTGTGATACAGGAGAATGTAAAGGCTGGCATATCTGTAAAAATGCCTATGTTACCTCAGACTTGGATTTCTCTAGAAACCACATAATCCTCACTATTCAAAGAGAATCCTGCTTTACAGAAATCCAATGTCTTATTAACAAAGCTCAAATACCAGCGAGTAGCGTGTTAAGAATTCTCGATGCCACTCTTCAAGCAGGAGCAGTGAGGCTTACCCACGAAAGCCTAATCACCTACATGGTGGAAGCCACAGCTAAGATCAATGCAAGACCCTTAGTTCTAGTTCCTAACGACTCTGAGGAGCCCTTGTTATTGACTCTAGCTACCCTCCTTACCCAGAAAACAGGACCGACCAGTACCCCTCCAGGAAGATTAGATGCCAAGAACTTCCACAAGTGCCAATGGAGACAGGTACAAAGTCTTGCGAATACTTTCTGGGACAGGTGGCGCAAACAATATCTGTTTACACTGCAGCCACGGACAAAGTGGCAATCTACTTGTCCCAATCTGAACATAGGTGACCTTGTCCTTGTGAAAGACTCTCAAGTACACCGAAACCAGTGGCTACTTGGTCTAGTTACTGCAACATTTCCGAGCAATGACGGTAATGTCCGCAAGGTTGAACTAAGAATGACTAAGGGAAATGAACCTATGACATTTCTTAGACCAGTATCTGAACTGGTCCTGCTGTTACCCTCAGAAGACAGGGATAGTGACATCCAGTGATGCCAGGCAGGGAGTGTTCTGTCTCTGACATCCAATCCATCTCCAAATGTTTGTTTCTGCTTAATGTCGTTAATTTGTAGCTGTAGATTTTTAATGAGCTTATCTCATATGTAGTGTTCTGCTCCCGCTAGTGGCCAATGCTATGTTTGCAGTCTCTGTGTCTAATTCTCCTCCCTCTTGCAATGCATTTTGGTAGCTCAGCCCCCATTTTTACTTTCATTTCTGGAAGGAAGACATTCAGCATCACTGTTCCCATGCGATTGCATTGCCGGTATGTATTCATGCCTTCTTTAGTTGTTTTCTGCTCTAGTTTTAGCCTGGCTCATCCAGTTATAGTCTAGATTAGTTACTAGTTCATGCATATTGTATATCCATGTATAATGTGTATTCTGCTGTACCATGCACTGATTCTTCTGTATTCTCATTGTTTCCAGTTTTACCATATAGAAATATACTGCAACGTTCAATAAAAGCACAGACTTCACCACAGTCTTCTCATTGGACTCAGTATAAAGGTTTAGCTGTCTGTTTAAATTCATGAGTCCCCGGCCCATTTAGTGAGAACAGAACAATGGCTAATAGCCTGCAGTCCATGCTTACTGATATGCTTACTCCATCTCAAACATGGTTTGTTCATGGCCGATCTATTACATTTAATATCAGCAGCATTGGCTGCCATCACACATAGTCATTGAAATGGGGCCAAACAGAATATACTGGTCAGCCTTGATGCTGATAAAACCTTTGATCGAATATTATGGTCCTATTTTATAAGAACTCGTAAGTATAGACTGGCTTTACTTTCTTCAATTTTGTATGGACGATCTATGCTAATCCGCAAACCTCGATTTGGCTTAATATGCCTTCTTATGGAAATATCATCTTTTATCTCTCTATGTAAATGTCATGAGTGTGCCACATCCTGTTGTCATCTCTGGGGGAGCTGAGGTCAGGAGTTGTCAGCGATTGATTAATGGTAGGCTTTGTGCTTGCTTGTCTATGCTGAATGGGTTAAGAACCTTTTCACTGCTGGATGAGTCTTCCATTAATTTTAAGCTGTAACCTGCAATTACCCTTCCCCTTCCATGGTATGTACGAGGTAGGTCCTCCTCTGACCTCAGTCCATGCCAGTAATAGAACTTGTGTCTTTTTTTCCTGTTGTGAAGCAGTTACCATGATACCTGAACTGTGTCCTTGGGTGACGTCACTGACTCATCGCTCATACAGCCGCAGTAGTTGGTTCTGTTATTCTGTGCTTGGAGGCCGCGATGACAGGATGCTTCTTCTTCACCACAGCCTCCGATGCAGCAGAGCTGAGATTACACCCTGGGTCCTTGTGTTGGATTATCATTGGAGGTATGATGCTGGGGCTTTTAATAAATGGATAAATGAGGGTTGTCAGTGTGTTTTTTATTAAATAAATATTTTTTTTCTGTGTTTTATTTCTAATAAAGGAATTTTCCCTCTGTGTGTTTATTAACTATTTACTTACTGGATTAGTAATGGGCAGGTATCTGAAGACACTTGACATTACCAATCCAGGGCTTAATAAAAAGCTGTCAATAATCAACTGTCATTCACCCCTTTATAACCCAGTGTGCCATGGCAACTGGAAGAGCCGGGAAAAGCATCGGGATTTGTAACTTCTAATGAATGCGCCAAATTCTGGGGCAGCTGCGGGATGCTAATCTATAGTGGGGGACCCAATAACTACAGGCACTCACTACACTGAGAATACCGTCCCCCACCCGCCTAGTTTTACCTTGGCTGGCATTTAAAAATATCGCAAAGCCCACATACAGTAACTTTTTTTTGCCATCTGAGGCAAAGCCCAATATGTGGTCAGAAACTGCAGTCTGTGCACACAGGGGGTTCAAAATGGAATAAAGTTTAGCTTTTTGGAGCACAAATTTGTTAGTAATACCTTGTGACTGCCAATTGCAGAGCCCACGAGGTGCCAGAACAGCAGGAAATCACCATAGTGCCTCATTTTGGAAATTACATCCTTGGGGGAATTCATCTCTGGGTGTAATGAGAATTTCTAATTCTACCACACACATGTGGCTGCGTATAAATATAAAATTACATTTGTTGCAATAATAAGTAAATTGAGCTCAAAATGTTTAAAGTGAACCTGACCCCACAAACTGACCCCCCCGCATCTTTCTACCTGTCCCTGCACCCCCTCTTATCATTTCTAGCCATCCGTTTTGCAGAAAAAATCGATTTTGTAAAGTAGAGAATAGTTTATATTCACCTCGTCCTGTGTGAGTTCTCTGTTTCTGAGAATAGACACGCCTGTCTGCTGCTCCCTTGTAATTATGCACGTCCTTCTCTGCTTGCTATGAGCCAGGCCGCGTCATGAAAGGGGGCGGGGCTCTAGTATGATGTGATTTTAGCCCCGCCCCTTTCATGACGCGGCCAGGCTCTTAGCAAGCAGAGAGGGGTGTGCATAATTACAAGGGAGCAGCAGACAGGCCTGCCTATTGCGGCTTCTTCAGAAACAGAGAACTCACACAGGACAAGGTATATATAAACTTTTCTCTACTTTACAAAATCGATTTTTTCTGCAAAAAGGATGGCTAGAAATGATAAAAGGGGGTGCAGGGACAGGTATAAAGATGCGGGGGGGGGTCAGTTTGTGAGGTCAGGATCACTTTAATCTTTACCTTGGTGAAAAAAGAAAATAATTGTGCATACTCATGATCCAGAATTGCAGTGTTTTGGACACAGTGTATTGCCACACATTACCAGCACGGTGGATTGGATTCCAGAATTCCCATGCCCACTATGCTTCTCCACTCCGCAGCGTTATTTCTCCTGTGGTGCAGGTTTCCAGACTTTCACAGCATGTTAATTTAATGCTGTGGAGTCAGAAGAGATCACCATCGGGTGACTGCAGGGAGAAGCCACCCTGCACCCACCGCAGATGGTGAGTACAGGAGGTCTCCCTGCTTTCACCCGCCGATTCCCGCAGGTCCGGAGGCACTGTGTCCAATACACAGTGGCTCTGGATTGTGAGCACATAACCCAAAAAGGTGTAATACCACCATTTCTTTCCAGTGTGGCAATACCCGACATATGGTTATATACTTCTATTTGAGCACATGACAGGACTTAGGAGGGATCCAGCTCTGTTTGGCTTTTGGGGAGTAGTTCCCTGGAATAGTTTGTGGGTATCATATGCAGAGCTCCTGAAGTACCAAAATAGCAGAAATCCCTTAATACTGACCGTATTTTGCAACTACACTCCAGGAGTTCATCTATAGGTGAACCACCATAACCCCCATGTATATCAGACCATTCCTCCCCCCCACTAACCCTCCTCCCCTCCAACACCGAAGGAGAACTTGCACAACTCCTCTCCAGATCACACCTCACCACTTGTGCACTGGATACCATCCCATCCCACTTCCTCACCAACCTCACCACAACACATATTCCAACTCTAACCCACCTCTTCAACCTATCACTAACTTCTGGTACCTTTCCTTCTGCTTTCAAACATGCAACAATTACACCTATCTTAAAGAAACCATCCCTTGACCCCACTTCTACATCCAGCTATCGGCCCATATCACTGCTCCCATTCGCTTCCAAACTTCTCGAAAAGCATGTCCACACTGTACTCTCATCCCACCTTTCATCCAACTTTCTCTTTGACAACCTCCAATCCGGCTTCCACTCCACTGAAACTGCCCTGACCAAAATTACGACTTACTTGCGGCCAAAGCTAATAGATAGTTCTCCATTCTCCTCCTTCTAGACCTGTCCTCTGCATTTGACACAGTCGACCTCTGTCTTTTATTACAGATCCTCTCTTTCATTGGCATCACTGGCCTTGCCTTCTCTTGGATCTCTTCCTACCTTTCCAACCGCACATTTAGCATCTCCCACTCCCACACAACCTCCTCGCCCCATCCCCTCTGTGTTGGGGTTCCTCAAGGCTCTGTCCTGGAGCCCTCCTTTTTTCAATCTATACCCTTGGTCTGGGACAACTCATAAAATCTCATGGCTACCAGTATCACCTGTACGCTGAAGACACTCAGATCTACCTCTCTGGCCCAGATGTCACCTCTCTCCTGTTCAGAATCCCAGAGTGTCTATCAGTCATATCCTCCTTCTTCTCCTCTCGCTTCCTAAAACTCAATGTAGACAAAACCAAACTCATCATCTTTCCTCAATCTCACACACCTTCTTTACCAGACCTATCTATCATAATAAATGACATCACACTTTGCCCTGTACCTGAAGTCTGCTGCCTCGGAGTAACCCTTGATTCTGACTTGTCCTTCAGACTGCACATCCAAGCCCTTGCTACCTCCTGCTGCCTCCAACTCAAAAATATTTCCAGAATCCGTCCCTTCCTCAACCCCCAATCTACTAAACTACTAGTGCATGCCCTCATCATCTCCTGTCTTGACTACTGCAACCTCTTCTTCTGTGGCCTCCCTGCTGACACTCTTGCACCTCTCCAATCTGTCCTTAACTCTGCTGCCTGACTAATCCACCTCTCTCCTTGCTATTACTCTACTTCTCCCCTCTGCAAATCCCTCCATTGGCTCCCAATTCCCCAGCATATCCAATTCAAACTACTAACAGTGACTTACAAATTCGTCCACAATCTGTCCCCCCCCATATATCTCTGAACTAATCTCCCGATATCATCCAACTCGAAATCTTCGATCCTCCTTCTTTCCTCCACACTTGTGTGTTCCTTGTCTAACCGCCTGCAAGACTTCGCCCAAGCATCCCCCATTCTCTGGAATTCTGCACCCCAAAACGTCTGACTGTCCTTCAGAACAACCTAAAACCTGCAATCACCACAATGCCACCTAACCACCAATGGACCTGGCGCTCCACCACCATCGGACCCGGCCATCGGACTCGGGGCTCCACCACCACCAGAGCAGACCCAATCTACTGTCTCTCTCCCCATTGCCCTATAGAATGTAAGCCCGCAAGGGCAGGGTCCTCTCTCCCCTCTTTTTTGGTCTGTCACTATTAGTTTGTTCATTGTATTTTTAAAGGGAACCTAACCCCACAAACTGACCACCCCACATCTTTATACCTGTCCCTGCACCCCCTGTTATCATTTCTAGTCATCCCTTTTGCATAAAAAAATCGATTTTGTAAAGTAGAGAAAAGTTTATATTTACCTCGTCCTGTGTGAGTTCTCTGTTTCTGAATTAGTCTCAATAGGCGTGCCTGTCTGCTGCTCCCTTGTAATTATGCACGCCCCTCTCAGCTTAATGCCTTGGTAAGAGCCTGGCCGCGTCATGAAAGGGGTGGGCTAAATCGCGTCATGCCGCCCCTTTCATGACGCGGCCAGGCTCTTAGCAAGGAGAGAGGGGCGTGCATAATTACAAGGGAGCAGCAGACTGGCAGACCATTGAGACTAATTCAGAAACAGAGAACCCACACAGGATGGAGGTGAATATAAACTTTTCTCTACTTTACAAAATCGATTTTTTTTCTGCAAAAGGGATGGCTAGAAATGATAAGAGGGGGTGCAGGGACAAGGTATAAAGATGTAGGGGGGTCAGTTTGTGAGGTTAGGTTTCCTTTAACTTGTTTGTATGTAACCCTTTCTCATGTACAGAACCATGGAATCAATGGTGCTCTATAAAGGAATAATAATAATAATAATAACAATAGGTGTAGTGACAATATTGATGCCAATTACATTTTCCAAAAATATATTTTACTACGAATTTATGAGTTCTTAGTTCACACAGCCTTCCTGAATCTCTCTGGTGTTGCACAAAGGTGTCAGCATCCTGGCGTAATGGCGATATTGACTTACGATTCAGATGCTTAGAAATGTTGATTGTCAGGTGCAAGTACTGTGCTCCAAACTGTACGTATGTGTAAGGATACAGCCATCCACAAGATGTCACTGGTACCTCTGAGAACATTTGAAAATAAGCTTCATTTATGTCTTGCAATTCAGTTTTACACCACCAGGGTCCTCTTCTTATTTATAATACACATTGCGGAACAGTTGCAGAAATACAACCAAATTGTTCTGGTTATATAGTTCAGATTTGTTTTTTATCTTAGAAATGCTGAATGTGTTTCATCTACAAGTTAAAAATGTCTGATTTACACAAAGAAGGTGAAGCCAATATACTACATTGTCATTGTGCACTTATGCGTGTTATTATCTGCAACCCACCTACACTACAGATAAAAGTCTGATTAAGGCTGCTTTCACATCAGCGGTTTTCGCTGATCATGGCAGTTGCGGTGAAAATACTGCAACTGCCGCGATTACCGCATAACGGCCGCACTTGTGGTTCACTTGCGGCAAGCCCCATACAATGTCTATTGGGCTTGCGGCAGGTGCGGCAAGTGCGGTTTTGGCACTTGCGACAGGTGCGGCCGGTACCGCGGTTTTTTCACACACATCACATAGACACCCCCCCACAGGGACACACACACATACACACCCTATAGGGACACATTCACTCACCCCAAAGGGACACACACTCCACAGGGACATAAACAGATACACACCCCACAGGGACACAGAGACACACACACACACACACCCCACAGGAACACACAGACTCCATAGGGATGGACACACGCCACAGAGACATCCCTCCCCCCACAAGGACACACACCACAGGGATACCCCTCCCCCCCCAAAAGGACACACACCACAGGGACCCCCCACATGGACACAGGCACACCCCAGGGACACACACACCCCAGGGACACACACACCCCAGGGACACACACACCACACAGACAGACACAGATGTGCATAAATCACCTCACACAACTCGCCTCATACGTCTGGTATCTTAAATTTCCAGAAATAAACGTCTGATTAAAAACAGCCAATGTGCAGCACATGTGCCATATAGGGAATTAAGGTAGATGTCAGTCACATGAGCTGTCTTTTATGTGTATGTGTGAGGTAATATATACTGCCCGGCCGGGGGGAGGGTTTACTGTTGGCTGGAGATTTATTAGGCTGCCTATAGCAACCAATCACAGCTCAGCTTCTATTTTCCTACAGGTCATTAATATGACATGTTCAAATTCTATTTTGTTATAGCTAACAGCAGTTATTTATTAACCCGGGCATAGCCGGATAGTACAGCTAGTATATATATATTGTGAGGCACCGCCGGCATGATCCCCATGGCCGGGGTACATCACATGTAGGATCAAGGTATGATCCTGTGCACACTGGCCGGTTTGACTGATAATGCTGTGTGAACCAACTGTGAACACAAGGTATCATGAGCCTAATGAGCGGCAGTGAGAGTGGGATGAGATCGAGGAGTCCATGAGGAAAAGGATGTAAGGGCTGAGTGCTGACAACCCGGAACACAGGGAGTTAACCTGAGCTGTGTGACAGGCTGATTACCAGCAGCTGAGGGTGTGTGTCCATGTGGGAGTGGCTGGCACGATAAGAGCCAGCCAGCTGTGTGATTGAGAGATTGATCCTGGAGGCTGAGAGCCCATTCTCAGCCAGACATCAGCCTGAGAGGACGTGGGCTGATTACCAGCCAGAGAGCAGAGCAGTCCAGTCTAGAGCTCTGTGTGCATGACATGATGGGAGCATGCTAGCTCCATGCCGGTGCCGAGGTCCGGGGTCGTGACAGCGCCTGGAAGGGGAAGCTATGGCTGAACCTGGTGGATACTGGTCCGGGCGTGGAGGGAAACACGCCCGGGAAAGGAGCCCGTGGGGATGCCTGGTGGAACCTGTGACACAGGTAGCGAGACCCGGATCCGTGCCCAGTAAGAAAGGCAGTTCCCGAATGATGGTGTGAACTGTGCACCTTGTGTGTGTAAATCATGCTAGGCGAGTATAGACCGCCCTTGGGACCGACTCAGTGGAGTCCTTTAAAGGTCCTGATGAACCGGAATGTATGTAGCCTTTGGAGGCAATCGTATGTAGTGTGCCAGGCGGGCATAGACCGCCTTTGGGTCCGAGTCGGAGTACCCAGTTAAAGGACCTGATGAACTATGTGTATGAGGGCTTAGGTAATGGCCCTGAATGAGAGATGATGGCCTATATGTAAGACCCATGTATAATGATGTGGGGAGAGAGAGTGACCCAGCTAGTATGGATGATGTTGGAGGCGTTCCGTCCCTGTGGGACGAGAGGGAGGCTTGCCCTGCTGCTTGCAGAGGGTACCCGTCCCTCAACCACGACCTCTAATGGTGTGGGTGTGCCTGTGGTGCCAGACACAGGGGTAATAGGGCTCCTAGTAGGTATCGGATGAGGTTCCCGTGTACTATGGTTTGCCAGTCCCTGTAATGGGCCATGGAGGAGCCACAGTCCATGGATGTTGGGCTGTGAGCGGGTGTGTGATCCATGGATGTTTGTATGATGGATCACATACGGTATGTAAGGACCCGGTCAGGCAGGACTCCTGACTACGGGTGAATGTTGTGTCATCATGCTGGGTGACTAAAGCCAGGCGGCAGGTACCGCCATTGGGACCCACAGGGCCCGTTGAGGCGTATGTAACGAAGGTCAGAAGCAGGGGTTAAAAGGGCTCCTAGAGTGGGGACACCATGGTTGAACCATGTGGACTCTGACCGGGACGTAGGCGGAGATACGTCCTGGAAGGAGCCCCTTGGGGATACATGACATACCCGGTACTCAGGTTGCTCAATCCCTGTTATGAACCCGGAGGGGTCATCGTAGTACTGTAACGTATGTATAGTGTAGGTAGGCCGGAGGCCGTAGCCACCACGGGAGCTGTTAGTAGAGCTCCAATGGGGACAGAGATGGTTACAGGTCCCGGGTTACTAAAGATGTTATGTGCAATATAAGTGTTATGTGATGTTATATGTAAATGTATGGTGTATTTATGTAAAGTGTTTATAATCAATGTGATATGTGTCAAACATGCTACCCGGGTTATGTTATTATATGTGAAAAATAAACGGGTAGACATTGGTTAACTTATAACCACGTGTTGTTGTCGTTTTGCAAGCGGGTTCCCCGGGTGCTACCTCACAATATATATATATATCAGACTTTTATATGTAGTGTATACTGTATATATATGCAAATTGTCACTTCAGTGGTGAAGAAGTGGGCGAACTCTAGCGCCACCTTTAGGTAGTAATCTTCAAAGTCATAGTTGACTCTTTAACAAGCCTTTTAATATGACCAAGGATTTGTGTCAGTTCAGAACCCCAAACTGCAGATTCTGAGTTTCCAGGTGATTGCCCCTCATCAGTGCAGTGTGTGAGAATTCTGATCTGACTGTATGAGAGGCTAAGACAAGGTCTGGGGAACTAGCTATTTTCCTCATGGAGAGGAATCTGCTTGCTGGCATAAGGAGACAGATAAGCTGATAAGGAGACTTATAGCCGCAATGCTCCTCTGGGAAATATGCAAATTGTCACTTCAGGAAGTGGACGAACGCTAGCGCCACCTTTAGGTAGCAATGCTCAAAGTCATAGTCGACTCTTTAAATAAGTCTTTTAATATGACCAAGGATTTGTGCCAGATCACAAAAAGCGCAGCTTAAAAGCAGGAATACGCAGTCATTACGCCGTGTGTGAACGTAGCCCATCCCAGTATACACTAACACTATGGTGTCAAAGAGATGCTCATTTTATGTCTGGTGGGAGTCTGAAGGTACCGTCACATGCGGCAATTTTGCTAGTTATTTCACTGGCAATTTGCTGGTTGCAGTGAAATCATGGACACATTCTTCCATTTGTACACAGCAACAAAATAGAACAATGTGTCCATGATTTCACTGCAACCAGAGATCTGTTCAGATGTTGGTCACAGATATCTGTGTGTGTAACGTGGCCTTAAGAGGACCTGTCATTTGCTACAAATTGTTAATTTTTTAACAGGTTTAAATGTGGTGTTCTCCGGAATCAGTCATTGTTTCTCTTTTGTTCATGCACCTTACCTTTTCTAAATTATGACCCTTTCTTCCCAGTATGTAAATAGAATTTTTTAGCTATGGAAGCGTGGATATTAACTTTTCTCTGTGGGCATTTTGATGACCATGCAAGCTTGGCTAAAAATAATAAATTTACCTACAAGGAATAGGGGCTTTACCTGAGCTACGGAGAGACGCAGAAATAAAAAATAACTACGGTATGCTAGATTTAGCAGAGCATCATCATTTTCATCAAGTAAAAAATACATGTAGCGCCTATTGCTGTGATGCTGGTTTCCCACAACTAGGACACCAACATTCGCGACATAACCCACCAGCAGGCCCGTGCCGTCTGTTTGGTCCCCATCAATCACTTCCTACTCCCAGGGCTTGCGCACGCTACACAGGTTTCCTGGGAGTGCACTTAGAGAACACAAGCCGCACTTTCACTCATCTTAATGGGCCAGTACGTGCTAACCCACAAATGCTTCCCAGCCCATGGCTGAGAAGCACAGAGTATTTAAGGCACCTTTCTTTATTAGGAGGTGCCTGAGCACCGTAGTCTACTGCTAGGGACGCGTCTTGTTAGTTGTCAGATCCCTGTCCCAGAATTTTAATCCTGTGCCTGTGTTCCCGATCCTCTAACCTGTGTCTCACCCTAGTGTCTGCCTGCACCTGCCAAACCTTACCAGTCTGCACCTGCCATGCCTCACCAGTCTGCACCTGTCATTCCACTTACAACAGCTGCAGCTACTTGCACCTTTTCAAGATTCGCTGTGCTGCCTCATACCCACCTCATCTGCTGGTATCCGTTGAGCCTTACCACTTGCCAGCATTGGGCGCTCTGTCTGCACCTACCCAGAGACTATACTTCTCCATAAGACTCGACCCCTGGAGTAAGCTGTTGTGATACGGAGACTCCTTGCTACTGCACTTGGCAGCTACCTTCCAGCTTAGCCTATCTCCACCTCCTGCAGCTTTAGCAGAAGACATGGTGGTCACCCAGGTTCACTGCTCAAGGTGGTAATTGGTACCATATCCCAGTGGGCTTACTCCCAGATGCTCACCCTGTGAGCGTTAGATTATATAAGCAAAAAGATGCTCTTTTGTCAGTTTGAGACTGTTAAACCGGCCACATTATTGAATAGTAGCTGTAGAACTAAATAAAGCATAGTTTTTATTTTTTAATTTCTCCTATGCAGAGATATTAGCTTGTATAGTCTAGTCTTTATGTGGCGCCCCTGCGACCAGGTAGCCACAAGAGGGAAGTGCAGCCAGGTAAGCAAGGTTGCAAAACACACCCACAGCGCACAAATGACGACTCTACGTCTAGGACTCTAGGAAGGGAAATGGATAGCGGGTGTAGCACAGTGGGTGGAATGTAGGAGGACACTGACAAAGTGGGTGGAGAGACCTGAACAAAACCCAGGAACACACAGGGGTAGAGCAGAAAGAGCAAGAGCAGAAAGAGAAGAACAGCAGAGTGAGAACAGAACAGAGAGAGACTTCCCAAACAGTTTCGGGCTCCCTGGAGACGCAGAATCCTGTGAGGCACAGACCCCTGGAGAAACAGCCTACTTCACAGCCTGGAAGCGACGGGAAGGGGAAACACTGAAAGAGGCCCCACAGCTAAGGAAGGTGGGAGGACAAGGGCCCGGAAGCCAGATAGACCCGTGCTGCGCGGAGGAACCCTTAGCACAGTGACAGACAGAAAGAGCCTGGTGTGCCCAAATACCAGAACCTGGGACACTGGAGGGCTAGGCCGACACCAGATAACCGGCGCTGAAGAGGTGACCGGAGATTCTATAGCCTAATCAAGAGACACACCGGTGTGGGGCAGAGACTTTATGTGCTGCAGCCTAACTTACCACCACGGACTAGGAACACAGCCATCATACTAGGACTGGTGACTCTGACTGTAAGGGAAATATATTCCCCCGTTAATCCGCGACGACCAGATTGAACCCGTGGGTGAGGTACTAAGATAATACTGAGAGAAAGGCCTTAAAGGACTTTGAGGGAGCAACACAGAAAAGCTACCTGAAGTGCACAGTTTGAGTTCCCGAAGCAGAACTAAAGTGTGAGAACTATAACTGGAAAGAGCTGAAAGAAGTGTAAAGATCAAGTAAAGTACCCAGGAAGCTCACATTAGCCTGAGACTGTTTACTTGCAGCGTCGCAGAAAAGTCCCACCTGAGGAGCCACAGCATGTCAGCCCTACACACTGACTGAAGGAGCTGCAGCTTGAAAGTAAGTGACTTGTACCCAGCACAATCCCTCACAAAGCCCCATCCAACACTCCTACTCCTGCCCTGGGGACCCTCAGCCCTACCTGAGGAGGGCTTACCATCCACGCTGACCCAAGTCACCGTCCCCAGCAGAAATACAGCAGCGGTGGTTCTACTAACCACATACCCCGGGTGGCGTCACGACAAATCCCCTGTAAATACCCCCTTTTTGGACTGATCCCAGATCACGGGACCGGTCACGACTACCGTGATTTCCCCAGTGAGACAGCACCGGCCCTGCTCTCGAGTACCCCATAGCCTAGGGATGCATCATATACTTTATTTTATAGTTCAGTTGAGCATTAACAGAGATTTGTCTCTGGGAGCTCGTACTTCTTTCCCTGCATGAGGTTGACCAATCATTATTAGACAGTGTCATGCAAGGGAGAAAAGAGCATGCCCTCCATACTGATCTACTGGGTAGAGATACAGCAGAACTGAGTTATATTTCATTCATTACAAACCCATCCAGATCTCACCTCACAGTGCTGTCAGCACTGAGCCTCTCCTGAATGCCTTGAGATGAGATCTATACACTAGCTGATCAGAAAGGAGAGCAGTTTCATTTTTCGTCTGCATGAGGCCACGTGCTTATGATTGGTCAACATCATACAGGGCAATAAGTACACGGTAAAAGCGCTAATCGCGTCATATCGCCTGTACTGCCCCCTTGGAGACAAGCACAGTCTCTGCTCTATAGCACGCCCATATGGGCGTGCATAGTTAACACCCTGGCAGCGGGGACAAGCGCATAAGACCGCCTTTTGCGGCTTCACATGTAATGTGAAGCTGCAGGATAAGAAGTGAATAAACTACTTTTATAAACTTTCACATAGCGCTTTAGGGACAGAAAGGGATGGTTACAAATGGATTACTATGGTGCAGGGACAGGTTAAAACAGGCTGGGGGGTCATTTGCAGAGGTCAGGTTCCCTTTAAAATAGATGGTGATAAATGCATCCACTAAATAACACCCACTGTGCATGTTACTTCCATACACTCTCAAACGTGTTCCAAGCAATTGAGCAATTTAGAAATGAGATTTGTGAATGCTATTTTGCCAAGAATGTGAAGAATTAGGCAAGGAGCTGCTCACATAGCAACAGTTTCTTATCAGACAGAGCAATGTACAGCAACTGGCTGAGGCGTACATAGAAATCAGTAGGTCCTGTAGCAAATTATAGTATGTGCCGCAACCTCCACTCATAGCTCTCATGAATGTGCTATTTTTTATAAAGAGATTTCTCCAAAATAAGTTGTTCTCAATTCATAGAATAGAAAACTACTTCGTGATCACTGGGGCTCCTGAGATCCTTAGCGAGGTGAATCTCTCGAAATCTGTGACTAATCCTTTGCAGCTGTGGCGCCCTGCTCACGCAGGTAGCCACAGACTTCTCTAATGCACAGCTGGGTTTCCACAGCAGGTACCTACTACATACAACACCTTCCACCCCGGCACAGTAGGGGGAGCACCACTTGCTGACCTTAGGCAAGATCCTCTATAAGTACTGCTGCTGGGGGAGGAGTTAGAGTGTGCAGACGCTAGGAGAGCTGCGACGACGTCCTGGTGGTATACATCAAACGGTGAACCACTTACCGTTATGGAGGTTAGAGAAGTGCCCATAAAGGTGGGGAGGGTGGAATTGCAGAATCAAGGGGTCCTTGTAGTAGCAGAAGCCAGTAATGCTAATGATCCCTATATCATACTAGGCACTAATGTTGTTAGCAATTGCATGGAGGAAGTTTTGTCTTTGCTTCAACAGATTGCATACACTGCCAGACCTGGTCAAAGGAAGGTCCTCCAGTGTGAGATCAGAACCATCCTGCACCAACCAAAGGTAACAATTACAGGTGGCGAAATTGGTACTGCACGGGTGACCGACCCGTTGCCTATTTTGATACCCCCAATGAGTGAAATGATTATTTGGTGTCGAGCAGCTATAGGTCTGAGAGGGCAGGACTATCAAGCACTAGTGGAGCCCGTCAGCACTGAGCACAGACCTACACTGTTGACAACCAGGGGGGTGGTTGACGTACACAATAGGAGAGTACCTGTTAGCATCTTAAATTGTGGCAGTGAGGAGGTTAAATTACCCAGGCATACCACCGTTGCTAAATTGTACACAGCAACAACGAGATCCAAACAGTGCAACCCGAACCCCACAAAAAAGGGGCAAAACCTGATCCAACCATCGGGCCACTGGAGGACTGGTGCCAGCAGCTCCATGTCGGAACTGACCACTCCTGTGTATGAAAAGCAAGGTGTGTACCGGGTAGTTCAAGAATTCGAACAAGTCTTTAGTAAACATTTACTTGATTTTGGTAGGATAAAAGGGTTACAACATCACATCCCCACAGGTACACATCCACCAATCAAAGAGCGGTATAGGCCTATTGCACCTGCACATTATCAAAAAGCCAATTTTACAGGACATGAAGGACGCAGGGGTTATACGAGATAGCTGTAGTCCCTGGGCAGCTCCATTAGTCCTAGTCAGGAAAAAGGATGCAAGAATGATAATGTGTATAGAGACTATAGGCAAATAAACTGAATAACACACAAATATGCTTACCCGTTACCTCGCATAGAGGAATCCTTAGCTGCGTTGAAGTCTGCCAACTACTTCTGTACCTTAGATCTCACTAGTGGATATTGGTAGGTGTCCATAGCCGAGGAAGACAGAGAGAAGACGGCATTCGCAACACCTATGGGCCTATGTGAATTCAACAGCATGCCCTTCGGACTATGTAATGCACCCGGAACCTTCCAGCGATTAATGGAGAGTTGCCTGGGACATAAGAACTTTGAGACGGTGCTGCTCTACCCGGATGACGTGATTGTGTACTCCAAGACCTATGAAGAACATGTAACTCATCTAGGAGAGGTTATAGAGATGTAGGTAGGTACGGCACAAGAAGGATCACCAAATCCCACGCTTATATAATCAATGCAAAGGGAAGGAAAAGATAGCGTGTAGAATGGACAGGGATCAAGCCAATTAATATATCTCAATAAATTTTATTATCCATAGAAAAAAACAGTACACACATGTGCAATGACAAACATTTAAAAACAATTAAAAGAGCAGACAAGCTGCTAACATCAAGACTGGCTGCAATGAACAGGATGCACTAAATGACATAATGAACAGTGGAATCACAGAGAAAAAAAAAAAAAAAAAAAAATTTCTATCAAATCTGTTTCCAGAGCAGACATATAATCAATAATCAATAGCACTGATAGACAGGCCTGTATCTGGATTAAGCAGGTGGGTAAACTCCCTACAAATTCGTATACATCTTAGAAGACAGACAAGCTAGTCATCAAACATAAGAAAATGCATCAAATAAACTGGAAAAGACATGTGAAACCAAGGAAGGAGCAAAAAAGCAACTAATGTGCATTGTTGTCAAAGGTGCCCTGTAAAGTTACCATCATTGCCCACTAAGGGGTATATATTTGCAGCCAGTCAGGACCAAAGGACCCTCACCCAACGCGTGTCGCCCCTCTAAACTGGGGGCTTCCTCAGGGGTCAGAGGGGTGATGCTGGTCAGTCAAAGCTCAGTATATATACCTGTTTTGTAGATCAAAATGTCAGTCAGCTGCTGATCACCATGTGCAGGCCACTTCCGGGTAGGCGGAGGGCATGTATCTCATAGTAAAACTCACAATGTGTAGTATTAATGGTGCTTGTAAAGACCGGCCGGTCTGGGCCCACCCCTTCAAACTGAGCATGCTCAGTGAAGCAGTGGACCCTGGGAAATGTAGTTTCTAGCCTGTGTAAAGGTGGAAGTGATGCGGAGGGGGTGGAAACAGCAGGGAGGTGGCAGAGTAGTCATGTGATCAGGGATGTAAACAGATGATCAAGAAACACTGTTTGAGTAAATCCAAAAAAAAAAAAAAAAAAAAAAAAAAAAAAAAAAAAATAGGAGAACAGAAGTGCCTGAACAACACCTAAGGAATATAATAGACAAACAATTTGCTGGGAGGCCCTGAGGCGCGGGTGCGTTGCGCCAAACGCCGCACACCAGAGCCTACCAGCCACTGGTAAATGGTTGCTAAGCAACACATATATAATTTTCAATTTGGGCATTTCCCCTAGTAATGGGGAATTCAATGCCAAATTCAATGTTTATCAAAAATTATTATTTATCATATTGTAGTGTAACCCCCTGTTCTCCAGAGGGGGTCACACAGCAAAGGAAAAGCAAACAAATAAGGATTTAAACAATAACCATAAGACACTATAAAGATAGTCTTGGTCATCCATCTTCTGATTCATGTCCCGTCGTCTCCTGCAGATCAAGCCCTCCAGCATGTCCCCCAAGTCCGAGTATAGGATTGTTTTAGCAATTTTTTATGGCAGTAGCAGGTGGCAAAGTTCAGATAGTATCCAGGAATTGGTACCCAGGGCTAGGTCCAGGAGAAAGGGGAAGAGAAAGAGGAGAAACAGTATAAACAAGAGTATCTTGGAGATGTACACAAATCCAATATGGCCATCCAAAAAAGGAGGAAAGGAAGACACATTGTATAATCCTTTATCTCTTGTAAAACCCATTATAAGTAATCTCTTCATTAATCCCCTTAGGAGACATACTCTGTAGATTGTATATCCATCTTGCCTCCTTTTGTAAAAGGAGATCAACCGTACGTTCATTTCTGTTGGACTGTTGTACCCTGTCCACCACAATTACTCTCAAACTCCTTGGAGACCCATTATGATGTTCTAAGAAGTGACGTGCTACAGATGTAAGTGGCTTACCTTTCTCTAGATAGGCTCTTGCACAGCCAATGTTGGAGAGGTGTCCCTGAAGTCTTTTTCTCACCTCCTGTGTGGTTTCTCCCACATATATCTTCGGACAGCTACAAGTCAGAACGTAGATTACGTTACGAGTACGACAATTAGAATAAAATCTAGTTTCAATCTTGTGGGGGAAAATTGATAAGTTGATCTCACTTCCAGCCACCATAAAGGGGCAGGCTTTACAATCACCACAAGGGTACGTACCAAAGATCCGTGATCCTCGTCCAAGATTGGTAGTGGGTCGTTGGAAGTGGCTCTGGGTGAGATTATCCTTCAAGTTCCTCGCCCTCCTGGCAACAATGGTGGGTTTTTCACTGAGAAAGGGCCACAGTCTCACGTCACTTCTGAGTATACTCCAGTTTTTATTCATCACCTTATAGACCTCCTTCCATTGGTCATGGTATGGGGTAATTAAGTTGATGGTTGACATCTTTGGTTTTGTCTTGCGCCCTAGAAGGTCCTCCCTCTTCTGTTGTTTGCTTATCTCAAAAGCCTTAGAGATAATCTTCCTCGGGTATCCCCTTTGTTTAAATCTTGAGGTCATTTCCTTGGCCTCTTTCAGGAATACATGATCTTCCGAGCAATTCCTCCGAATCCTGTAAAACTGTCCCTTGGGGATGGCGTTCCTAACATGGGCAGGATGGAAACTATTATAGTGAAGCACACTATTAGTTGCAGTTGGTTTTCTATGGAGTGCGGTCTCAATCTTACCATTTCTCAACTCAATCTTCAAGTCCAGTTTATTTGATGCATTTTCTTATGTTTGATGACTAGCTTGTCTGTCTTCTAAGATGTATACGAATTTGTAGGGAGTTTACCCACCTGCTTAATCCAGATACAGGCCTGTCTATCAGTGCTATTGATTATTGATTATATGTCTGCTCTGGAAACAGATTTGATAGAAATTTTTTTTTTTTTTTTTTTTTTTTTTTTTTTTTTTCTCTGTGATTCCACTGTTCATTATGTCATTTAGTGCATCCTGTTCATTGCAGCCAGTCTTGATGTTAGCAGCTTGTCTGCTCTTTTAATTGTTTTTAAATGTTTGTCATTGCACATGTGTGTACTGTTTTTTTCTATGGATAATAAAATTTATTGAGATATATTAATTGGCTTGATCCCTGTCCATTCTACACGCTATCTTTTCCTTCCCTTTGCATCATCTAGGAGAGGTGTTTGAAGTTCTGGCCAAATACGGGATGAAGCTAAAACCATCAAAATGCCACCTGTTAAAGCCAAGAGTACGGCACCTTGATCCAGACAAGATAACAGCAATCAAAGAGTGGCCAGAACCCAAGACCATCAAGGAAGTACGTCAATTCCTGGGTTTGGTGGGCTACTATCGAAGGTTCATCAAGGAGTACACCAAGAAGGCTGCTCCCCTGCAAGGCCTCCTAGTAGGCCAACCCACGAAGGGCAAGCCCAAGGATTCTCCGTGGAGATGGGACAAGGAACAACAGGAAGCGTTCTGAGTGATGAAAGAAGCCCTGACAGGAGAAGTAATCCTTGCTGTGGTTACCCGGACTACAACCTGCCATTCCTACTGTACACAGATGCCAGCAATGTGGGACTCGGAGCCCTCCTTTCCCAAAAGCAAGACGGCAAGGAGAGGGTAATCACCTATGCCAGCCGGAAGCTGGAATCCCACAGAGAAATACCCAGAAAACTACAGTTACTTCCAGCTGGAAGTAGCGGGCTGGGCAACAGAATGGAAACGCGGATGCTTTATTCAGGATGCCTTACTTATCAGAAGAGGGTGTAGAAGAAGACGAGCTGGAAGAAGTAGAGTTACCTGCCTTCCATCAAATAAGAGTAACCCAATGCCAGCAGGCCCGTCAAGACCCCTCTACAAGTACAGTAACCCCGTTGCCCCACTTTGGCTGGAGGGAGGCACAAGACCATGACCCGGCTGTCAATCTAATCAAACAACTGATAACCCAAGAGTCAGCGAAGCTGCCTGAAAATCCCCCGTCTGAAGCCAAACATCTGTGGATGAGCAGTGTAAACTGTTCCAGTACCAAGATAAGCTATGTCAGCGGTACATTAATCCAAGAACTCATGAGATGGCTTGGCAAATCATCGTGCCAAAATCAGAAATCCCTGTGGTCCTGAATGCGTATCACAACCAGACTGGTCACATCGGATGGAAGAAGCTTCAGATGCTACTGAAGGATAGGTTCTTTTGGGTCGGCATGCAGTCATCTATAGAAAGATGGTGTAAGAATTGTAAATCCTGCAGCCTGAGAAGAAAGGACGTACAGAGCCAGAAAGCCCAGCTTCATCCCATTGTAACTAAGCAACCTCTGGAAAGAGTCGCCTTGGACCATGTAAAACTGACTCCAAGTAGATCCGGCTTTACCTACGCGTTGACCATGGTAGACCATTATTCAAGATTCTTAATGGTTGCCCCTGTAAAAGACTTGACAGCTGCAACAGGTGCTAAAATCTTCCAAAATGTCTTCTGTAGACCATTGGGATATCCAGAACGTATCTTAACAGACCAAGGATCAGCCTTTGAAGCAGAGATCTTTCAAGAGTTCTGCCAGATGTATGGGTGCAAAAAGATCAGAACAACCCCGTATCATCCTCAAACCAACGGACTCTGTGAGAAGATGAATCACATCATCATCGACATGTTAAAGATCCTACTGTTAGAAGAGAGAAGCCAATGGCCGGAGAAACTACCTGACTTGGTTGACATGAAAAACCACATTCCAGTAAGCTCTACAAACTGTACACCAGCATACCTGATGAGAGCCCGTACAGTAAAGTTACCCGTAGACTTGGAACTCGGAGTAGTAGATCCTGAATCAGATCATGCCATTTCAAACTGGAAAACCCATCGCTTAGAACAATACAAAAAGGTTCTAGCCAGCGTCGAAGATAACCTGGAGAAATCCCGTGAAAAGCAGGAAAGGGACTATAACAAACATGCTCCAGCAGAACCAATACCACCTGGAAGTATGGCCCTAAAAAGAAGAAGAACTCGCCATAAATTAGACGATCGGTGGGAACGAGAACTCTACATACTACTAGACTCTGGAAATGACATCGATAAAATCTGCATCATCAGCAAAGACGGCGGAAGAACCTCATAGACTGTGTCCAGAGATCATATTAAGCAGTGTCCAACAGATTGGAAAAATCAAGACCTCTCCAACCAACCCATTCAAGAGTCTGGACCAGTACAGGAACTAAGTCCATATCAAGAACAAAAGAAGAAGGTCATCCCTACCATCTTAGGAGAATTCCCAGACGATTGGCCTCAACAAGATGGAGCCATCATAGTGCCAATATTGAACTTCTACCAGCCCAATGAAGAGGTACAAAGGAATCAGGAAGACATACCCGTTGCTAGAGAATATGAGGATGCTGCAATCGGTACACCTGCTAGCCCTGTAGTGAGACTAAGGCAACGCAGAAGCTTAAACCAAGCCCTTCACTAGACCCTCACCTGAGACAGTGACACCGGTAGTGCGGAAGTCAAAGAGATGCACACAAGGTCAACCCCCGTCTAGGTTTGGAGAATGGGTATAGAAAAAGTAAGGTAGAGCACACTAAGGAGACATGTAAATAGTAAACTGTACAATAGAGTGTAAATAGTAGTGTACAGAAGGGTGGAGGAACTGGGCCTAGTCCCAAGCACATTAAGTTAAGAACAGAAAGTGCCTGGGGCAGGAAGGTACCAGGTCTCCTAAGCCGAGACATCCATAGAGACATGTGTTTGTTAAAATTGTGGACTTTTGAAAGACTTTCCCTTTTTATTACCTGGAGCATACAGAAATGGACTGTAAGAGACTCTAAAAACTTTTCCCTTTTGAACTTTTAAAAATTTCAAGGACTACAGTTACTGGACTAATGTAGCCACAAACTTTTCAAAGCCTGCGGTGGATGGACTAGCACCGTGTGGACTTACCTGTTTTTCCGTTTTTTAATATCTTTCAGTGCTTTTTGTAAATTTTTATATTTTAAGACTTTGTAAATATGTTACCAGTTCCATTATTAGTGTTATTTCTTTTGTTTGAAAACAAAAATGCTCAGTCCAGGAGTACTGATGTTAACTAGGGGGGTATATGGAGCCCTGCTCACTCAGGTAGCCACAGACGTCTCTAATGCACAGCTGTGTTTCCACAGCAGGTACCTACTACATACAACAAATTCCACCCCGGCACAGAAGGGGGAGCACCACTTGCTGACCTTAGGCAAGATCCCCTATAACTACTGCTGCTGGGGGAGGAGTTAGAGTGTGCAGACGCTTTAAGAGCTGCGAAGATGTTCTAGTGGTCGGTGCTGTGGTTAGGCCCGAACCAGTGACCCAGAGTGCCCCTTCTACGTCCCGCAAGCCTACGTGGGACTGAAGGCAAGGAGTATAGAACAGAAAAGGGAGTGAGGAACTTGAGGGAGTTCATCCAAAGAGAGCCACCGGATATTGGGGATCCGCACCTGTGGGATACTATAGGACCACAGAAAACCCTGTCGCACTGTGCAGGCGTCGGCTACCCGGTTTCCTATGTGGGTCAAGAGAGAGAGCCAGACACAGCAGGGTAAAGCCGCAGTGTTCAGAGAAGGTAACCCGGAGACTGCACAGGAGGAGAGGAAGACACTACAGTCAGGAAGAGAGAGGAGGCAAGTCTGGCTGCAAGCAGGCTGTGCTTCAGACAATACTTCAGAGCAGAGGAGGCCTTATACCCACTTGCTGTGGTGACCCACTGTGCAACCTGTCCACTCTTCAGTGCCCTGGATCATTTTACCTGCCAACCATCAGTAAAAGGTAAAAGAGACTTTGCTGTGTGCGTGTATCCTTCTTCTCCATTCCCAGTATCCTTCATAGACTGTTTCAACACTCCCTATACAATCCCAGCTCCACTCCAAGCTGCCCCTTCTCAATACGCTGCCCCGGAGGTCCCAGTCCTACCTGTGGAGGACTACACCATCCTAGCCGCGATATCATCTGCCTCCAGTGGGCTGTGGCGGCGCTGGTGCAAATCAAAGACACTACAGGTGGCGTCACGACAACAAACTGTATATAATCCCCTCTAAATATCACCCCCTTTTCAAAGATAGGCCCAGGACACGGGATCAGGCGTGGCTGCCATTCCCCATGACACAGCAGATGCTACCCCTGAAGCCTGACACCCGAGTACCCCAAAGCCTGGGCTCGACACAGCCACTTCTCGGAGGGAGATGTGTGCATGTTCATTCATTGTGGGTGTGCATGCATTACCTCCACTGTAATCATTGTCTATGGGATTGGCGGTTATAGGCCAGTACTCCGTAGTCCCATAGGGAGTGAATGGACTAGAGATAATGCATGTACACTCCCGCCCTTTTCAGCATGACGCTGCAAATCCCCATTCTGGGAGTTTTAGCAGAAATCAGCAAATTATCCCCTCTCCTAACAGAGTGGTGGTGGTCTAACACCTGGCATCCCTCACTGATCAGATGTTCAGCAGCCAGATGTAGACATTGAACCTAGCAAAATACCACAGCTCTGTTCAATATTCTGCAGCCATTCATGGGAATTTCAGGAAAGCTGCTGCTCATTTGAATTGGAACTGAAGTACCTCGAGCAGGCGGGTAAAGTGCAATAAGCTGCTGGAGTAAGGGCAATGAAGGCATAATATAAGTTACGGTAAGTCTCAATGGTGTTGAACGGTAATACCTGTACATAATGCAGCATCAGAGAGAAAAATATCAGAGCAAAATCCTGTAAATGTGCAAAAATACATTTTACCCAAAAAGAGCTGGTTTCCACTCTTATCTTACCCAGTTTGTGACTATTGGGTAAATTCCACACAATCCACGTTCATAGGTTTATATGAAGATATGAAGCTGTTTGCTGAGGTCTGGAGTCCTGACGGTCAGTCTGTGTCTTCGAATTCGAACATAGTTCAGATTTCACGGACATGCACCACTGACCTTAGCCAAATTGATTACAGTAAGTATATGTTCACATGAATGTATTTTTGGTCCATATGCTGTCTGTGTGGAGAACAGAAAACATACAAATTCAATTTTAGACTATGTGACCTGGTTATTAATGCGATTGAGTTATTTATGTGATTGGTTTATTTTTAACATTTACCCCAGGCACTAGTGGACACTGACAACAAAGGGCCCCTGTGCAAGAACAGTATATGGGCCCTTTTCAGTCCAATAACTCATTAAAATGCACTATTTCACCTGCTTTGGAGGTGGAAATGGGCCCTTATACCTCTTGGGCCCTGTGGGGTTGCACAGGTTGCATCAATGATATGTCTGCCCTCCATGCCAGCTCCATGTGAAAAAGAATTGCCTGCAAGCTCTAGCCTAGTCCAATTTATTGACTGGATTAAGGCCATGTGCACATGTTAAGTATTTGGTGAGTTTGTTACCTCAGTATCTGTAGCCAAATCCAGGAGTGGGTAGAAAATACAGAAATGGCGCTCGTGTTTCTATTAGACTTCACCTCTCACTATTCCACTTCTGGTTTTGGCTTACAAATTTTGAGGTATAAATTCACCAAACACTCAATGTGCGTAGGAGGCCTAATGCATGTAAATCAAGAAGCTCCTGCCCCTACCTCAATGCGGCTGCGCACATGAAGCGGCACACAGGCCAGTCACAGCTGCAACTTGTGGACATGAATGGCTTGATAAGTTGTGCGAGTTCATGTGAACGTAGCCTAAAGTGCACTGTTTTTGTTCTCTGGAGATGCAGCTTTGCGTCCTTGTGTACTTTGCTATAATGGTGCTATTATATCTGAATATAAAGAGGACGGCACTTTTGAAATAGATAGAGTGCTCAAGCAGGGATCCAATGCTTTCCATAATAGTTGTAAGGGCCACGTCACACACACAGATATTTGTGCAGATATTGTTCGCAGATCTCTGGTTGCAGTGAAATCATGGACACATTGTACCATTTGTACACAGCCACAAAATGGAACATTGTGTCCATGATTTCACTGCAACCAGAGATCTGCGCACAATATCTGCCCAAATATCCGTGTGTGTGACGTGGCCCTAAAGGACACTTGGCACTCCAACAGTATTGAGTAGATTGCATTCCAGAACAAAATATGTTGTAACGTTTCGACCCTAATTTATGGGTCTTCATCAGACACAGATAGCTGTAAGTATATTATTACACCTTGCGGATTTACACTATACCGGAGCACCACCTCTATTTAATATACCTACAGCAGTCTGTGTCTGATAAACACCCATAAATTGTTTGGTTTGTGACAGCCTTAATAAAAAATACATAATCTATTCAATACCATTGGAGTACCAAATGTCCTTTACATTTGTTGTATTTCATTATTAATATTAATAATAATAATAATAATAATAATAATAATAATAATGGATGTTGGTGTTTCTTATGATCTCTTTTATCACACCTGCCCATACGCAAGAGATTTTAGACAGCCCACAATGTTTTTTGTGACATGAATAAACATGATAGACCAAAAGCGAAAAAGCTGATCTGACGTATACATAGAGGATTAACGCAAACAATCTACCAGCAAGTATACACACTCTGGAGCGTGTCATCCTACAGGACCAGGCTAGGTCCTTCCCTCTCAGTTAGACTTGTCCGGACCTCCGTCCTTCACCCTGTCTCTCCCACGTTCTAACTTTCTTCTTCCTATTCTTCCCCCACACTACACCTCACACTCCTCCCACCAGGACCTGATTGGTCCTCTGCCTCTGAATGGTGCATGTGGTACATGGAGCTTTTGGATTTAACTTGTTCACCACTGAGACGGACGATATTGCATCTTCTTTTAGGGATGCAATACCTTCCTACTACGCACTCGTTGCGGGGCGCCACACTTCCCTGGAGGGATATCTGGCTAGTCCCGTGTTTGAGACTCTTAATCGAGGCTCCACGGACTCCATTTGCATATTCAAATTTCCAGTGGGCAATGCATCATGGATTTCACTGTGTTGAGCGCTTTAGCCAGCTGCCCGCAGTGTTTTCCTTGACTGGTCTCCCTGAGATCAGTGAGTGCTTTGTGATGTTGGTCTACCAGGCATTGCTCCCACCTAGCCAGAATCCTACTCCACACTGATGAGGGGCAACACCCCAAAACAGCTGTCTGTGGATGGATACCTGGCTCTGTTAATTCCCTTGTCATGTCCTTAACTTGTAACTGAGTGGTGGTTATGGTGGTCTCCGCAAGGATTCCACCCCAGGGCTAGGTCCTTCTGACTCACCGTTGCCGGGTTCTCAAGTCTCAGGCGATGCTTCAGTTGTCACGGTTCCGTGCCTGAGGCTGTGGGGTCCGGTGGTCAAATGGAAGGGCTTGGTGAATTGGGGTAGAATCTTATTTGTCTCGTGACGCCACCTGTGGGTGTCCGGTGATGGCACCGGCGCTGCTTGGGCCTCCGGGGCATGTGCGGCAGCTAGATGGAATGCTCCCCACAGGATGAGCAGTAGTCCCCGGGGCCAGGAGCTGCACTGGATGAAGTACGGCAGCTCGGGTAGTTTAGTAACTGCATAGGTTAATAACAGTTCTGGAAGAAAGGCACTGACACGAGGCTCCTCTGTAACGGGTCTTTACTGGAGTTGTACAGGTACACGGTAACACAGTTCGTGGGTAACGGACCGGGTGGTCCCAGGGATGAACAGTCTCTGTCCAAAGCTCCATAGTGTCCCTCTGTCACTAACTGTCCTGTTATTGTTGCCATTGCTGTCTTGTTGCACCAGGTGAGGATACTGGGAGGACCTCTATTGGATTACCTTAGCCGGGTTTCCAAGCCGGCTGTAAAGGGTCCTGTACCCTAATGGTGGGTACCCTCCTGGTAAGACTGCATAAGTTGTGGCTTTAGTGAGGAGCTCCTATAAAGCTATTCCATCACCCTGGTTTTGCAGAACAGCGGTGAACGACTGTCTACCTCGGAATCGGCGTCCGTAGGACTGGGCATGGGTGTCTTTGGACCCGTTGCTTCTGCTGTTTGCCCCCTTTCTTGTCTGGGTCACCGCTTGTTGGTGCCTCCCAGTTAGACTTGTCCGGACCTTAGTCCTTGACCCTGTCTCTCCCACGTTCTAACTTTCTTCTTCCTATTCTTCCCCCACACTACACCTCACACTCCTCCCACCAGGACCTGATTGGTCCTCTGCCTCTGAATGGTGCATGTAGTACATGGAGCTTTTGGATTTAACTTGTTCACCACTGAGACGGACGATATTGCATCTTCTTTTAGGGATGCAATACCTTCCTGTGACGCACTCGTTGCGGGGCGCCACACTTCCCTGGAGGAATATCTGGCTAGTCCCATGTTTGAGACTCTTAATCAAGGCTCCACGGACTCAATTTGCATATCCTACAGGACCTGTTATATGACCATGTATGATGTACCATCCTGGTAATACCACATCACATCATAAGTGCTAACAAACACAACAGCCGTGAGGCAAAACCTCCAAGTTTGATGTGATCTCATAGCTTTATGTCATAGAGGATGTATCGGCTGGTATAAAACATGTTCAGAAAATAATCAGGATGAGATAAGGGTATTAAAGTGTGATTATCTGGTACGTTAGTCTGATAGACTCTGACATTGGTACTTGTAGTATCGGCGATAATTTATTCTTCATTCTGTTGATAGAACAAACATGGCACGGAGCTGGAATCCCTCATTTAGAAAGCACATGACTCATACAGACTCTCCTACATCATGAAATAATAAAACTCTGTATCTGGACTCGGGTCAGTATAATGAGTACATGATGTGAGATTTGGCTCTTTTTCCTTTACTTTCCTATTTCTCCCAAACAGCAAGGAATGCAAACAGTGCAAAGATGTCGGTCACCAGGGCAGGACTCTAAGGGCATGTGCACACAGGGCGTTTTTCCTGCAGCAAAACCTGTACACGTTTCTAGTATCTCCAGATTCCTTGGCAGGAGATTTGCTGCTTTTTTTGCTGCACTTTTACCGCGTTTTTGCTGCATTTTGTCTGTGTTTTTGCCATTGACCGTAGCAAAAATGCACAATAGAATTGACAGCTCATTCTTTTCAAAATGCAGCAAAATCTGAGCAGGTTTCAGTTTCTGCAAAGAAACAATGTGTGTGGACAGCTTTTCACTGAATCACATGGGTTTGCTGGAAAGTAAAAACACAGGTTTAGATTAGCATACATTTACATAAAGCCATGGTAAACAGGTCAAACACGCATGAAAAACACACATGTGCACATAGCCTAAGGGTGCCGTTACACATCGCGATATCGCAATGCAACATCGACAAAAAGTCACGTGATATGGTCGTTGCAGTTGATATCGTTGGTGCGTTGTGTCGTGTAACAGGACAATGTGACCGGAAAAAATCGCAGGTACGATATTGCAAGAAGATTGTGCAAACCCTTCAACCGTACAATGTTGTATATGCGATCTGGCATGATCGTGCTGTGTGACGGCGCAACTACAATCTTGTGTGCGACTTCCGCTATTCACTACAATGTTAATGCTCGGTCCCTGGGTTGCTCATACCCAGCGCAAAAAAGTTGCGTACAACATCCTAGTAGCGTTGCCTGCCGATATCTCCCTGTGAGACATCTCCCATGCAATCTTGGTAAGTGCCAAAAACGTGCGCGCTCCGTGAAATTGTATGCGATATCGGAACGATATTGCGACGTGTAACGGTACCCTAAGGGTATGTGCTCAGCTCACGTATTAAAATTTGGCACCGAAATTTCTTGTATCTTGGCAGGAAAAAACGCAGCTGCAAAAACATGTTTTTGTCACATTTTCAGTGCATTTTTGCAGTGTGTTTTTGATGCAGATATTTCCCTTTCATTAGAATAGGTCACACCTGCAGCCAAAATGCTGAAAGAGCTGATATGCTGCAGATTTATTTCTGCACCAAATCTGCAAGGACAATATACTCAACATGTGCACAAAACTTTAGAATTGTTATTGACTTTTAATGAATAAATCAATAATATATTCACACTTTGATGTTATATGAAATACAGCAGCGAAGTTTTGGGTTTTCATTGGCTGTAAGCCATAATCATCAAAATTAACAGAAATAAACACTTTAAATAGATCACTCTGTTTGTAATGACTCTATATAGTATGTGTTTCACTTTATGTATTGAATTACTGAAATGTATTAACTTTTTGATGATATTCTAATTCATTGATATGCACCTGTATATTCTCCTATATTCTCCTATCCCTTATACACATGCACACTCCACAAAGCATTCATGTGTTTGACTCACCGTGGCCGGGACTCCGAGGGACAGGCGTTTCTTCCTCCTCCTTGTCACGGGGTGTCGCGCCTGCCGGTAGTGGGGCCCGGTGGTCCAGATTCATAATAAAGACGTCATTGGTTGAACAGTTAAGGGGTTAATTGTTTTGTGACGCCACCTATGAGTGTTCCGGTGATATCCACCAGCGCTGCTTGGGCCTCCGGGGGATGGAATGCAGCAAGATGGAACGCTCCCCACAAGCTGAGCGGTGATCCCCGGAGCCAGGAGCTGCACAAGATGTTCTGAGGCAGCTGCGGTTACCTTAGTGTGCGGAGATAGACAGTTCATAAGAAGTCACGGACACTGAAAGTCTCTGTAACGGGTACTTTACTGTAACCAGCAGGCAGTACGTGGTATACAGTGCAGGTAACGGACCGGGTGGACTTAGCAATGACCAGTGTTTCTCAGAGCTCCACGGTGTCCCTCCATTCTAACTAAGTTGTGTTGCTGAGGTCGCCATGGAATGCCAGGTCGAGTACAAGGAGGCTGCTTCAATTGCCCTACCGGGAAATTCTGGCCGGATTTGTGGGGAGCTTTGGGTCCTTTTGGTGGGTACTCCACTGGCTAGACGACTCTGTGTGTGTGGCGGTGGTGGGGTGCTCCTGTAAAGCGGTCCCTCCACTCCTGGTTCGCGTAGCATTGCTGAACAACTACTAGCTTCGGTACCAGTAGACCGGCTGTAGATGGGCACGGGATGTTGTTGAACCCGCATGTAGATGCCCGTAGATCGGTTGTTAAGGCACCGGGAGTAATGGCGCCCAACCGGGGTGACGGCCAGGGGGCTGCATGGGACTGTGCAGGCCCCCTCTCCTAGGTTGCAGAGCTTGTTGTTTTTGCTCCTTCTCCTACGTTGTTTCCGAGAGTTCTCTTCTCTTTTCCTCTACACACTACCACTACACTCCGCCCACCAGGACCTTATTGGCCCTCTATGCTGGTGATGCATGTAGGGTATGGATCTCTGAGTTAACTGTGTCATTGCTTAGTCAGAGAATATTGCTGCTGCTGTCTTGGCTGCAATACCCTCCTGTGACGCACTCGTTGCGGGGCGCCACATGTTCTACATAGGAAGAATAAGCAGCTGCTAAATACCTCTGGCGGCTGCTTTCACCTGTAAGGCTGCTCTCACATAACGTTTTTTTTCCTGTCCGTGGGATCCTACTTTTTGTAGGGCCCCACGGACAGGAAAGGACACCATAGGGGGTGTCCTATTCTGTGTCCGGGGCCGTGATTATCACGGATCTGGCCCCATGGGGCTCTTTATAGTAAAAGAAAGAGTTAAAAATAAACGATCTGTATGCTCACCTATCCGGAATCCACCACTGCCTCCCAGCAAGGTCCGGGTGCTTATAGGACCTGCCGTGATGTCACAACCCGGCAGCGTCATCGGGTCACATGACTGCAGGTACCGCGGTAACTGTGGTCATGTGACCCGATCAGCTGATCGGGTTGTGACGTCATCGCAGGTCCTATAAGCACTCCGACCTTGCTGGGAGGCAGCAGTGGATCGCATACAGGTGAGCATACAGATTTTTTATTTTTAACTCTTTCTTTTATTTAATTTCACTTCTGCAATGTATATACATTGCAAAAGTGAAATTAGACGGTTATTAGCAATTTTAGTGTACTGAGCATGCTCAGTACACTAAAATCGGGTCCGGGGAATGATCAGCTGTTTCCTCTGACCCGCGCTCATAGGCCCCCATCCGATTTTGTGGAATCCGATTTCTTTCTGTGCCCAAAATCGGAGCAGTCTCCGATTTTGGGTACAGCAAAAAAATCGGACACAAATCGGATCCCACAAAATCAGATGGCAATTAGGCCAAATACGATCCGACCCCCATAGGATAACATGGGGGCCAAATCGGATGGAAGAAAATCGCTATGTGAAAGCAGCCTAAGGCTACGTTCACATGCTGCGTAATAGTTGTGCGTTTAGACTACGCTTTGCACAAAAAAGCGCAACTGCATTCACACGCTGCACATTTTGACCTGCGCTTTTCCCAAGCCCATTTTATAATGTGGCCTATGGGAAAAGCACACGTCAAAATGCGCAAAGAATTGACATGGTTATTCTTTTTGCAGACGCAGTTTGCAGTGAAAGCACGTCCACAAAAAGATGGAATTTGTGAACGCATTCAGCAAAAACAATTGCTTTTGCTGGGATGCGTTCCAGCGCTGTGTTTCACTGCATTTACGCAAGCTGTACAGAGCGCTGTGTAGATGGTGAATTATGCAGTGTGTGAACATAGCCTAAGAAGAGAGGAGCAAACCTGTTTTGACATATTACATGCCTGCTACTCTTTTGCCCACATCTGCCATTCGGAGACCTGGGACCACACCATACATACTATATAGGGGGCTAGTCCTGTTGAAATTGGATTCAGCCAACAATAATAACAATGATGGGCCCCAGGGTCATGGGGTACTCGGAAACGGGCTGCACTGTCTCTGGGGAGTCACAGGGGTCGAGGCCCGGCTTCCGTAGCCCTGGCTTCAGTTTTAAAGGGAACACTGGTTTGGTAGAGAAAGGGTAGGGTGAAAGGGAGTTATTCGTGACGCCACCTGTGGTATGTGGCTATTGGGGTCACCGTTGCTGCAGAACCTCAGGGGTGATCAATGGGCAGCTGGGATGAAGTGGCTCTCAACGGGCAGAGCAGTTCCCCGGGGCAGTGAAGGTTGTTTAGGTGTAGGATGCAGGACGACGGGAACAAGCAACAAGTAGACTCATTGTTTTGTTGGTCACTCAATCTTTTACTTGGGTATCTGACTTCAAGCAGTTGTCCACGGAGTCTTTGCTGAGAACAACTCATGTGTTCTCCTCGCCCGGCCGGTTCTTTGGCTCCCTTACTGCGCTCTGTCTGTTGGCTCCTGCATCAGCTAACCTGCTGGCCCTGTCTCTTCCTGCAAGGTACTGGTATGACAGACAACTTGAGTCCTTTCTAACCCTTATCTCTGGTGTCAGTTCCTGAACTCTCTCGGTTGCTGTGTCCCCGGGCACGGTGTGGCTGAGGAGCCTGGAATTCCCCACCTTCCGGTACTGACTGCCGGGACGTTAGACCCTGCACAGTCTTAGACT
>JARQOC010000002.1:127250943-127408323 GCA_033576535.1 Allobates femoralis | reverse complement strand
AGGTTAACCACCGAGTTCCCCTCCGCCCCTCCTTCCTGCACCTGTTGCAGTATCGATCATGTGACACAAAAGTTTCACCTGGCCGCTGAGAGTGGAAGGGAATCCAGAGGGAACCATAGCGGGAGTGATGGGAGGAGGTGGGGGGGTGTCACACAGCAACAGGACTCTGCAATTACACAAACACATGCTCAACCCAGACAAAGAGATCAGCACAGAAAGGAAAATCAGTTTAGAAGCCATGATCAGTACAGAGGCCTGGTGCCAGATGCCAGAGGGCAGGAGGAGAAGGGCATCTTGGAAGCCTTTAGCGAAATATTTCCACATTAAGCATTATAATAAAATGTCAGTATTCGGAGCAGAATGTGAAGTGGAATCTCTGGAATGAAGTGCTGTTATGTGGACATTAACTAATCGTCGCTAGTTGTGCTGGTACATACGAAGAGAAAAATTAAATCTTTTTTGTATGTTTATTCTGACTACTGATAAGCTGAAAATCTTCATTTGGCCGGATGTTTATGAGATTAAATCATGTGTAACACTAAGCAGGTGGATCCCCCCGAGCCCTTTTACACACGTCATTTCTTTAACCAATCAATCTTTAATTAGATATAGATACAAATAGAAAATACAAAAGGCCACTTTACACACACCAACTTATCTGTCCAACTTCTGAACAACTTACTGGTTGCATTGAAATCATGGACACATTGTTCCATTTTGTGGCTGTGTACAAATGGAGCAATGTAAACACAGAAGGAACAGGGGCACCAATGCTGCCGGCTTATCGGAGAGAACGCTCTGGAGCGACCGGTGTTCGGCCAGGTGGTGCCCGTCACTAGGCAACATACAATATAGTCTTGAAATAAGGAAGACGGCACTCACCGGTCTGTTGCTGTGCTTTTATTCAGGGTGCAATATTCACATGGTGTAGAGGGGGGGGGGTGTAGCTGAGGTGACGACGGCACCGTTTCGCGCAGCGTGCACTTCCACGGTTTGTGACCCGTGGAAGCGCACGCTGCGCGAAACGGTGCCGTCGTCACCTCAGCTATACCCCCCCTCCCTGCACCATGTGAATATTGCACCCTGAATAAAAGGACAGCAACAGACCGGTGAGTGCCGTCTTCCTTATATCAAGACAAATGGAGCAATGTGTCCATGATTTCGCTGCAACCAGAGATTTGTTCAGAAGTTGGACAGATAAGTTGGTGTGTGTAAAGTGGCCAAAAGAATAAACTAGGAGCACAGCTCCAAACATCAGACTTAAAACGTTCAATTAAGATGAATGACAGGGAGGGGGACAGGGGGGGGAAAGAAGGGGTGGGGGGGTAGTAGCAGGAACAACATATAATCATTTGGGAGATATCAATGGAGATCGAGGAGAACCAGAATAAGGGACCACCCATTATTACAGTAAGTCATGTAGTCTAAAGGTACCGTCACACGCAGCAATATTGCTAGGCAATTTCACTGGCAATTTGCTGGTTACAGTGAAATCATGGACACATTGTTCTATTTTGTTGCCGTGTACAAATGTAACAATGTGTCCATAATTTCACTGAAACCAGCAAATTGCAAGTGAAATTGCCTAGCAATATTGCCGTGTGTGATGGTACCTTAAGGGTACCGTTACATGTCGCAACATTGCATGCAATTTCACTTGCAATTCACGCTTCCTGGATACCCGCTGTTTATCATAGTTACCAGTGTTCTCCCTGCTTAGGGCTGCCTATAAGGCAGCCCTAAGCAGGGAGCGATGTGGGAGGTGGCTCCCATGGCCTGATCGCTGGGGAGATCTGCCTGTTTGACAGCTCCCCAGCGATCAGGTATCGACACTCCAACGATCCCGGCAGGTCGTTATTGCTGTCGTGATCGCTGGAGCGGTCGTTCAGTGTGACAGGGCCTTTAGGGTACGGACACAATGGCGTGAAAGTCGCACGACTGCAATACGAGTTTTCCATGGCTTTCCACACTTTTTTCACTCAGGAATTCCCAGGTCTTCACAGATCACTAATCACAGAACAATAATACAATTGATTCCTCTTATCTTGTATTCTTGACTTTACCTTCCCAGCTCCTCTCTCCCTCCCTAGCCTGACTCTGCTTTACATCACCTGTCGCATTTACTACATCATGTAACTGTTTTTTTTTGTTTATTTTGTTTTTTTTTCTTTTTTACTTATGTATATATGTATGTGTCTTCAGAATTTGTGTCATTATCAGCCTGATGAAGGGGCCATGGTGTCCCGAAAGCTTGCTTCAATTACCATCTTTTCAGTTAGCCATTAAAAGGTATCAACCACTGAGAACTTTCATATTACAATATTTTTCTATTGGCTAGCTTAAACGTTTCCATAGATCAAATGAAAGGATATTCATATCAAATTCCCAGAAAAACAACTCTAAGCTAATCTTTATCTTTTGGGCAGACTAATAGTGTTTTACCTACTCTCAAATTTTAATTTAGGGCTTGCTCACATGAGCGTGTTTTCGGTCTGAGTGCTCTCGGTAAAAGAAACGCACTGCACTCAGGTCATATTTATTCAATGAGGTTGTGTAAGTGACCCATTTTTTGTAGTGACGTAATCTGTATGTGAAAAAAATAACAGCATACTCGACTTTTCTCCGGAGACTCATCCATTCACATCTATGGGTGCAAGAAAAAAATCATATACCACGGAACAGAATTTAATTTTAACAGATACATTGCAAAAATGAAATGGTAAATGCTCCTGTAAAAACTGCTGGAGTAAAAAAAACGGATTGCGTACAGACTTAAGGTGGATAACAAGTGAAAAAGAAATCGTCTCACTTTTCTGGATGAAAAAACAATCGTTTTTTTTATATGCTCATGTGAACTTATTGGTCATTTACTGACCTGTGGTCGTTTAATAGTCTGTGTACACAGGCAGATGGCAGTAAATGATGCGCACTGGGCACTCTGTAGTAGATTGCGCAGAGCATATAGGCTGCCACTGTTCTCATCAGCCCAAGTCCTCTATATAAAATGAAGCACAATGATTATTTTCCACTACACAGAAGTTAATTTCACACGATGAATGAGCTATTTGCTTCTTTATCGGGTGATTGGCAGCCTGTTTACACACCAAGATTATATAGAGACAAGCGTTCTTAAGAATAGTCATTCACAATAATCTTTCAAGAATGTGTTGGAGATCCCCTTTGTCCTTTAGAAGATTGGCGCTGATACCTGACCTGCCTTTGAAAATGGAGAAGCATTATCATAAAGCCACCTGGCAGACAACATACATTTGTCAACTGCAACACAAAAGGACAATGATACCTGAACGGCATTGTCGGAGGTTTCACAGGAAATACCATCAGTGACTACAAATATTGAGGCAGATTTATCAATTATATAGCATCATACAAACAGCGCTAAGTTCTTCCTAACACTGTCTTGCTAAGGCTGGCTTCAAATCATGATCACATGGACAGCCAACAGGTGCCACTGATGCCCACGGATCAGTGTTTTCCACGGATCCATCATCATTTAGCAGAGATAGAGCTGAACCTTGCTTCTGAGTATGCGCAGTACAGCAAATTGGATCTGTTTTATTGATCCGATTTTTTGATGGATCCGAGATACATAGACTCCCATGTTATGTAACGTGGAACGCAACGGATCAGTTACGGATCCGTGGTGTCCGATTTGAGTCATGGAGACCAAAATCGTAGCAGGCTACGATTTTGGCTCCATGACTAAATCGGACAGCAACGGATGGTGCTAAAATTGGATGCCAATAGGGACACATCCAATCTGTTGCCCATAGGGATACATGGGAGGCAAAATCGGATCCGTGTGTATCCATTTTGAAATGAATACAGATGGATGCAGCAAAATCGTGATGTGAAGGCAGCCTGAGAAAGAGTCACGGGAACGTCTTGAATTTCCAGACAGAGGCCAGTGTGAACAGAGCCTAAAAATGATTAACAAGTCTCTCCACACAAGTCCATAGAAAGAGACTTGTCAGTCTCCTCTAGCAGCACTGGGAAGAGCCAGCCAGGGGTGGCATCAGACTAGTCTCGTTCCCTGCTGTGATCCGATTCCTCAGGCAGATCTTTAGGGTAAGTGCACATCAGTCGTTTCTGCATCTTTGCAGAACGACCGGGAACCGGTGGAGATTAGCAGAACTGAGTTTTCTGCACTCGCTAGTGTCCCTGGTTTTGTTAGCGTTTTGCTAACGATTTGCAATCGGGTTCTTAGCGGTCGTACAGCGTGTTCATGGCGATTTCCCCGGCGTGTTCCTTAGCGATTTCCAGACTGGTCTTTGCTGCACTTGTTCAGCAGGACCCACTGGAAAAACGCTGAAAAGAAGTCGCCTGCTCTGTCTTTGACAACCGGTCGGAAACCGGTGAATAAACTGAAATCGTCAAGACAAAAACGTTGTAATGTACGCAGCGTTTTCTAAAATCCATTGACTAGCATGTTAATCCTACCGTTGGGTAGGATTAACATAAATTAACATAAAACTCAGCGGGAACCGCCGACGGAAACCGGTCAAAACCAGCCCACAAAACGACTGATGTGCACATACCCTTAAAGAGGTTTTCCACTACTAATGTGACACCATTTCTTTTGTCCTAACTATTCCTAACTAAAGGCCGCATTACACGTCGCAATATAGTTCCGATATTGCATACAACTTCACGGGAGCGCGCACGTTTTTGGCACTTGTCCACAATCGCATAGGAGATGTTACACTGGGAGATATCGCCAGGCAACGCAACTACAATGTCGTACACCTCTCTTGCACACTGCGTCTGAGCAACTCAGGGAACGACCAATTAACATTGGAGTGAATAGGTGAAGTTGCGCTCCAAATCGTAGTTGCACTGTCACACAGCACAATCCTGCCAGATCATCAAGCCAATATTGCACGGTTGAAGAGCATGCACAATTCACAAACGATATCGTAGTTGCATGGTTTTTGAGTCGCGTTGCCCATTTACACGACACAACACAAGAACGATATCAACTGCAACGCCCGTTTCACGTGACTTTTTATCGTTGCGTTGCGATATCACGACGTGTAAAGTGGTCTTAACACTTTCCTAATATACTTCTGCTACCCTGTTTCTGTAAGATGATCTCGCTACAATCAGACACAATGTTTTTGATTTGTTTTGTGAGGATCTGTTTTTCAGCTGCAAAACTGGATCAGCTTTTCAAAAAAAGCACCAAAAAATGGATGATCCGTTTTTGATTTCTTTTATGAGGATCCAATTTTGAAGCCCATAGACAATGGTATCAATGGATAAAGCGGATCAGAAAAACGCCACACAAATTGGCATAGCCATTCTACTTGAGGATCACTCTATCACCTCAAAAAAACGGACCACTTACAAACATGATGTCTGAATGACAAATCTTGAAAACTCATTGACTTGGCTGGGAATCTCTGAAATTGATCTATTTCACTGCACTGCCACTGCAAAAATGGATCCTCATAAAACAGATCAAAAATGGATCAAAAACGCTGTGTCTGAATGTATCATTAGGCTTGTAAATACCTTAATTGTTGTTGTAACTTTGATCTTTCTGGTCTGGAGACTGAAATTAGACCAATTTAGCAGGGCATGTCACTGGTGGGGACTGAGAGGAGAGTGAAGTGTGATGTGGGCGTGCGTGGCCAGACTCCTGTCACTCACAGAGAAGCAACCCCATCAGTAACATGCCCTACTCAGTTTGTCCGAATCTGGTTTCCAGACCGGAAGCATCAAACCTAGATCAACAATAAAGGTATTTATGAGCCTCAGAGAGAGCAGCATACAGGAGCATGGTAGGGAGCAGAAGTATATTGGGAAAAGGTTAGGAATAGTTGGGACAAATGAAAGGGAGTTACATTAAACCTCTTTAAGGTATATTTTCTCTGGAATACTTGATATCTCAACTTTAGAGCAGAGCTGATGCAGGAGGTATATAGAAAGGTTTCAGTGTGGCGCCCCTGTGGAATGGTCGCCACAGTGATACTGCACCTACTCCATAGGTGTGGTGTCACCGTTTCCAGGGGAAAGGGATTGCAAACCTGAGACACATAGTTGCATACAACACCATCCCAATTCCAGGCTAGGGGATTCGGGTGAACCCTGATTAGGGAGGGCCCCATCTTCTGGTCAGGAGGAGGGGTTAGCAAAAGGTCAGATAAAGGGAGTCGAGGGGAGGAAGGTGTCTGGAGTGGACGTAGGACTGAGGGGACACGGGAGTGGGGGATCCACCCGTGTACTCCGAATCCGTGTCTGACTCGAATCGGGCGGAGGGACTGGTTGCCAGAGGGGACCGGCCCTGATGTGGTTTAGGTACTCCAAGTCCCAACCAGGAAAACCGAAGGCCACTGCATCTGCAGGAGTAGTGGCCACTACCTGTGAATAATCTGCAGTATGGTGCTAGAACTAGGGTCAGGGGACATGCCGCTGCAGTCGCCCGACAAGGCCCGAAACCATCAGCCTGGGACCCTGTTCACGAAGGCGTAGGGAAGGCGAGGTGAGAATCCAGCGCAGGGAGAGATCAACCCGGGAAAAACACGAAGGGTGTCTCGGCAGAACGATCCTGATCTTCTGGGAACTAACCTGGCTGCACTTTGGAGGAGCACAGCACCTGGCTGGGTGAACTTGCCTGAACAGCAAGTAAAAGGTAAAAGGACTTCATGAACTGTGTGTGTCTGCTCCTTTCTCATCCTGCAGTCCTCTACAACATCAGAGCCCCATCCCTGCCATAGACTGCGCACACTATCCCTGGGGCCCTTCTCCACCTGTGGGGAGCAATATCATCCCGGCTGCATCACCATCTGCCCCAGCGGTCCCAATCTTCAGCATTGGTCATAGCTGGCTGAACACCACAGGTGGCATCACAAATTTACCCCTGTAAATATGCCTTTTAATGCACACCCAGGATCACTTAGCTGGGTCATCGCCACCATGATCTCCCAAATAACTGACCGACCCTGTCCCAAGTACCCCACAGCCCTGGTGGGCGTCGCAGTAGCACGGATGATTCTGAATAGAAGTAAAATCCAAATGTGTAATTGAGCTGTATTTTCTAACAAATTTACATCATCATCATGTTCATTTTGGTGGCAAGCCAAGGTTCACACTATGCACCTTGTGAGGTAAAACCAGAACACATGTATGCAACATATGTACAGTTTATTTTTTTTCCCACGCAGGCACACACTGTACATTTTGCAAGATAATTTTGTGTGAGTCACATGTCAGTAATTATAAGGCTGATGTGATAACCCAATATATGGTAAAGTAGGTGTATTTATCAAGCACATTAATTATTATAATTACCCCTGTGAATGACATTAGTGTTTGGTTCGTTATATCTAGATCTAGATCACATGTAACAACAGGATTTAGAAAATGGAAACCACTATCAAGAGGACATCACGTGTAAGTGAAAATATCATATCCTGTCCACATGAAGGGGAAAGTATATCCTGTCCACATACTCACTGGGCTCAGATAATATCTGATGCAGGGTTGAGTGAATCTTAGAAGAAAGTAATCAAAAGACCTAGACATTTTCTGAAACTTTTCGTTCTGTTTTCCCTTCATATTAATTGTTATATTGATTTTTGAAACACTAGAAAATTCTGGCTATTGCTTGGATTGATTTGACTACGGATTATTTTCTATTCCTGGCCTATTATCTTGGAGGTGGGGGTGGGAGCCCATAAACATAATTTATAACTGGGACCCCTACCAATCCTAACAAGGTGGGTGCGAGGGTCCCTGAGTAGTTATGTGCAATCAATATTTTATTCTCTTCTATGGGTACAACAATTCGACTATACCCATCAGCTCCATCAAAGACAATGGAGCAGCGCTCATACACATATTCCTTGCGTCCATTAAATATGCTGCTACTTCCAGTCTAACATTTTAACCACAGTAAACAAGTGACAAAAAGGAAGAAAGAGAAAAAGATAGAGAGGAGTAAAAACATGATAAAAAGTAGGATGCAATGGTCTCACATATCTCAAGTGCACATCCCAACTTACATAAGATGAGACTTAAATTCTTGGGATGTTTGAAAAGAGATCACAATAAATTTGGTAGACTCTCCAAAATCCACTGCAAATATTTCCTCTCAGATACACGGTTAGGCCATGTGCACACGTTCAGTATTTGGTGAGTTTTTTACCTCAGGATTTGTAGCCAAAACCAGGAGTGGAGCAATCAGAGGAAACGTATAATAGAAACACCTGCACCACTTCTGTATTTAATCATCCACTCCTGGTTTTGGCTACAAATCCTGAGGTAAAAAACTCATCAAATACTCAGCGTGTGCACGTGGCCTTATAGTTTTGGTAAGCATAAATGTTATATGTACCATTATTAATACTCCATAGTTTACTCTGAGGATCTGTACCGATAAAGTGAGTCTTCCACTCCATCTATTTACAGTGTGGGACAGATTACAAAGCGGTACATTGATAGGCTTGGCGATCACATGGAATTTCCGTCCACTTGTCTGTCCATTTCCGTCCACTTGTCATGTAGCAGATGATATACCCCTAGTAATTCAAACATTATAAAAAACCATAATATCTTGACATCAGTAGCTTGTACCACGCTTTATCTAATTAAACACATAAAATTACAGCAAAGGCAAAACCTGACCAGAATAGCAGCACTTCTTGAGACTATTTGCAGCTCACCACTGTACAGCAAGGCTTGCCTGCCATGGCCTTCTGCCCATTATGACTGCCCAGGTCCAAAACATCACAATATCCTGCCAATTACCCCATACTGCTAAACCCTGTTTTCACTGTCCTGGCTGACTTTTACAATTCTGACCAGTCTCACTTTATGAGATAAACTATGGAAAACGCTTCAACGGATCCTAGTGATTCTGAGATTGTTTTTTTGTGACACGTAATTATTTCACAATTTTAACACTTTTAATATCCATACAATTAAATCAGAGAGTTATGTCACACAAAATAGTTAATAAATATATTCATTAAATAACATTTCCCACATGTCTACTGAACATCAGCACAATTTAAAGCATTATTTTTTTTGTTAGGCGGCCGTCACACGGAACGATTTCTTGCCCGATATCGTTTAAGCGATCTCCTTTTTGATCGCTTAAGCGATATCGGGCAAGAAATCGTTGCATGTAATCAAGCGATTTACGATGGTAAATCGCTTGATCGTGACATCGCAGATCTGAGCTCCGGTTCTCAGATCTAGCGATGAGCGATTTGACGATCTGTCTCATCGTGGTGTATAACACCACGATGAGCGATTTCCCAGCGCAGAGTCTATGCTGGGAGATGGTAACTATGGTACACGTCGGGTAACTAAGCGACGCGCGGCGCCTAGTAACCCGATGTGTACCATAGTAACCAGCGAGATCGCGGCTCCACATCGCTGGTGAGTCTGTCTGTGTGACATCTCACCAGCGATGTGAACGATATTGTAAGCGATTGCGCGTGCACGTGATCGCTTACAATATCGCTATAGATATCTGTGCGTGTGACGGCCGCCTTAGAAAGTTAGGAAGGTTAAACGATTATCAGCAATTTCTCATTTTTCCTACAAAATTTACAAAACTATTTGTTTTAAGTGACTTTGAGAGGCCTATATGACAGAAAACACCCAAAAGTGACACTATTCTAAAAACTGCACCCCTCAAGCTGGTCAAAATTACATTCAAGAAGATTGGATGGAAAAAATGAAAATTTTACTTTTTCCCACAAAAATATTGCTTTAGTCTCAAATTTTGCATTTTCATAAGGGTAACAGGAGAAAATCAACCACAAACTATGTTGTGCAATTTCTCCTGAGTACAACGATACCCCATATGTGGTGGAAAACTACTGTTTAAGTGGATGGAAGAGCTCAGAAGGGAGTGTGCACCATTGGAGCGCAAAATTGGCTAAAATAGATAGTGGATGCCATGTCACGCTTGCTGAGCCCCAGGTGGGCCTAAAAAGTAGAAACCAATCACAAGTAAGATCCATTAAAGAAATTATTTAGAGGTTTGGTGAGCATCTTCAACCCCCAGGTGCTTCTCAAAATGTTATAATGTTGAGCCGTGAAAGTAAAAAAAATACAGTTTGCTTTTGCTCCAAATTCTTATTTTTCACAAGAGTAACAGGAGAAAATGGGCTGTTATTTGTTGGGCAATTTATTCTGAGTATGCCAATACCCCATATGTGGTGGAAAACGGCTGTTTGGGAGCAGGGATCGGAAGGGAAGAATTTTTAAAAACAAATCAGTTGGTCACTATTGGTCCAGGTTTAATAAGGGCTCCTTCTCTAAAAGACTTGTTATTACCGTATATACTCGTGTATAAGCCGACCCGTGTATAAGCCGACCCCCCTACTTTTGCCCTCAAAACCTGGTAAAACCTATTGACTCGTGTATAAGCCGAGGGTGGACCCCAGCACAGGTATACAGCCCCCAGCAGTGTGGTATACAGCAGCCTCCCCAGTGGTAGTATACAGCAGCAGCCCCAGTGGTATATACAGCAGCAGCCCCAGTGGTAGTATACAGCAGCCCCAGAGGTATATACAGCAGCCCCAGTGGTAGTATACAGAAGCAGCCCCAGTGGTATATACAGCAGCAGCCCCAGTGGTAGTATACAGCAGCCCCAGTGATAGTATACAGCAGCCCCAGTGGTAGTATACAGCAGCCCCAGTGATAGTATACAGCAGCCCCAGAGGTATATACAGCAGCCCCCTCCCCCATATCAGTATACAGGGCCCCCCCCCCTTGTGCAGCAATCCTGTAAAGGAATACATTATTATACTTATCCCTGCCGCTGTCCCGTGCCGCTGTCCCGCTGCTGCTATCGCGCTCCTCCGGCTTCATCCAGCGTCTTCCGGCTTCCTCCTCTGGAGCGCAGACAATGACATCATTGCCTGCGCCCACCGGAGGAAGCCGGAAGAAGCCGGATGAAGCCGGAGGAGCACGATAGCGGCGGCGGGACAGCGGCAGCGGGACAGCGGCAGGGATAAGTATAATAATGTATTCCTTTACAGGATTGCTGCACAAGGGGGGGGGCCCTGTATACTGATATGGGGGGGGGGCGGCCTGTATAATATATACAGTGTATACAGTATACAGTGACTCGCGTATAAGCCAAGGGGGGGACTTTTCAGCCCAATTTTGGGGCTGAAAAACTCGGCTTATACGTGAGTATATACGGTATGTGATGCCACATTTCGTCTGTAACCAAAGGTACCCATATACATTACTCCAGTCTAATAAACCTAAGAAGAAATTTTTCATTTTACCCTACTGACCATCATGGTTCAAAACGAAGATGGCAATATTTGATTTTTTTCAGACAAAAGTTTGACTATAAAGATTTTTCATTTATCAAAAATCTATTATCTTTCAGTGATAGAATATTCTATGAAAGATCATTCATCTTGGAATCATTGAACATGTATGGCCATGCTGAATGACTGAAAGGGGCTAAATGGACTAAAATGTGTATGACATGAGCGTTTTATTAGGGCCGAGTACTACCTGATCTTTTATCAGATAGCACACGGTCCAATGTTATATTTCAGGCAGTGCAGATCTGCGAGTGGCAGCGTATATCAGATAACGTGCACCCAAGACAGTGGGTGCATGCAAAACATCTGTCTGCGCTCAGACGTCATCTGAATGCAGTCTGATATATGAGACAGGAAATGGAGAAGATGGAAAAATTAAGCTTTCAATCTTCTCTGCACCTTTGCTCCAATTCTAACAGTGAATGACACTTGCAACAGAGTTTGAGCTGAGTCATTAGCATATAGCATCTCTAAAGCTCCCATCACACATAGCGAGATCGCTAGCAAGATCGCTGTTTCGTCAGGTTTTGTGACGCAACAGCGACTTTGCCAGCGATATCGCTATGTTTGACATGTTACAACAACCAGGCCCCCGCTGTGAGATCGCCGATCGTGTTGAAATGATCTGGACCATTTTTTGATTGTCGGGTTCTTGCTGGCCAGCATGCATCAGTGTGTTTGAAGCCTTAACAACGACCTCGTTGGCGACTCAGAACACAGCCACGTAGGTCTGAGTCGTCAGACTAGCTGCTGTGTGACAGGGTCCCAACAACCGCCGAGGTCGTTATACGGGTCGCTGTAAAACTGCTGCGTTGTTGAGTAGTTCTGACTGTTTGACATCTCACCAGCGACCTCATAGCGACATTCGAGCAATCCTTACCAGGTCCTATCGTTGTCAGGATCACTGGAAGGTAGCCAAGTGTAACGAGACCCTAACCTGAGAGAGTCATCTGATACTATATGCTGGTTTGACCCTGGCTTAAGGCTCTTTCATGAGACCATAGCTGTTTTGACTCACCCAGGCCAGGGGACTCAGGTCTCAGGCGCAGTCTGTAGGTCACGGTTAGCAGTGCCTGAGACTGTGGGCCCGGTGGTCAATGCAAAAAGGGGAATAATAAAAGAAAAAATCAAAAATAAAATAAAGTTTTTGTTCGTGATGCCACCTGTAGGTTCCGGTGATGGCACTGGCGCAGCGGGGTCCTCCGGGGTGATGGGCCACAGCTGGATGGTGTAGCTCCCTATACGAGGAGCAGTGCCCTGGAGTGTTGGACGTAGGAACGGAGGAATACAGCAGCGCAGTCACTGTGGGACAATGCAAGTGAAGAACAGTTCATGGAATAAGGCACTGACACGTTGCTCACTCTTAACGGGCATTTACTCTGGTATTCTGCAGCATACAGAGTAATGCAGTTCTTATTGCCAGGTAGTGGACCGGGTGGTTCTTGCCATGAGTAGTGGCCTCTGAAGCTCCACGGATGTCCTTCTCTATCAGTAACTGCCCATTCACGTCGCTGCTCTGCTATACCCGGTAGGAGCACTGAAGACCCTCGGTTGGGATTCCGCTGCAGATAATTCGCTCTGCGGGCCCTGGCCTTCAATGGTGGGTGCTCCCGGTATAAGCTGCGGTAGGTGTGTAGTTGGTGGGTCGTGCTCCTGTAAAGCTTGCGACCACTCCAGGTTTTGCGGTTCAGGGTTGTAACCTGCTGGACCACTTTGGAACTGGTACTCCGAGTCTGGGCTGGGCAAGGGTATTGGATTACCCGTTCTACTCTTGGCCCCTTTCTCTTCTGGGTCACCAGGTTGAGGTGCCCTCCCTGTTAGCTGTCTCGTTCCTTCCTGCTCTTTCTCCACTCTGCCACATCTGCTGCACAGCTCTGCACAGCTCCCTCTTGCTTCGCAGCTTCTCCCTCGTCTCGACTTGACTTTACTAACTCCTTGCTACTTTCCCCTTGCTATATAACTTAGCTTCTCCTCCCACCAGGACCGGTCACCCTAGTAACGGGTGCCTAATTGGTCCTCTAACACTAGGTGTTGCATGTGGTGGATGGAGCTTCAGGATTATCCTACTCATAGGCAAAACAAAGAATATGACACCTTCATTCAGGGGTGTAGTACCCTTTTGTGACGCACTCTTACTGGGACGCCACAGTTTCAATGGCTATTCAACTGTCAAACTACTTTTACCTATTGTGGCTACCTTTATGGTGTTTGAGAAGCCTAAAGATTTTTGCAAGCCAAAATGTCACTTTGAAAAAATGGAATGTCCAAATATGCAAGGAAGGTAATACCATGGAAATGGGATGAATAAAATGTCACATTTATTTAAAAAAAAATTCAAACAGCAGTATGCAGTCAGATAAACCACAAAAAAAACCTTAGGGGTTAGGAACAAACAAACGTGTTTCGATAGCCTTTATCATGATGTACTAGTAAAGCACTAAATATAGATGTCCAAAGTCCAAGTCCAATAAACATATAGCTGTGTTGTTAAAGAAACCACATATGAAAATGTCATGAAAAATATGACATTTATGTTTAACCAGACAAAATAGAGAATGTAGACCAGTACTGACAAATATATAAAAGGTGTCATAAGATCCCAGACTCAGACTGAATATGTATACACAAAAGAAAAAACTCATATGGATTGCTGAATTGATCAAAGGGGTTTTCAACTTTTATAAATAGTGATCAAAAAACTACCAGCATCATATAAAACAACAAAATAAGATAGTACTCACCCTCCAGGGTGCAGCGCCGGTTCTTTGCGGCTACTCTTGTGTGGCACCCCAGGGGTTAAGGTGCCACAGAAATATCACCAAGGGTTAACTTCCCATACAACACCTGACACTGCACTAGCACCTCTAGGCCAGAAGGGGGAGCTAAAGCAGCTCCCTTATATACTCTGGTGTCAAGAGGAAGTAATTAGTTTAGTTCCTGGGAGAACTGAGGAAGAGAGACTGTAGTGTAAAGGGGCTGCGTCAGGCTTCTCTACAGTCTGCTCCTCGATTCCAGGCCTAGCCAAGGTCTGAGGGAAGGAATACAAGAAACAGAGGAACACATCTGGGAGACTGAGTGACTTCATAACTCGACCCGGAGGAGCGCACAGACCGTATACCGGATCCGAATCTGTGACTGAAATACGCAGCACAGTAAACACCAGGATAGTGGAGATTGTAGATCTACACTGTACCTCAGCAAAGCAACACAGCGGGGTTAGAAGCACACAGAAAGACTCTAGTTGCCTAGCAAAGGGGGTACCGGTGAGGAGAGACAGTGCCAGCAGCTCAGCTAACGCAGCAGGGCCACACACACAGCGCAGCAGTGGGAAGCTGAGGACCCGGTCGGGGTAGGAGCAACTCAGCCCCAGTACAGATGTCGAGCCTACTGGGACGAGGGTACTCGGTACCGGACCGTGTCTGCTCTTGGGGAAGTCACGGGTCGTCCTGGTCCGGTCCGTGTCCCGGGCCCTGGCAAATAAAAGGGTGTATTTACAGGGGAGAATAGTCTATTGTGACGCCACCCACTATATGCGGCCAGTAGGGGGGCCGCTGCTGCTGCAGAACCTCCGGGGACGATGTAGTGGCAGCATAGATGGTATAGTTCCCGTGGGTAGAACTGTATTCCCCGGGGCAGTGATGGTATAGTCTATAATGGATATGAATGGTGGAGACGGGGTTAAAGGACACACACTCACGTTTTGTAGTCAAAGGTGCAATTCTCCTTTTCTCCTGGTGCTGCAGCTTCTTCTAGGGCAAAGGTTGCAATCAATACACAGACTCACAGTTTTGCTGTTTTCCAAAGCTTTACTGCAGATGTTGTTGCAGGTTATAGTCCACGGAGTCTGTAATGGGGCTAAGCTCTCTTCCCACCCTGTCCGGGTCATCAGCTTCCTCGTGTTACGCTGTGTGTGTGTCCTGGCTGCTGCGTCTAGCTGAGCTGCTGGGACTTCTCACTCTTTCTCTGTGTTCTGCTGGTACCACTTGGCTAGGCAACTTGAGTCCTCTGTGCTGTGCTGACCCCTCCGTGTTGCTTTGCACTGGTACTATGGGCATCTAGAAATCCGTGCTGAACTGAGCTCTCCCTCATGAGCAGGAGTATTTAAGGGAGCAGGTGGTGCTCCCCCTCCTGGCCCAGAGGTGCTAGTGTTTGTCAGTGTGTTGTGGGGAGGGAACCCATGTGATGTTATTGTGGCACATTAACCCATGGGGTGCCACACAGACTCCGTGGACAATACTCTGCTATCAACACCTGCAGTAAAATCTTGGAAAACTTCAAAACCTTGAGTGTGTGTGATCCTTGTATTCAAGCCCTACTTTCCCTCACAAGCAGCCACCACCTCCACTATCATCCCTATCCTGCAACATCTATAGCATCCATCATAGACTTTAACTATCACTGCCCCAGGGAACCAGGCTCTACCCGCGGAAAGCCGTTCCATCTCCAGCTGCCAAACATCATCCCGGGAGTTTCTGTAGCAGCGGTGGTCACCCTGACCACAACCCGTTGGTAGCGTCACGACAAACACCCCTGTAAATATTCCCCCCATTACTTGATTACTTGCGGAACCCGGGACATGGTCCGGACCAAGACAGCAGTGATATCCCCAGCAGTACCCCGGTCCGGTACCGAGTGCCCCGTCCCAGTGGGCTCCACACTTGTCTCTGTATTTTGGCTGCAGAGGTGAAGTCAGGACTACAGGGCCCATCACCTCTGCAGCTAATCACTTGGCTCACTGGATCCTGGTGTAGACAGTACTAGTGGCTGAGTTCTTTGATTGGCTACTTTGGTTAACCGCACTGTCAAAGTGATGTCACTGCCGCAGCCAAAACACAGAGACAGGAGTGATGGTGGCTGACCAGCGCTGGGCCCAAGAGAGTGAGTATTATCTGATTTTGTTATTTTACATGACTGACTGCTGTTAGAGATGAGATGTTCATTTTGCTTAATGCTGGGCTATGGGTCCAGGTCAGCATTTTCTAGCTGTGCACGGGAGTTTTGCAAATTTGTTGAGCATCTGTGTTTCCCAGCATGGCATTTTAGTTGCAGGCCTGACGTTACATCATCTGTGCAGTGTGTTGTGCCCAGGTGGCATCTCACCGGCCCAGCTAACTTAAAGGGATCCTGTCACCCCCAAAACACATGTAAACCTATGCGCAGTGTGCATTTTGAAGCCGACAGCGCGGCGCCGGTGTAAATACGTCACCCGGCGCGGGGAATGACGCGGATCGCGTCACCCAGCCACACAGCAGCCTCGGACGACACAGGGCACAGCAGGGAGGCGGCAGTTTGAATGCATGATGAAGATCACGCCTATTCAGGCGTGCTATGAAGCAGAGGGGCAGTCTTGATGAGTGACTATGAATAGATAGTCACTCATTATCATCAGTAATCAGGTACTTATAAAACGTTTTTATGCAATGTCATTTACTGCATTTAGGAGGTAAAAACAGTGTAGGGAAAGTGTTAATATGCTCTAGGGACAGGTTTTAATAGGTTTACATGTGTTTTGGGGGTGACAGGATCCCTTTAAAGCTGAGGCTGGGATCTCTGAGGGCTGGATTGCTACCCATCCAGAAATTCCAAGATAGTCTGTAAAAATAGGGCGTCTGTGTTGTTGAAGCTGAAGAAATTATACAGATTATTTTGACTGTAATTATCATTTTACACTTTACCATGAACGCAGGTGAAGTCTTCATATAAGAATTACGAGCTGTAGACAGGTATTACTTATATTCATAATGATTTATTACGGTTTTACAATGTGTCGGTAAAATATATTGTCTGTCTGTAATTTTTTGGTAAGCTGTCCAGAAAAAATAAAAAGTCAAATTAGCAACCCTGTCAGAAGGTAAGGAAATGCATACAGCTACTGTCCTCGAGCAGAGAACACAGACCTGGACCGGGGAAGCACAAGGCGAGCCACTCATCTCTAACAGACTACTTATTTAAAAATGGAAATAAACCGTTTGATACTAGCATGTATACCCCAGGATAAATATAAAAAATCTGCTGGAGTTCAATGCAAATTGATTGAGAGACACTTGCCTCTAAGGGCCCTTTCACATCAGCGTTTTTTTCAAATCACGGCAGATGCGGTGAAAAAAACGCATCTGCCGCGATTACCGCATACCGGCTGCACTTGCGGCGCGGTTGCGGTTTTTGCCATGCAAAGTATAGGCGGACTTGCGGCAGGTGCGGCAAGTGCGGTTTTGCAAATGAAAATTGAATATAGTAATCCATTAACGGATCTGTTCTCCATATTCCAATGTTAAAAAATAGCAGATTCTGTAGAAATCAGTTAACAATGGACAAAAAAGTTGAGTTTGCACAACTTTTTTGCCAATAGACCGCTGCAGGTTTCGTTCTAACGGATTATTACTGGACATGTGAACTCAGCCATACAAAAGGTTTCGGTGCAAATTATATGAAATGGAGACCACGTTCCTTTCACATTTCCACCAACTGTTGTGAGTGGTCACAAAAAGGAAAATTGTAGCAAATTATTGTGGAAATATAATGTTTGCCATACATTGTGACTTTTTTATGCCAACAAATTGGTGCAGGGGAATGAAAAATTCCTTATACTGTGTACAAACAAAATGATCACTTACTATAAATATGTAAAGCAAAATGATCACTTACTATAAATATGTATTTCTAATTCAAAATATATTTTATTACAAAAAAACAAGAAACAACAAATAAAAACAGGAGAAGAAAAACACACAACATTTGGTAAATATCTCTGCTCCATATTATCAGCTGATGGCCTCCTCACAGCTCCTCAGCTGATTGCACAGAGCAGAGCCATGTGAACGGAGAGGAGTCAGATAAGATCACAGGAGCTGTGTGCTGACAGCCTGAGCTCAACACTGTCCCTGCCTGAGGTAACCAGAGACTCTGATCAGCTGTGGCACAATGTGTAGCTTCCTTCCCCCCTTATATGACAATATTGTCACGCTTCCAGGGGAAGGCGTCCTGGAGTGGACCCACTGGTCCATGGTACCGAACTCCCCTGGGTTTGCTGGTCCTAGTTTAGCCAACCCCTATACAGGGATTGTCAGGGGCAAGCCCAGGGGGTCTAAATACCACAGCTGCTAGTACCAGGGGTGCGGCTCATAGGTTTAGCCTATACTACGGTAAGGCCAAACAGGGAAGGAGGCACCACAGCCGGGTACAAGAGAGCTGGAACAGGTTCTACCAGAGGAGAGCATAAGGAAGGCCTGACTAACAGCCAGAGAAGCAGAAGCTTACTAACTCAATAATCAGACACCTCCCAGTAGTGGAGGTGGCCTGATATTCCAGAGGACGGGCAGCTATTGGTCAAAGGGAGTGTCAGATTGAGCTGTTCCGGACCCTAGATTCACAGGGGAGGGGTGCGGCCGTGCCTAGTGCACCACTGATTAGATTCATGACTGTGCTGATGTGTGAGCCCGGTGGTCAGCAGACAGGAAGGGGACCCGGTGATGACTCCGGGACACAGCACGCCTGGACGCCGGATGCCCGATCGGTTAGAGGAGCAGAGGATGCAGACCCAGGAGAGGTGAGCTGGGGAGCGGTGCCAGGGAACCTAACACATATTCAGTGTGTGGAGCTGAAGACAGATTTCCCTGACAACCAGTATATGTCAGGTTAGAAACAGCCTAGTGGGGACTGTGGAGACCCGGGGGTCAGCGGGCGCTCTCGTCCACAGGCCCAGCCGCCTTTACAAAGACAGCGTGGACCAGGGCTCATACCCAGCTGAACGCCCGAGCTCCTTAACCGTGGGCGGAACACTACTCAGACAACACAGGGTCAGGGAATCACAATATCAAGGCTTTATTGGATCCCCAAACAGTTAACAGCATATAACGCATAACCAAGCATAACACATAATGTAACAGGCAACAGAGTCTCACCCTTCCGCTGGCTCACCAGGGATTAGAATGTAGCACCGCAAAGTCTGTAGCCAGGTGACGGTATCGTCCCAACCTGGGTTGCTTCCGTGTCCTTAAGCAGTCTATCACAGCCGAATGCGATGCTGAAGTCCTTGTGGTTCCTTAGTCCGTGTTCTGATCCCCTTGGTCGGCACCGAAATGCCTAGGCCTGGGGTTATGGCTAGCTAATCGGATCCGAAGACCCTCGATTAGCTGCCTGTATCCAATCCAGTGACCTCGAGCCGGGACCGAAAATCCCTAGACTCAGGCCACTAGACAGAATCTAGCTCCAATCTCCTAAAAACTGCTGGTCAAAGTCAACAGTCCTCCTTATATACCCTCAGCCCTCATTGTAGGATATTGGGGACGTCATGATTGGTGCAATAACATAGTCTTTTCATTGGCTGAATTCCAATCCTCATTTAACATATTTTAGTCCTATCTCAATCCAAATGCTAGAAGTGATACAATGGAAAGTTAGCATGAGACAATCAGTCTGCAAACCATGACAGTAACACAATAGTGGCTGGGCCTCAATCCACATTCACAGGGTAATAGACAATGGACGATTAGCATAATTAAGTTCTCTGGCCTGCTATGACAAACAAGTTAGATAATTACATTACCAAGCTAAACTTACACCAGTCTTCTATGAAAATACTGTAGGAAATTCTCCTATACAAGCCAATATACAATATACCATATACAATATACAATATGATATGTCTGGGTGAATAAGAAATCCTCCTACATTATATATTAAAGGGGTCCATTTCGTCACATTCCTCCCCCTTCTTATTTAGCCAGACAGGATAGGCTTCCGATCATCCTTTTCCACCTGTCGGGACAGCCCATCCGCATTTCCATGGTTCTTGCCTTGTTTATGTGAGATGGAGAAATTGTAAGATTGTAACGCCAAACTCCACCTAAGCAATCGTCCATTGTCCCCAGCAGTGCGATTTAGCCAACTCAATGGATTGTGGTCAGTGAGGACTGTGAACTCATTGCCATAGAGGTAAGGCTGCAATTTTTTTAGAGACCAGACTATGGCCAGGCATTCTTTTTCTATGGTGGCGTAGGCCCTCTCTCGATCCAACAGTTTCCGGGAAAGATAAGCTATCGGATGTTCCTCGCCGTCAGCCCCCACTTGGCTAAGTACCGCTCCTAGTCCTGTGTCTGATGCATCCGTTTGGACAATGAACCTACGTCGGAAGTCAGGAGCAGTCAGCACTGGGCTCTGGGCTAGCCGGTCTTTCAACTGGAGGAACGCAGCTTCACATTCTGGGGTCCAGATAAGGTTGCGGGCATATTTTTTGGTTGTGAGGTCAGTGAGTGGTTTTGCTACGGTGCTGTAATTGGGGATAAATTTTCTATAATAATTTGCAGTGCCCAAAAACGCGCGGACCTGTTTTTGGTTGACAGGGCGCGGCCACTGGGTAATTGCTTCTACTTTTGCCGGTTCTGGACGAATGCACCCACTTCCCACTCGATGACCCAGGTATAGCACCTCGGCCATCCCCATTTGGCATTTGTCAGGTCGGATGGTGAGCTGGGCTTTGGCTACCCTTTGCAGAACCTGGGACACATGCTGAAGATGCTCTTCCCAGGTGTCGCTGAAGATAGCGATGTCATCCAAATAGGCCTGGGCATACCCCTGACATCCCTCTAGTAAATGGTCCACCATCCTCTGGAAGGTAGCTGGGGCATTCTTCATCCCAAAAGGCATGCTGGTGAACTCATATAGGCCGAAAGGGTTATGAAAGCGGATTTCTCTTGAGCCTCTTTTGTGAGTGGGATCTGCCAGTATCCCTTGCTCAAATCGAGGGTGGATATAAACCGAGATCCCCCCAACCGATCTAGTAGTTCATCCACCCGGGGCATGGGGTAGGCATCTGTAACTGTGATCTCATTGAGCCGTCTATAGTCCACACAGAAACGAGTACTTTTGTCCTTTTTTGGCACCAGCACAACACTGGCAGCCCATGGGCTTTGGGAAGGAACTATGACTCCCATATTTAACATGTCATCCACCTCGGCCTTCATCATTGCCAATACCGGGGTGTCACTCGGTAGGCGGGTTGGCGTAGCGGAGTGGATGCCCCTGTGTTGACATGATGCCGGACCAGAGGTGTTCGACCAGGTAAACTCGTGAACAGGGATTCATATGGTCTGAGTATGTCTGATAACTGTTGCTTCTGTGATGGACAAAGCTGTTCCCCCAGTGATACATCTTTTACCCCCATTTCCCTTTTGGAGTCCACTAATAGGTCTGGGATCTGGTCTGTATCAGGGTCATCTAAATCGGGACAACAAACTACTAAGTTGGTGACCTCTCTTTCCTCATAAACTTTTAGCCTGTTAACATGGTAGGTACGCTCACGAACACCTGCTCGATCCAGAGCCACAGTGTAGTCAGTATTGCCACATTTCTTGGTAATAGTAAATGGACCCGCCCACATGGCTTGAAGCTTGTTTTTGCGTACCGGTACAAGTACCAGGACCTTCTGCCCACAGGCAAATTCTCTGAGTCGGGCAGCGCGGTCATAACATCGTTTTTGCCTTTCCTGAGCCACTTCTAAGTTCCCATGGGCTAATGCCATGAGGTGCCTCATCCTTTCCCTAAACTTTTGAACATAGTCCAATATGGGAACCTCTTCTGTGGGGAAGGTGCCCTCCCAACTTTCTCGTACCAGCTCTAAGGGCCCCCGTACTTTTCGGCCATACAGCAATTCGAAGGGGGAGAAACCCAGTGGAGTCCTGTGGCACCTCCCGGTACGCAAAAAGGAGCTGCTGCAGGTTTTTCTCCCAGTCCCCCCCCTCGGCCTCTACATAACGGCTAATGAGCTGTTTCAGGGTTCCATTGAAGCGCTCACACAATCCATTCGTTTCAGGATGGTAGGGCGTTGTGCGCATGGGGCGGACTCCATGTTTCTCCCAGAGGGTCTGAATCAGTTCGCTTTGGAACTGTGCCCCCTGGTCAGTTAATACTTCCTGTGGAAACCCCACCCGGCTAAAGATATCCAGTAAAGCTTGGGCCACATGCTCTGCATCTATGGAAGTCAAGGCAGTGGCTTCTGGGTAGCGGGTGGCGAAGTCTACCAGGGTGAGGATGAATCTCTTTCCGCTGCGGCTGGGGATGGCTAACGGGCCTACTAAATCAATGGCAACTCTCTGGAACGGTTCCCCAATCAAAGGCATGGGTTGGAGTGGGGCACGACATGGGGCTCCGCCCATACGTTGACACACTGGACAAGAGGCTCTGTATTTCTTTACTTCTTGAGTGACCCTTGGCCAAAAAAAACTACGCAACAGGCGAGTCCGGGTCTTTCTGGTCCCCATGTGCCCAGCTGCAGGAACATCATGAGCTAAGCGCAATAGTTGGGATCGATATTGCTGGGGTACTACAAGCTGATGTACACGGGTCCAAGGTTTTTCTGGGCAGGATGCGGGCTTCTCTCGATATAAGAGGCCTCTTTCCCATCTATACACCTCCCCCTGATTTCCTCCCCCAGGTTGGGCAGCCGCACTACGGATAAGCTCTAGGGTGGGGTCTGTCAGTTGGGCTTCCCTGAACTCCTTACGATCTATCTCCCCCCAGTCAATGGCCACAGTTTGGTTTGATGTACTCACATTGGTCGGCTCAGAAAAGGAGGCTGAAGATCGAAGAGGAGGGTTATCCTCAGATGGGTTGGTAGAAAGATCTGCACAAGGGTGATGCTTGGCTTGGCTGCGGGTGATGGCGGAGACAAACTGACTGGATAATCCTTGTCCTAGGTCATTTCCCAAAAGAGCAGGGGTTGGGAGGCCGTCCACGAGCCCCACTTCAACCTCTGCCTGAGCCTGTATTCCACCGACCTTGACCGTCTGGATGTGGCGATTGAGGTGGGCCTGTGTACGGTGTCCATCCTGCCGTATGGTGTGGACAGGGTAGATCACTTCCTCAGCTACTGGCGTATCTTGGGGTAGTATCCTCCAGGCATCGCTGGTTCATCTCTGCATATGTTGACTGAGTGGGCTGGCAGACGGGCTCCAGGCATAGGGCCCCGATTTTGAGGACACTCTTTGGCTATGTGTCCAAGGCGCCCACACGTATAACAGCGCCGTGGTTTAGGCAAGTCACGGGCCCTGTTGGTAAACTTTTGCCCTGTTGGGGTTTCTGCGGCATAGTGAGTTAGTCCAGCACGGGAGTCTGGAGGTTGCTGGTATCCATGGTTGATGAACCTCCTGGGATCGGTGGGCCAATTGGGTCTCCAGCTGGGTCGGTTGGCTGTAAATTCGTCAGCCAATCGGGCTGCTTGCTCTGGGGTGTCGGGCTTCCGGTCCGCCACCCATTCTCGTATTTCTGGATCCATCTTCTCCATAAGCTGTTCAAGTACTATCATATTCCGGTGGGCAGCAGCGGAGTGGGCAGCACGACCATCGAGCCAGCGGTTACAGTGTCGTCGGAGTTGACTGCCGAATTCGACATAGGAGACACCCTGGCGAGACATAGTCCGGAACTTAATGCGATATCTCTCCGGGGTTATGGTAGAAAGGGCCAACAAAGTGTCCTTAATAATTCCATAGTCCAAGCAATCCTGAGGCCCAAGTGATCGGACAGCCTCCTGGGCCCGACCAGGCAAACTTGACCACAGATATTTGGGCCACTCAGCTGTATGCACCTGGTGCATTCTCATCATCATCTCAAAGTTTTGCAAGTGTTCATCGATCTCAGTGTTGGATTCATTCATCACTGGCACGTCACTGTAGCGAAGGTGAATTCCTTGGTGGCGGTCTATCGTGGGGGTGGGCGCTGGTGGTAAGGAAATTGGAGCTCCCAACACTACTTGCAGAACACCAGCCATTTCTTCTCTTGAAGCTTCAGGCCCCAAAGCAGCCAAGCACTCCTTCATTTGGACTGCTTTGGACCTGGTGATGTCACGATATTCACTGGATCCATGACGTGGTACACAATTTACATCCTCTGGTACCACGTCGGCGGGGTCCTCATCATCCTCACCATCATTCTGGGTGTCCCAATGGACCAATTTCTGAATCAAAGCCGACCGAGTGTCAGCGTTCCTGTATTCAATATTTCGCCTCTGGCACAGATCCTGTAGCGTCCATTTACTGCTGCTGCCGTATTTCCTCTCCGGCCCTTGTCCCATGGCTGAGCTGGTGGGGTTGGACATGGCAACGTCCGAAACCTGAATGCCTCACTATGGCCTGCTGGGTATGCTTATATGCATCCCTGGTTGTTGAGCCCTTGGACGGTGTCCACGAACACCAGTCCCCTGCAGCTCCCCTGAATAAACCAGGCTGAGTAGTATCCCACCGTTGCCACCAATTGTGGAGACCCGGGGGTCAGCGGGCGCTCTCGTCCACAGGCCCAGCCGCCTTTACAAAGACAGCGTGGACCAGGGCTCATACCCAGCTGAACGCCCGAGCTCCTTAACCGTGGGCGGAACACTACTCAGACAACACAGGGTCAGGGAATCACAATATCAAGGCTTTATTGGATCCCCAAACAGTTAACAGCATATAACGCATAACCAAGCATAACACATAATGTAACAGGCAACAGAGTCTCACCCTTCCGCTGGCTCACCAGGGATTAGAATGTAGCACCGCAAAGTCTGTAGCCAGGTGACGGTATCGTCCCAACCTGGGTTGCTTCCGTGTCCTTAAGCAGTCTATCACAGCCGAATGCGATGCTGAAGTCCTTGTGGTTCCTTAGTCCGTGTTCTGATCCCCTTGGTCGGCACCGAAATGCCTAGGCCTGGGGTTATGGCTAGCTAATCGGATCCGAAGACCCTCGATTAGCTGCCTGTATCCAATCCAGTGACCTCGAGCCGGGACCGAAAATCCCTAGACTCAGGCCACTAGACAGAATCTAGCTCCAATCTCCTAAAAACTGCTGGTCAAAGTCAACAGTCCTCCTTATATACCCTCAGCCCTCATTGTAGGATATTGGGGACGTCATGATTGGTGCAATAACATAGTCTTTTCATTGGCTGAATTCCAATCCTCATTTAACATATTTTAGTCCTATCTCAATCCAAATGCTAGAAGTGATACAATGGAAAGTTAGCATGAGACAATCAGTCTGCAAACCATGACAGTAACACAATAGTGGCTGGGCCTCAATCCACATTCACAGGGTAATAGACAATGGACGATTAGCATAATTAAGTTCTCTGGCCTGCTATGACAAACAAGTTAGATAATTACATTACCAAGCTAAACTTACACCAGTCTTCTATGAAAATACTGTAGGAAATTCTCCTATACAAGCCAATATACAATATACCATATACAATATACAATATGATATGTCTGGGTGAATAAGAAATCCTCCTACATTATATATTAAAGGGGTCCATTTCGTCACAGGGACATCTTCTGGAGGGTTTTTGAAAGATTTTCTTTCAGATTTCACGTATGAAGTATATTTGAAAGTTTATTATAATCACTTGCTCTACATTATTATTAAATAAAAATGTAAATGGCAGTTATACTTTAATATTTGGTTGCACACCCTTTGGAATAAATAACTACAATTGCTACCTATAACCATAAAAAAGCTTCTAACATATCTCTGAAATGTCAGCTCTCTGATGCTGGGCACAACATTGCGACTCAAAAACCTTTGATAATCTTCAGATTTCATGATGTCTTGCATACAGTCTAGGCATCCAGTGCCACAGTTAGCAAAACAACCACACAACATCTTCGAATCTCCACCATTTGACTGTACGTACTGTGTTTTCTTTGTAGTCCTCATTTCATTTTCGATAAACAGTAGAATGATGTGCTTCACCAGAGAGCTATATCTTGGTCTCATCTGTCCATAAAATGCTTTCCAAGAAGGATTTTGGCTTACTTAGGCTGGGTTCACACTTGCGGACCCCTCTGCAGCTTTTTGCGGAGGGGATCCGCAAGCTGAGTGCAGCCACCGCAAGCCCCTATGTTTATAATCGGGATGCACGGTGCTGCGCTTGACTGTGCATGACCGTGCGCTCCCATTCATTTGCCTGCGCACAAATCACACACTCTCGTCCACACCAGAAATGCAACATGTCGCGTTCTGGGTGCGGGCAGAGAGTGTGTGATTTGTGCGCAGGCATCCGCCTGCGTACAAATCACACAGGCAAATGAATGGGAGCGCACGGTCATGCGCAGTCAAGTGCAGCACCGTGCATCTCCATTATAAACATAGGGACTTGCGGTGGCTGCACTCAGCTTGCGGATCCCCTCCACAGAATGCTGCAGAGGGGTCCGCAAGTGTGAACCCAGACTTGCATACATTTTAGCAAGCTGCAGTCTAGCATTTGTTATGTCTGTGTCAGCAGCAGGGACCTCATTGGTTTCCTGCACCCTGACACTGGTGCACCCTGAGCCTGCAGAACAACATGAATTTCTTTGAAGCTTGATTGGGGCTGCTTATCCACCATCCAGACTATCCTGCATCTCAATCTTTCACTGTCGTTCACATCCAGGGAGATTAGCTACAGTGCTATAGGTTGTAAACTTGATTATGTTGCGTATCATAGACAAAGTAACTTCAAGATCTCTGGAGATGGACTTGTAACCTTGAAATTGTTGATATTTTCAACAATTTGTTTAGGCCACTTCACACACACAGATATCTGAGTCCAATATCTGAACAGATCTCTGGTTGCAGTGAAATCATGGATACATTGCTCCATTTTGTGGCTGTGTACAACATGGAGCAATGTATCCATGATTTCACTACAACCAGAGATCTGTTCAGATATTGGACTCAGATATCTGTGTGTGTGTGAAGTGGCCTTTTCTCAACTTCTCAGACCATTTTCTTCTCTTTCAGTTCTCCTTTCTTAGTGTAATACACACACATTCACACAATGAAAAGATTGAGTCATCTTCTCCCCTTTATGTCTGGTTTTATGAGTGATTTTCAAATTGCCCACACCTGTTACTTGCCACAGGTGAGTTTAAATGAACATCACATGGCTGAAGTTGTTTACCCACAATTTTGAAAAGGTGCCAACAATTTTGTCTGGCCCATTTTTTAGTTTTGTGTCAAATTGTGCCCAATTTGCCTTTCTTCTTCTTTTTTTGTGTTGTTTCAATAGATACAAAGGAAATAAATGTGTGTATGACAAAATTTGTGTAATTGCAATAATTTACTAGGAGAAATACTTAATTTACTGGAACAATTTCAAGGGTGCCAACACTTTCAGCCATGTATGATAAATTACCCTGTCGTAATTATTATTATTATTATTATTTATTTATTTATATAGCACCAAAAATTCCATCGTGCTGTACATGAGAATAGGTTACATACAAAATTATATATATATATATATATATATATATATATATATATATATATATATATATATATATTTTACAGTAAACAAATTAACAATGACAGACTGGTACAGAGGGGAGAGGACCCTGTCCTTTCGGACCTGCATTCATAATAAATTTGGATATTATTTCTGAAGAAAGTCAGCAAATATGGCTTTATAATAATATTTGAAAACTGTGACGAATTTGCCACCGAACCTGGCATCTCTATAGCGCCCCATTACACTCAGGCTGGTGAGGGTGCTGCCTGAGGATAAGAGAATGACTGCCTTATCAGTGCAGGTTTATTAAGGTGCCCCCTCAGTGAGTGTAGTATATGTCTCCTGGCTCCAGACCAGAAGCACATATAATAACCGCCACTCCATCACTGACAGAGGCCCCAAATAACGCAAGCACCAATTGCTGCCACCGCTTTCTCATTTGATATAAGTCTGGCCCGTGAACAGGCTTATTGTGGGTCAGAAACCAACCCAAGTAGCGTTAACGTTAAATGAGTATATGGACATGGGGATTCGTCATAGAGAATAAGAGCAACTCAAGATTAAATTTATATATTTATTCACGTTAGGAGCACACTAGATATTAATATTTAAAGGTATTATAAAGATATTACAGATATTATAGTCAGATATGCAAATAAAAGATTAGTGGGATACATGCATTGTTACAGACAAATGTGATCAGTTACTGGTTCCTTGATGCTTGGGGTGGCCACAAGGAGGCAATGTGGAGCCACCTGGTTCTCTGGGTATACTCTGCCACGCAATGTAATGGGGTGGTTCTCCTCAAAGTAATACAACATTTAGCAGAGGTCGGCCATTTTTATACTGTAAGAGGCCTGCCCCACTAATACCCACTTCCGGCCTACTGGGTGGCCTGCAGTTCCCACCCCCTGGGCTGTCATATGAGATATTCAGAGCTATTATGGGTCATAACTTTGCCTGGGAGCGTCATAGACAGAAGACAATGGTCTCATATTTTTTGTTATGATTTTAGATTTCCAATGGTGGGACACATGTCCAATCTGCAGTCATTCCACTGGCCAATATCAAGTTTGGGGTACTTATGAAAGTCGCACAATAATGTAAAAATATGTGCAATGGTCAGCTATATCTCTAGATGCCATATTTATGCTTGTCATATTTAGGGGAGCAATGTGTCGTGAAATATGAGGAGTTATTCTTTGGCTCCTTGTGTCTGGGCTGTGTGGGACACTTTCTGTGAATTTGCAGGCTCTAGGAAATTTGTTTTTACACTTTGCTGCCAAGACAAAGGGGAAATCTTCCTCTGTATGACTGCCTCTGGGTTTCACCTAGCTCTTATTCATTAGCAAGTCCCATTGTGTGGCCAGCTGGCTAGGAAATTAGCATCTTCATGTTAGTTAGCAGAACCAGGAGATTAAATAAGCCTCAGGTAAAAGGTGGGGGTCTCTCTCTCTCTGAAGTGAGCATCTGACAAAATGGCTACCGTGCTCCTTCTCTGGGTTTAAATTAAACAAGTCCAAGTGTAAACTTCTGAGGTTCGGTGGGGACGCACAGAAAGTATCCAGAGGGGGAGGGGCATGTGAATTAGGTGGTATCCAGGTGAAACGGGATCATATAAAATATTTGGCAGTCTATCTGAGCAGGTCCTCGAGTTCAGTGTACTCTCTGAACTATAGCCCAGTGATCACCAAGATGGACAAAGAGTTAGAGGGATGGAAAAATCTACCATTGTCTCTGATGGGAAGATGCCATCTGATCAAGATGATCAGTTTTGCCAGGCTATTGTACCTGTTGCAGACAATCCCCCTTCTGCTATGCCACACGATTGTTAAGAGGCTGAACAAGGCATTTTCAAAATTCCTATTGAAAGGAAGGAGGGCAAGGATATGTAGCAGTACATTGATGCTACCGAAAGACAGGGGGGCCTGGGACTCGCAGATATTAGGGGATATAACCTGGCTTGCATTTTACATCATGTGTTGGACTGGCTTAGAAAATAAAGTAAACACTCCAACTACGAAGATGAGGTTGGGCTCTGTAGGCTCTGGGACCCGTTGAGTCTTGTCCATGCCTCTTGGTCTAAGAAATTGCGGCCTTTGAAAAACACACTGATATTCAGAGATACAGTAATGCGCTGGAAGGCAGTGCAAACTTAAATTCCATTTGTTGTGGAGAGTCTCTAAATACCTGAATCCTTGGACGTATGTAGATTTTAAATTGGGAAGAGAAAATCTACTCTTCAGAGAATGGCAGGACAGGGGAATATCAAGATTGGGAGATCTACTTCATGTGACAGAGAGGCGATGGTTGCGGAGCCCGGAGATGATGGAGAAATTCCACTTGACAGACACACATATCTTGCAATATGACCAAATACAATTTCATGTCTTGCGACAATTGAGATGTCACCCAGGAGTGCGTTCCTACTGTGTGGGATAATCTGGTATAGATAAATATTGGCAATGTCAATATCTCATACATATACAGATGGATGAAGGACATAATGACTTCAGAGGGGTCAGGCAACATATTGAAGGGCTGGGCAAAATTCATGCAAACTAAAGACTTGGAAGATAAAATAGTTAGGGGTTGGGAGACGGTTAGAAAACACATCATTAACGAAAAATGGAGGGACATCCAGTTCCGAATCATGCATAGGGCAAATTATGATTTCACATTGCCCCCGAATGCTCAGGCCCCTGACAGAATACAACAATGTCTGAAGTGCTACACTCCGAAAACTGATATGTTCCACTGACTTTGTCTTTGCAAAGATACGCAGAGATTTTGGGGACAGGTACTTACGCTGGCACGCAACATCTGTGACAGGGACCTGGCACTAGATCCACTAACATGTGAGGTCAGTTTCACTGTAAGATTCATCTGAGAAATCCACCTTCTGCCACTTTTCCAGCGTCCATTTGTTTAGCAGGCTGTGGGACTTTGCAAATCCCACACGTTTTTTTATTTGCCTTCAGATAAGTGCTGGCTTCTGGGCATTGATTTGACCATGGAGGCCATTTCGAGACAGAAACCTACAAACTGTTCTAGTTGACACAGGGACTTGAGGTGACCAGGCCTGTTGGAGCTGTGCTGCAGTGGAAGAGGGGCTTGCTTTGGATTTTCTAACCAACAAATGTTGATTTACATTAATATAGGGTGGGGACCAGTATGGGGACATTGCTACAAGAAGGCGATCAGGATGGAGGACATTACTACAAGATGGTGACCAGGATGGAGACATTACTACAAGATGGGGAAATTACTACAAGAGCAGGACCAGGATGGAAACATTACTACAAGATGGGGACCAGGATGGAGATATTACTACAAGAAGAGGATCAGGATGGGGACATTACTACAAGAATGGGAACAGGATGGGGACATTACTACAAGAATGGGAACAGGATGGGGACATTACTGCAAGAAGGGAACCACGGTGGGGACATTACTAAAATAATGAGATTAGGACTTGGACATTACTACATTGAGTGAAGAATTAAAGCAATGTGGCCCCCTGATACCAATTTTTTTCTATGTGTGGCCCACCAACCCAACCGAGTTTGAGACCCTGGTCTAGGCCAAGCTATACCCTGGGGTATAAATTGGCCTAGGCCAGATTATAGCCCTCTGGGCAAGAACATGCCCCAGCTGCTGTAAATCAGATTTTTCACGCTTTTGAGAACCATTGAGTGATATACTCAATAACGGGTCCCCAGGCAGTGCATGGGGACCCAGGCAGCGCAAAGGGGCCTCAAGCAGCGAAAAGGGGGTCAACGAGAGTGCATGGGGCCCCAGGCAGCATACAGGGGGCCCTGCCAGTGCACAGGGGGAAAGGACAATGCACGGGGCCTCAGACAACACACAGGGATCCCAGGCAGCACAAAGGAAGGCAGAGACAGTGCAAAGGGGCTTCAGGCAGCGCACAGGGGGACAGAGAGTGCACGGGGCCCCAGACAGCACACAGGGAGGCAGAGGCAGTGAACATGGGCCCCAGGCAGCGCACAGGGGGGGCAGAGACAGCACAAAGGGGCCCCAGGCAGCACACAGGGATCCCAGGCAACACACAGGGCCCCAGGCAGCACACAGGGCCCCAGGCAGCACACAGGGGCTCCAGGCAGCGGATAGCAGGACAGAGACAGTGCACGGGGCCCCAGACAGCTCACAGGGGGGCAGAGACAGAGCAAGGGGCCCCAAGCAGCACACAGTGATCTCAGGCAGCACACAGGGGGCAGAGACAGTGCATGGGGCCCCAGACAATGCACAAGGGGCAGAGACAGTGCACAGGGTCCCAGGCAGCGAATGAGGTCCCAGGCATCACACAGGGCCCCAGGCATTACACGGGGCCCCAGGGAGAAAATGGGGGCCCAGGCAGCACACAGGGGGGCAGAGACAGTGAATGGGGCCCCAGACATCGCACAGGGGCCCCGGACATTGCACAGGATTGAGTGATATACTCAAGAACGGGGCCCCGGACAGCACACAGAGGGCAGAGACCGCACCCGAGGGGTGGAAGAGACAGCACCAAGGGGGGAAGAGACAGCATGCAGGGCCCCTTTGCATTGTCTGGGACCCCCTGTGTGCTGCCTGGGGCCCTGTGTGCTGCCTGGGGCCCCTGTGTGCTGCCTTGGGACCTATGCGCTGATTGGGGCCCCTGTATGCTGCTTGGGGCCCCATGTGCTGCCTGGGGCCCCGTGTACTTTCTCTGCCCCTGTGCACTGCCTGGGGCCCCTTTGCACTGCCTGGGGCCTCTTGCATTGTCTCTGCCCTACTGTGCACTGTCTGGGGCCCCGTGCGCTGTCTCTGCCCCCCAGCGCACTGCCTGGGGCCCTGTGTGCTGCCTGGGGCCCCTGTGCACTGCCTGGAGCCCACATATGCTGCCTGGGGCCCTGTGCGCTCTGTCCCCCTGTGTGCTGCCTGGTATCCCTTTGTGCTGTCTAGGGCCCAGTGTGATGTCCCTGCCCCTTATGCACTGCCTGTGGCCCCTGTGTGCTTCCAGGGGCCCCTGTGCACTGCCTAGGGCCCCATGCGCTGTCTCTGCCCCCCTGTGTGCTGCCTGGGATCCCTTTGTGCTGTCTGGGGCCCCGTGCACTGTCTCTGCCCCTTGTGCACTGCCTGCAGCTCCTTGTGTGCTTCCAGGGGCCCCTGTATGCTGCCTGGGGCCCCTGAGTGTTGCCTGGGGCCCCTTGCACTGCCTGGGGGCCTGTGCGCTGCCTGGGACCCTGTGTGCTGCCTGGAGCCCCATGTGCTGCCTGGCACCCTGTGTGCTGTCTCTGCCCCCCTGTGTGCTGCCTGGGGCCCATGTGCACTGCAAGGGGCCCCTCTGTGCTGCCTGGGGCCCCTCTGTGCTGCCTGGGGCACCATACATTGTTTCTGCCCCCTGTGCACTGCCTGTGGCCCCTTGCACTCTCTCTGCCCCCCTGTACACTGTCTGGAACCCCTGTGCACTGTCTGGGACCCCTGTGCACTGCCTGGGACCCCTGTGCACTGCCTGGGACCCCTGTGTGCTGCCTGGGGCCCCTGTGCACTGCCTGGGGCCCCTATGTGCTGCTTGGGGTCCTGTGCACTGTCTCTGCCCCCTGTGTGATACCTGGGGCCCCATATGCTGCCTGGGGTTCTGTGAGCTGTATATCCCCCCCTGTGTTCTGCCTGGGGCCCTGTGCACTTCCTGGGGCCCCTGTGCACTGCCTGAGGCCTCTGTGTGCTGCCATGGGCCCCTGTATGCTGCCTAGGGCCCCGTGTGCAGTCTCTGCCCCCTGTGCACTGCCTGAGGCTTCTTTGCACTACCAGGGGTCCCTGTATGCTGCCTAGGGTCCCGTGTGCTGTCTCTGCCCTCCTGTGCGCAGCCTGAGGTCCCTTTGCGCTGCCTGGGGCCCCATTATTGAGTATATCACTCAATGGTTCTCAAAAGCGTGAAAAATCTGATCTACAGCAGCTGGGGTATATTCTTGTCCAGAGGGGTATAATCTGGCATAGGCCACTTTAACCCCGGTTATACTCTGGGCAGGGGATTACTCTGGCCTGTTACACTAGGTAACGCTGGGTTCTACACCTAGTGCTACATATTGTAAAGCCTGTTTTAAATTAAATATCGCTTATACTGTTTGCCTTACTCTTGATGCATGCATAGATAAATAAACTAAGCTATTACTTCATAGTCCAATGAGTTAAAAGATGAAGACATTGGATAGTACAGTTCACGTACCCTGTGGTTAGCATACATAACATGCACAAGTTATGAAATTGCGTTCAAATAATTGAGCGTGCAAGGAAGTGTTTGAGAGGCCAGATTGAGGGACACTTCTACATCCAGGATACAGCCAGCAGATACTTATGCTTATGTGGCGCCCTGCTCACACAGGTAGCCACAGACTTCTCTAATGCACAGTTAAGTTTCCACAGCAGGTACCTGCTACATGCAACATCTTCCACCCCGGCACAGTAGGGGGAGCCCCACTTGCTGACCTAAGGCAAGATCCCCTATAAATACTGCTGCTGGGGAAGGAGTTAGATAGAAGTGTGCAGACGCTAGGAGAGCTGCGAAGACGTCCTGGTGGTCGGTGCCGCGGTTAGGCCCGAGCCAGTGACCCAGAGTGGCCCTTCCGACGTCCAGCAAGCCTGAGTGGGGACAGAAGGCAAGGAGCAGTGAGCCAACAGGGAAGCGAGGAACTAGTGAAAGCTCGCCCCAAGACGTACCGGACATCGGGATCCGCACCTGTGGGATACTCCAGGACCACAGAGAACTCTGTTGCACCATGGAGACTGCAGTCACCCGGTCCCCCTGTGGGTCAAAGAGAGGTAGCCAGACACAGCAGTGTACCACCGCAGTAATCAGAGAGGGTAACCCGTAAACCGCACAGGAGAGACAGACATCAGAGTCAGGAAGAGAGAGGAGGCAAGTCTGGCTGCATGCAGACTGGGTTTCAATCACTACAGAGGAACAGAGGAGGCTTTATACCCACTTGCTGTGGGGACCCACTGTGCAACTTGGTCACCTGTCAGTGCCCTGGACGTCTTTACCTGCGTACCATCAGTAAAAGGTAAAAGAGACTGCTGCAGTGTGTGTGTGTGTCATTCTTCTCCATCCCGGTGCCCCCTCATAGACTGCTCCAACGCTCTCTATCCCATCTACAAGCTGCCCCACCACACTACGCTGCCCCGGAGGTCCAGCCCTACCTGTAGAGGACTTTGCCAACTTGCCGCATTACCATCTACCTCCGGCGGACTGTGGCGGCGCTGGTGACACTTCACCAGAAACTACAGGTGGCATCACGACATTTTGTATATAGCATCCCCTGTAAATATTCCCTTTTTCAAAGAAGTCCCCCAGCACACGGGATCAGGCGCAGCCACCACTCCCCGTGACACAGTTAACCCCTTGGAGCCTGATACCCAAGTACCCCACAGCCTGGGGCTCGACACTTAGATTAAAACTTCTTGTTCTAAATTGGGGTTCATCATTTATCAATGGCCTGCCCAGAGGGTCATTGTCAGTACAGTTGCATTATAGTTCCGTGGTCCTGAATTTAAAGAGGACCTGTCAACCCCTGCTGCATTGCAAACTAAATGTAGCACTGAATGCAGCATGTTTGCTGCATTCAGGGAAGGGCTTCCCTATGATTCTATTCCCCCTGTAAGCTTTGAAAAAGATAATAGAAAACTTAGTTAAGTAGTCTAAAGGGAGGGATCTTATTAAAAGGTCTTCACTACTGGTACAGTCCTCCAGCCTTCTGCTTGTGTATTCCACCCCCTTCTATGTCTCTGAAACGCCTCCTGTTCTGCTGGCTCTGCCCTCCTCCTCCCCTGCTCTCTGAATAAAGCATAAACAGGGCGGGAATCTGGCACTGACATCAGGGCAAATGCTTTGTAGCCACTCTGACCAAGCTCTGTGTGGCAGGTTGAGTGAAAGAGAGCAGGAGAGGAGGAGGGCAGAGCGTGCAGAACAGGAGGCGGCACAGAGACATAGAAGGGGGCGGAATACACAAGGAGGAGGTTGGAGGACTATGCCAGCAGTGAAGACCTCTTAATAAGATCCCACCCTTTAGACTACTTAACTGTAAGTTTTTTAATGTATTTTTTAAAGCCTACAGGGGTTGTAGAGACATGGGGGACCCCTTCCCTGAATGCAGCAGACATGCTGTATTCAGTGCTGCATTTAGTTTGCAATGCAGCAGGGAGGGTGACAGGTCCTCTTTAAATATGAGCAAAGATGACACATTAACAATTAAGAAAGCTGACATCCCCCTATATACCGTATGAGCCCTCACACTGCCCAACCTATATACAGTATGAAACTCCATACAGACCCCTACATACGTTATGATCCCCCACATAACCCCTATATATACAGTATGAGCTCCCATATAGCCCCGCTATATATAGTATATATTATGAGCCTTCACATTGCCTCTCAATATACAGTGTGAGCCCCAACATAGCCTCCCTATATACAGTGAGTCCTCACATAGCCTCCTATATGCTGTCCACATGTAGAATCTCTGTACACAGTGTGCACTATCATATAGCTGCTTTATATACAATGAGTGCTCATATAGCAACATTTATACAGTATGGGCCCCCACATTTCCCCCAATATACAGAATAAGCCCCAACATAGCAGCTTGATATACAGTAAGACCCCTCACATAGTCCCTTTATATACAGTATGAGAACCCACATAGCCTCCTATATACAATATGAGCTCCCACATAGCCGCTCTATATACAGTATGAGCTCTCATATTGTCCCTTTATATATAGTATGGGCCCACATATAGCCTCACCCCCATATAGCCCCATTATATACAGTATGAGAACCAGAGTATGAGCGATCGCATACAGTCTTAAATAGAGTATGAACCCCTATTTAGTCTCCTAAAAAATTATGAGGCCCCAAATAGTCCTCTTTATATACAGGTGTGCTCAAAAGTTTACATACCGATATTTTGCTTTCTTGGCCTTTTTTAAGAGAACATGAATAATAACATAAAAACTTTTTTTTCACTCATGGTTAGTAGTTGGGTGAAGCCATTTATTGTCAAACTGTGTTTTCTCTTTTTAAATCATAATGACAACCAATAACATCCAAATGACCCTGATCAAAAGTTCACATACCCCAGTTCTTAATACCGTGTATTGTCCCCTCTAGCATCAATGACAACTTGAAGTCTTTTGTGGTAGTTGTGGATGAGGCTCTTTATTTTCGCAGATGGTAAAGCCGGCCATTCTTCTTGTTATAAAGCCTCCAGTTCCTGTAAATTCCTGTGCTTTCTTGCATGAACTGCGCGCTTGAGTTCTCCCTAGAGTGGCTCAATGAGATTGAGGTCAGGAGACTGAGATGGCCACTCCAGAACCTTCACTTTGTTCTGCTGTAGCCAATGACAGGTCGACTTGGCCTTGTGTTTTGGATCGTTGTCATGTTGAAACGTCCAAGTGTGTTCCATGTACAGCTTCGGGCTGATGAGTGAAAATTTGCCTCCAGTATTTGCTGATAATGTGCTGCATTTATCATTCCTATAACTTTGACCAAGTTTTCTGTGGCTTTGTAGCTCACACATCCCCACATCATCAGAGATCCACCTCCATGCTTTACAGTAGGAAAGGTGTTCCTTTCATCATAGGCCTTGCTGACACTGCTCCAAATATAGCGTTTGTGGTTGTAGACAAAAAGTTCGATTTTGGTCTCAACACTCCAAATTACCTTGTTCCAAAAGTTTGGAGACTTGTCTCTGTGCTGTTTAGTGTACTGTAGGCAAGATACTTTGTGATCTTTGTGCAGTAATAGCTTTCTTCTGGCGACTCGACCATGCAGACTATTTTTCTTCAAATGCCTCCTTATTGTGCTTCTTGAAACAGCCACATTGCTAGTTTTCGGTGAGTCCTATATTTCAGCTGATGTTATTTATGGGTTTTTCTTTGCATCCCGAACAATTTTCCTGGCAGTTGTGGCTGAAATTTTTGTTAGTCTACCTGATCGTGGTTTGGTTTTTACAGAGTCCCTGATTTTCCATTTGTTAATCACATTTTGAACACTGCTGACTGGTATTATCAAATCCTTGAATATCTTATTGTATCCCTTTTCTGTTTTATACAGTTTTACTATCTTTTCCCATAGATCTGTGGACAATTCTTTTGCTTTCCCTATGACTCACAATCCAGAAACATCAGTGGCTAGATGAAAGATGCAAGAGTCTGTCTGGATCCTAGAAACTCACTCAGCTTTTATGCACACGCACTGATTACAAGCAAACAGGTCGCAAGTGAAGATGCTACCTTTATTACCCATTCAAACCCATTTGTGTCAACATCTGTGCATGTTATCAAGCCAATATCACCAGGGTATGTGAACTTTTGATCCGGGTCATTTGGATGTTTTTGATTGTCATTATAAGTAAAAAAGAGAAAACACCCTAGTTTGAGAATAAATGGCTTCACCTAACCACTGACCATGAGTGGAAAAAAAGTTTTTTGTTATCATTCATCCTCTAAGAAAAAAGTCCAAGAAAGCAAAAAATCTGCTGGGGTATGTAAACTTTTGAGCACAACTGTACAGTTGAGAGAACACATAGCCACATACATACAGTATGAGCTCCCAAATAGCCACCTAAATATAGTATGAGCCCTAACACAGCCTCCTATACACATGCTAATTTTTATGCACTTTTAAGGCCCCATTAGACTTAGTGAAGCACCGTCGATCCCGACAATGATACGACCTGGTAAGGATTGCTGGAGCATCGCTACGTGGTCGCTGGTGAGATGTCAAACAGTCAGATCTCACCAGCGACACAGCAACAATACGGTGGTCGTTGGGACCCTGTCACTCAGACCTGTAGTATTGAAGTCATAGGTCGTTGTCCCCGTCAAAGACACTGATGCATGCTGCCCAGCGGGAGCCCAACGATCAAAAAATGGTCCAAGACATTCCAACACGATTGGCGATGTCACAGCAGGGGCCTGGTCACTGCTACTTGTCACACATAGCGAGATCGCTGGCGAGGTCACTGTTGCATCACAAAAACTGGATGTATCAGCAATCTCGCTAGCGATCTCGCTTAGTGTGAAGTACCCCTTACTCACATGGGAAATTAGGGTCTATCTAAGAACAAACCCATATAACTCAACCAGTTCCTGCACAGTCCAAGGTTCCTAGCTGCGCCGTCACTAGTGGCTCCTGCGCAGGCGGAAATAACCCTAACCACGGGACTATGAGATGACAACTCAGAGTAGGCATCTTAATTGACTGTCAAGTGTTTCTCGTACCTTCATGGGAACTGGGGCAAAGAGGAGGAGCATTATAACCCTGATAGAAAGAAAAGATCACTGAGTGAGAAAATATAAAACCATGAAATCAAAATAAAAAGTGAAGTACTATTATTAGAAAGAAATGTCTCCTACCTCCTAGCTATAAAAAGCAGAAAGGAGAAGGATAGATAGAAGAAACAGCAGAGATAAATAACCTAGCTGATCTTTATCTGACTGGTAGCAGTATGGCTGTAATTCCAAGGTGAATCCATAAAGAATATTACCAGCTGGAACGATCAGCCAGGGGAAGGTTTAACTAGTCTCAACCAAATAGTGATACGGCAGGCTAAATTAACAAATGAAAACATCTGTTGTCCCGAAATGAAATAAGGAAAAGAAGAACCCAGAAAGAAGTAGAACTCACTGTGCTTCAGAGGAGAAATAACAAATCACAAAACACAGGCTCACCGGTTTGAATCCCTTGGCATGACACAAACATCCCATACACCTGAAAAAAAAATATTGCTTTCATTCCCTTGGTACTCTACTCCAGTTTCCAGTGCACTGACTCTCCATACAGCAAGCATGATGATGTGACATCATTGCATCTGCTTTCTCACTCACTGGTGGAAGAAGGGGCTGGTGTATCTGTCTTCCACCACTGTCTGGATCCGGAGGATGTCAATTTTGGCAACATCGGGAAGGGGGCAATGGCGGCTGCGAATGCGGGCATGGTGTAGCCCTTGGGCCACTATTTTCAGCCCTTTGGCCGTCCCTTTTGCACTTTACCTAGCTTTACTATAAGCTCATGAACTCCCTCTAGTGGTGGCTGTAGGAAGACAGAATTCCATTGTTTAGCTGTATGTCCATGGGTGTGATGCCTAAGGCTGGGTTCACACACAGTGTAATTGCTGCGTTTTGTGAGGATCCGTTTTTGGTGCAAAACTGCACCAAAAGTGGATTTTCACAGAACACAGCGTTCTGCGTGTGAACGTCCTGCACTTTTCTTCCTGTGCTTTTCTTACCTCGCCGCACTCCCTCGGTGACCCCCGGCGGTGTCTTCTGGTCCCTGCCGGGCTGCAGCAGGTGCGGGCTCTAGGATCTCGCAACACCATGTGACCTGGTGACGTCGACCGGTCACATGGTGCTTTCTAAGGTCCTGCACAGGTCCTACGGTGTCGGCATGAGGAGCGATGACTGGTGGGAACGCGGCGTGGTGAGTAAAAAGCGCAGTGAAAAAAGCGCAAAAAGAATGAACATGTTCATTCTTTTTAGGCATCTGTATTTCAGCCCAAAAGCGAATACGTAAAATGCGCAAAGTGTAAATGGAAAACAGTGAGCTGCATTGACTTGGCTGGGACAGCTAATATCAATGCATTTCATTGCATTCCACTGCATTTGTGCATCCGCAATATAGTGCTGCGCAAATGCAAAAATACGGTACATGTGAACATAGCCTTAGAGAAATAAACAACCCCCTGTAAAGATATATTTAGAAATCAATCACAGAATGTTTAATCTGAAAACTAAATTCTATTCCAATGTGGAGATTAACTTTAACAATAGTAGAACCTCATTATCTCAGGTTAGACAGTCACTGAAGATATAGGAATTTGCTTATTTGTATGCACAAACAAGTCATTAGTTGTTCAAGCAGCAGCCAAAGGTTAAGTGCTACTGTGTTACTTGGTTATATATTTACTCGAGGTAGGGTCCAAATCCCCTCCTACATGTCACCTTTGTTCTGCAATAAATAGTACTCACAACACATTGCTTTACAAAGGTTCATTCCAGTATTCAATGACTGCTCCCTCCATCTTTAAACTTATATTAGTTTCAACAAACAGCATTAAAAAGCTACCAATTCTCACATATTGGCTAAATAAAAACCAGAAAAAATCCCATAAAGTTCAAGGTTCTTTAGCATCCTGTGATAAGGAGGATGTGAACCAGGAAAAGAAAAACAGAAGTCCTGAATGGCGCAACCTCACATGGTTAGTAGAGTACACACATGAGGACATGTGGAACCTTCAGAAACCTGCCTATTCCAGGACACACTGTCAACATCCTGTCCTATGGGGAAATATATGTGTATACAATTTTTTTGCATACACATTGTAACAGTTTTAAGGTGAATTAAACAAAAATGTCCCTTCTGAATAGTGGCACTAGGATAAGAAAGCTATAGTACAGGCGGTATAGTGGGTCAGTGGTTAGTAGTGCACTGCTGCCTTGCAGCGCTGAGGTCCTGGTTTCAAGTCCCATCAAAGACAACAACTGTAAGAAGCACTCCAAAGACATAATGATAGGGAATGTAAATTGTGAGGCCCATTGGGGACAGCAATGATAATGTATGGAAAGAGCTGCCAAATATGTTAGTGACGCGCCCTCAGGGCTGTGGGGTACTCGGCTCTCGGGACTCTCAGTCAGGGATGTCACGGGTGGCCATCCCGAGGCTGTGACCCTGGGGGTCAACTTTAAAAGAACAGTTCATCAAGGGGATCTATTTACAGGGGATTATTTACAAGTTGTCTTGTCGTGATGCCACCTGCTGAGTCTGGTGATGATCACCAGCGCCGCTCCAGTCCTCTGGTAGTCAATGGTATGGCAGCCTAGATGGAATCGTCCCCGCAGGCAGGACGGGACCACCGGGGCAGGAATGCTGTAATAAAACAGTTTATGTTTGAAAGGATGCAGCAGAGTCAAAGCTTCACTTCACCAAGTAACTTTTACTTGAACTCTTTCTTTCAGCTTACAGTTCAACAGTTCAGTAGATGGTATATTGGCGAATGCTTTCGGGCTGCAATTGGGATTCTGGCTTGAGATGGAACCCTCCTTTAAGTTCCTTTCCTTTCCTTCTGTCTTGTTCCCAGTGTGAAGCCTAATCTATTGTAGATGAACTGGCCTCCTGTTGCCACTAGTTCTCTCTCTCCCTTGTACCCGTCATTTGAATCTTCTAGTGAACGCCGCAGCTGCCACTGTGCTTCTGGCTCCCCTCTTATGGGATCTCTGGGAGTCAGGGCCGTATTTATAATATCCCTGTTTAGCGGATTCTCTGTGATACTTGGAGTACTCACAGGTGCGGGCTCCGGTACCCGACTTTCTTCCTATTGGGAAACTCTATCCGTTACTCACTTCCCCATTCAAGTCAACTCTGCAAGCCTGAGTTTCCTTGCTTTCTCTTCAGTTTGGGACCTGTGCTCTTTCAGGACCTCTCAGCAGGAGATGGCCCTCTCTGTCCGCTCAGGCTGGCAGCCTGGTCTCTCCTTCATCTCCTCCAACTCTCCTGGCGGACTCACTCCGCCTAACTCTTTTTCACTCTCCTTCACTCTATTCCACTCTAAGCTCACTAGTTCCCCCTAGTGGTACCTAATTTGACCTGCCGGGTTCCCTCCCACTCACTATTCTGGTGTGTGATTGTCTGGCTCCATCTTGTGACCATTGTCCCAATTACAGTGGAGTACTACACCGCTTTTCTGGGTACAGTACCCCTTCTGTGGCACCTACTTAGTGGGGCGCCACATTAGCTCTATACAATGAACAATAAAATTCAATAAATAATTTAGGGTTCTTACTTAGTATTATGTTTTCACAGATTTATCAAAATATTAGGAAGGCGGCGATGTCATGATGGGGCAGGCTCTCCCCCCTATTCGCTTTGTCTTTTCCCCTGTGTGATGTCTCTCTCCCCCCTGAGCTGTCTTCTTCCCTCTGTGCTTTCCCTTTTGACCTGTCTCTTACCTGTGCACTGTCTCTCTCCCCATATGCGTTTTCCCCCGTATGGTGTCTTCTCCCCTCATGTGCTCTGTCCTTTGAAGTTTCTTCCCCCTGTTCGCTCTCCCCCCTGTATGCAATCTCTCTCCTCCCTGTGCTGTCTTCACCCCCTTGTGCTCTCTCCTTTGAGTTGTCTTCCCCTGTGGGCTCTCACCCCTGTATGCTTGCCTCCTGTGCGCTCTTTCTGCCACCATGTGTGCTTTCTCTGCCACCCTGTATGCTCTCTCTTTCACCCTGTGTGCTCTCTCTGCCCCCTGTGCACTCGCCTCTCTTTCTGAGCACTCTCTCTGCTCTACTATGTACTTCCTGCCCCCCTGTGTGTTCTCTCTGCCCCCTTGTGTGCCCTGTCTGCCCCCTGTATCCTCTCTCTGCCCCCTGTGTGCTCTCTCTGCCCCTGTGCTCTCTCTCTGGCCCTCTGTGAGATCACCCCTCTCCCTTGCACGCTCTCTGCTCCACTGTGTGCTCTCTGCCCTCCTGTGTGTTCTCTCTGCCCCCTGTGCACTCTCTCTGCCACCTTGTGCGCCCCTCTGTGCTTTGTCTCTCCCCACTGTGGTGTCCAAAGATGGCCATCCTCTTTGTATACCCATGTGTTCAAAGATGGCGGCCACCTGAGTAAGTGTGCAGGCCCGCCGGATATACGCATACACACTTAGTCAGGCAGTAATGTGTCGGGGTTGGTGGCTGTAAGGGATGGCGTCTACGATGTCATGTGGTGGCAATTTCAGGTGGCGGCGGTTGCAGGTGACTACGGCTCTGCTGGCATTACTGTGCAGTGTGCCAGTACAGTCAAATTGGTGCCATACTTGCAAACCCATCACTTGAGTGTACAAATATGGCTGAGGTACATCATAGCAGGATATCCAGACGCCAGAAGTGACAGACAGGATTGTGCAATTATGTAACTGCCAACCAAGGCACTGTCTCTGCCCCCCTGTGTGCTCTCTCTGCCTCCCTATGTGGTCTCTCTGCCCCCCTGTGTGGTCTCTCTGTCCCCCCCCCCGTGCGGTCTCTCTGATCCCAGTGTACTTCCTCTGTTCCCCCTATACCTAGGTGTCCAAAGATGGTGGCAGCCTGAGTAACTGCGTCTGTGTGCGCCGGGTATGCACATGCGCAGTTACTCATTTGGTGGTGTGTGTGTGGCGGTGTGTGCGGCGGCGGTTCCTGGCGTGGGTTTTGGGTGTCTGCGTTTTGGGTGTCAGCGGTTGCGGGTGTTGGGAGCACTGCAGGCGGTACTGCACAATGGGCCAGTACCGCCAGCAGGTGCCATATGTGCACACCCATCACGTGGGTTTGCAAATATGACTGCTGCCAGTGCGTAATAGAGGGACATTCTGACAGAAGTGGATGACGGATGTCACAGGACGATTATGTAAGTAGATTCGATGAAAGCTACATAATTATAGCGAGAAGCCATAGCTTGACTATATCACTTTTTTTCATCCCCATCATTTCGTGCTTCACTGATGACATCCCTGGTATAAGGAATTCTACAATTCTGCCTACTTTTTCATTTGTTTTTTTTACATACAAAATCCTATTCATTGGAAAATGAGTGAAGGTAAAGAAAACCAGCAAAATGGTGGAAGTCTACAGTAGGTGATAGAAATAGATCATGAAAAACTCAAGTGTAGTATATAAAATAGGAAAAAACCTCCTGGACCAGCACAGCTCTGATCCGGCTGCTGTTTATGTCACATGAGCGTGCAGCCTATCAGCGGCCACTGATTGGCTGCAGAGCTGATAGGTTCATCAGATATATGACCTGTGGTGGCCCCACAATATAGAAGGGGCCACAATATGAGCTGGAGTGCCACGGACTGTTTTCTGCAGTACCTGGCATATTGATGTCTGTAAAGCGCAATTGGAATATGATGGTGCTAAATAAGCAAAGCATAGTAAATAATATTACCTGGATGAGTCTTCTTGGTACTGCAGCCTATCCGCACGTAATTGGGCCATATGGTGTGTGCATTGCAGTAAAGATGATTGATGTGAATTATGGTGATACCCGCGATTGATGACCTGTTCTAAGGATGGGTCGGAAAGGTAATACACAGTAAAAATCTTTTTATATAACAATATTGTTTCATCTGTAGATGTAAAAGCCATAACAAAATTATATAGCCCTTTACGCCTCTTTTATATAGAGCAGAGTTTACAGGCGTACTGGAATAAGCTGGTACAATATGCCAAGTTCTGAAACAGCTAAACCGCATCTTTCACAACTTTTTAATAAACTGAAGTTCTGGTCAAACAAAGAAATATTCACTGCTTCATTGGAAATGGTTTTCTTGTCCATTAACTGTAAAAAGAGAAGGACTCATGGTCCTGGCTCCTGACTACAAGCAAACACGCTTTATGAGCCAAGCACCAGGACTTCACAGGAACTCTAACTAGGGAGGATGTTTTAGATTAAATAAGATGACATCATGTACTACATTCATGTGATACTTGTCCATAGGGCATCATACACACATGTGATCCCGGGTCTTAGAGTTGTCATACTTTCATGTGATCCTTGGCCTTTGGGGGGTTAAACATTCATGTGATCCATGGCCTTAGGGGTCATACATTTATGTGATCCTTTTCCTTAGGGAGTCATGATGCATTAATGTGATCACTGGTCTTAGGGGGTCATACATTTATGTGATTCTTTTCCTTAGGGGTCAATCATTCATATGATGCCTGGCCTTAGGGGGTCATACATTCATGTGTTCCCTAGTTTTAGAGGTGTCATACTTTCATGTGATCCTTGGCCTTAGGAGGTCATACATTCATGTGATCCCTGGCCTTAGAGGGTCATACATTCATGTGATCCCTGGCCTTAGGAGGTCATACATTCATGTGATCCCTGGCCTTAGAGGATCATACATTCATGTGATCCTTGTCCTTAGGTAGTCACATATTATTGTGATCCTTAGCCTCAGAGGGTCATAAATTCATCCCTGGCCTTAATGGGGTCAGACATACAAGTGATCCCTGGCCTTAGGGCATTATACATTCACAAAGGGCTGAAGGTTTATCAGATGTATAGTACATTAATGGGAATTGCATGCTCATGTAGTTGAATTATTGATTAGGGTGTGGGACATGAGATAGGTCTTACTTATACATACAGTCCCTGACAGAAGTTATGTCGCTTATCCTGTTATGTAAATAAAAGCTTATAACCTGACATTAAATTCATCCATTCGTTGTATAAATTACTCGTTTGAAAGCTGAAACCCTCCGAAATGTGGTTTAGGTTAAGAAAATAAATTGTCATCAATGCTGAAATATTGATCATTTAATGAACACAGAATGGTCAGATTTTGGCAAGACAAAAGTTCTGTCGCCCACAGAAAGTAATGTGATATTCAAACAAATAATTAACATAAAATACAAATATATGTTGCATAACATTGGTGAATGAATTGATGATGCTATTTGAGTCATATTTCATATTTTGTGTGACTTCCATGAGCTTGAAGGACTGCATCCATGCGGTTCAACAATGATTCATGCAATTTATTAATGAAGTCATCAGGAATAGCAAAGAATGCAGTCTTACATGCCTCCCAGAGTTCATCTAGATTCTTTGGTTTTGTCTTCCAAGCTTCCTCTTTCATCCTACCCCAAACATGCTCAATGATGTTCATGTTCTGGTGACTGGGCTGGCCAGTCCTTGAGCACCTTGACCTTTTTTGCCTTTGAACTTTGTTGTAGAGATGGATGTATGAGATGGAACATCATCCTGCTGCAGAATTTGACCCCTTTTATGATTTGGAATGTAAGAGGTCGCTAATACTTTTTGATATTTTAGGCTATTGATATTGCCTTCCACCTTGCAAATGTTTCACACACCCCCATACTGAATGTAACCCCAGACCATGATCTTTCCACCACCAAATTTGGATCCATACGGGTTCCAGTAAGTCTCCTGCAGTATTTGCGGTGGCTGTGGTGTTATTCTACTGAAGATTCATCTGAGAAATCCACCTTCTGCCACTTTTCCAGCATCCATCTGTTTAGAAGGCTGTGGGACTTTGAAAATGCCACACGTTTTTTTATTTGCCTTTTGTTTACTGCTGGCTTCTGGGCACTGATTCGACCATGGAGGCCATTTCGAGACAGAATCCTCCAAACTGGTCTAGCTGACACAGGGACTTGAGGTGACCAGGCCTGTTGGAGCTCTGCTGCAGTGGAAGAGGGGCTTGCTTTGGATTTTCTAACCAACAAACGTTCCTCCTGAGCAGTTATCTTGCAGGGTCTGCCGGATCTGGGCTTGTCAAACACATCTCCAGTCTCTTCAAATCTTTTTTTAACTCTTTGTACTTGACGCTGAGTCACATTAAAGGTGCCAGCCACCTCTGCAGTGGATCTGGTCTTCAGCCTCTTGATAATCAAAGCTTTGGTCGCAGGTGGATTTTTGGCAAATTGTCAGAGTACACGTTGCAGTTCAAGTGAAGGTCTGGGGTGCTGGGTTTCTTTTTATACACACCCACTAATTAACCGTTCATTTACGGAGCACAGGTGAAGATGTAAACTAGGATTGGGTGCATTATATGACCAGGCCACAAAACTTTTGTCTTGCCAAAATCTGACCATTCTGTGTTCATTAAATGATCAATATTTCAGCATTGATGCCAATTTATTTTCTTAACCTGAACCACATTTGGGAGGATTTAAGCTTTCAAAAGAGTAATTTATACAACCAATGGATGAATTTAATGTCAGGTTATAAGCTTTTATTTACATAACATGGATAAGCGACATAACTTTTGTCAGGGACTGTAGATATTTCCAGTGTCATTTACGTCATATTACTTAACAAGGTTTGTGCTGATTGGGCAATACAAATGTGGCGCCCCTGCGACCAGAGTGGCCATATAGGGAACTGCAGCCAGGCAGGAAGGTAGACAGTTTGTGCAACAAACACCCTCACAGCACACACACCCACAGGAGCACAGTACCCACCCCGAAGCCTGGGACTCTAGGCGGACAAGGGGTGGTGGGGTTTAGAGGAACGTGGGTGGGAAGGAAGGAAGGTCAGGTGACAAAAAGAGGAAAAGAGGAGGAAGGAGTTAGTAGGCCAGAGTGAGCCAAGCGGTAAAGAACAGACAGACAGTTACACATCCTGGTGGGATTGGGCTCCCTGGAGATGCAGAATCCACAGCGACACAGATCCATGGAGAGAAAGCTCGTCCATAGCCGGCATCCCAAGGGAGTGTGAAGACAGAGACCGGACCAGTATCACCGGTCCGAGGAACACGGCAGCAAAGACCAACTACAGGCGGGATAGATTCCCTGATTGTAACTGGACGTCACACGGGATAGAAGGAGCCAGGTAACGCTTTGAAAGACAGGGTTACTGAAGGCTAGGCTAACACCAGAGTGTCGGTTCTGAGGGGGACTGAAGTCATACACCGGCTCCCCAGACAAACCGGCGGGAAGCACAGATTCCAGATCCGTGTTCTCACTACAGGGTTGGAGGCTCAGCAGCAACCAGGAGGACCCGGCTTACTGCCCATACACACAGGGGGAAGCTAAACACAAGGGACTGAGCTGCCGTCATACAATCCGCAGGAAGATCAGAGAAAGAGAGAACAAGCCTGAAAGGTTGTAGAAAGAGTGAGGGGTCTCAGAGTGACAGCCTGGCTGCAGAGGGTTAAGTGTTACCGGAGTTAACTGTGTAAAGCTGTTAAGAACTGAACTGTACCGTGAACTGTGTGACTTGGAAGAACTTGAGAGTAAACCTGGTGAACCCTGCTTCAGTTTCCTGTGTCTTAGTCCAGGTATACTGAACTGTGCATTACACACCTTTTACCCTGCCAGGATCAGCCCGACCCGCGGCGGGCTCATCCATCCAGCTGCAGCCCATCCATCCTTCCATACTCCTGGCAGAGCTGCGCTGCAGCGGTGGTCCCATTACCGACCACAACCCGTGGGTGGCGTCACGACAAACTATCCCTGTAAATACCCCTTTTACTTGTGAGAACCCGGGACACGGTCCGGACCAAGACCGCCGTGATATCCCGGTCCGGCACCGAGTACCCCGTCCCAGTGGGCTCCACACAAAGGGGCTTGTGAGCAACATTAAGTTGTGGAAGACCGAAAGGAGAAAAGAAAAAAAGAAAAAACTTACCACTACGGAGCCAAATGCAATACTAAATGCACACACAGAATGCAAGGAGCCTCCATTATAGAGATGGGTGCAGCCCAGATGCAAAATTCTAATGTTACAGCCACTCAAAACCTTCCAAAATGGAGGGGGTGGCTGCCAGCATAAGGCTAAATGCCTACTGTGCTTATTTTTTGTGCTGCATTTTTGTGCTGCGTTTGTATGTGCACAAACGCAGCAAAAGCAGTACAAACCTATTGCGTTTGACCTGTGTTTGTGCATTTACAAAGGTAGCACAAAAATGCAGCACAATTAAGGGGACACACAGGCACACAGACAATATCTCATCCTCCCCAGGTCTTCCCAGGTGATTCTTCCTGTTAAGCGGCAGGTGATGTCTTTATCTACCTGCCAGGACCTTGCACCATGTGTCTCAGCCTGTCACATGGTGCGCAGGCTCTGGCTTTGATAGGACAATACCACAGGTCCTACTGGTGCACGGAGTAAGAATCATTGTGAATCACAGTGGGCTCGCTGGGGAGGGTGAATATTGGTGCATTTTTGTTTTGGAAATCGCATGAAAAAAGCACCACAAATGGACTGTGTGAATATTCATGCGTTTATGATGCAAAGATAAAAGGAGAACGAAAGGGGCGCTGTGTAGGATCTATAACACTATCTTGGTGCTGCTGTTAGGTGCAGTGTGCACTAACCTGGTAGGCTTGTACCAGCCCTGCACAACTCTGGTTACAAGCCTGGATGGGGATCTCTGGGCAGGCTGACGGCGCCTGCGATGCCCTCGCTCTACTGCTGAGTTCTCTTCCTGGAGAGTCACGTTATCGTTTGCATTCATGTGACCAGTTACATCATCACAGGTCCTGTAATACACTGGGTTCAGTGTAGATTTAACCGCAGGTCCTTAACTTGAATTAAGTTTAGGTTTAAACTGACGCTATCCGTGGTGTTTTTTTTCTTCTAAACACACTATCAATTCCCACAGCTGCTCCAGCTTCTACTCCCTCGGCCAAAGCAAAAAAAAAATGAAAGGAAGAGTGTGTAGAAGTCTGCTCAGGAGCGCTAAGGAAGACAGTATGAAATATATTGAGGAAAAAGTTATCAAACCTTTATTATTAATCAATTAAATTAAAGGTTTGATAACTTTTTCCGCAATATATTTCATACTGTCTTCCTTAGTGCTCCTGAGCAGACTTTTATACACTTTTCCTTTCATGCGTTTATGATGCTTTTTTTGGGGGGCTGATGTTAGAATGGAGTCAAGTTAATTGCAGGAACAATAAAAAAACGCAGGCGATTTATGCTACAAAAATACAGCACCCACAAACGCAGATGTAAGCACAGATTTTGGGAAATCACATAGACTTTCATGTTAAAGAGAAACTGCCACCTCCCTGGTGCTTTCCAAATTGAAAGCACCACTAAATGCAGCGTGTATGCTGCATTCAGGGAAGATGTGTGCCATGTCTCTAGCCCCCCTGTAACCCGAAAATAACATTTTCTAAAGTTCAGGGGTAAAGGGTCTGATGGGTAAAATCACTGTATACTGAGATCGCTCCAGGCCCGTCCTCCCCACCTCCGCTAGGTTTGTTCCACCTCCTCTTCTGTGTGTGACCTCCTCCTCTTCGGCGCCTGCGCCTAGTGTGTGATTTCCCGCAGGCGCACACCGTGGACTTTGTGTCAGTGGAGCCCGACTGCTGTAACAGCTCATGCATGTGTCGCAATCACCAGAGCCCGCCCTGCATACAGCATAAAATTTAACAGGGCAGGCTCTGGAGCTTGCGTCACACGCATGCGCTCTTAGAGCAGCCGGGCTTCACTGACACAAAGTCCTCGGTGTGCGCCTGTGTGAATTCACATGCTATGTGCAGGTACCGAAAAAAAGGAGGAGGCCACACACAGAAAAGGAGGCGGAGCAAACAGAGGAGGCGGGGAAGACCGGCCCAGAGTGATCTCAGGACATAGTGAGCTTACCCATCGGACCCCTTATCCCTGAACTTTAGAAAGAATTTATTTGGGGGTACAGAGGGGCTAGAGACCTGGTACACACATTCCCAGAATGCAGCACACATGCTGAATTCCGTGGTGCTTTCACTTTGGAAAGCACCAAGGGGGTGACAGGTTCTCTTTAAAGCTGTGGGTGTTGTGTTTTTGGTGCAGAAATACATCAAATCAACACACCAAAAATGCACAGTGGACACATAGCCTATGACTTGCACACTAATAAGACTTGCATATGTGGCGCCCCCGTTGGCCAGGCGTCACAGCAGGGTGTTACACCCGTAAAAGCGGTGTAATAATCCCAACTGTAAGTGGATGCAGGGTTGGTAGGAGGGACCCAATTCCAGCACTCGCACACTCAAGCCGGGGTGGTACCCTAGGGGAGGGTTAGGGGAGTCGGAAGGGCAGAACAGGAGAATTGCAGACTAGACCTGAGGGAAGATGAAAGGGGGTCCTGAGGGGACCTTGAGAGAGGGTGCCTGACGCATGAGTCTGGGCCCGAGAGAGAAAGGGGGAACCCCAGAGCGGAGCGACCATACTCCGGGGAGCTTCCCCAGTCCACCACGGAAAGCCGGATCCGAGGAAACGGCCGGAGTCCATCTCTGTAGCCATCAACCGGCTGCTGTGGTGGCGTCACAAACCATTCTAACAAAAACTGTATTTAAGAAGTGGTAGCGTTTCCCCTGACACCATGCCCGAGCTCTGAGTGCCCCGGCCTGGGCGGGTCACATAGGGAGCTCTGATTGTAGTGATATAACAGAGGGGTTATTACAGGCTGTAGGCTTCTCTAAAGAGGTGAGATTTTAGGTTGCTTCTGAAGGTTCTAAATATGAAAGAGAATTGGATGTGCTGAGGCACGAAGTTCTATAGAATCTAAGAGGATGCTCTCGAAAAAAGTCCTTGTGGTGTGATTGAGCAAGGAAGGTATGAGCGCTAAGGAGAGCAGGTCTTGTGAGGACTGTAGATTATATGTAAGGAAGTTTTGGGAAATTAGTTCAGAGATATATGGAGGAGACAGATTATGTACAGAGGGCAGAGGTGGAGAATTAGAGAGGGGAGAGGTAGATTACTCAGGCAGTTAAGGGTACTTCACACACTGCATCATCGCTAGCAATATAGCTGAAACGTCACAGGTTTTGTGACGTAACAGCGACCTCTCCAGCGATGTTGCAGTGTGTGACATGCACCAGCGACCTGGCCCCTGCTGTGAGGTTGCTGATTGCTACAAATCGTTCAGGACCATTTTTTGGTCCTTGGTCTCCCGCTGGTCAGCACGCATCGGCGTGTGTGACAGCAAGAGACCAATGATCAGCGACTTCCCAGCCAATGCCGAGCGCCGCACATTAGATGCTGGGCACTGGTAACCAGGATAAATATCGGGTAGCTAAGCAGCATGCTCTGCTTAGTTACCCATTGTTTACCCTGATTACCAGCTTCCTCCCACTTAGCCCAGCTTGTAAGTGGGAGGACACTGGTAACCAGGGTAAACAACGAGTAACTAAGCAGAGCGCGTTGCTTAGCAACCCCATATTTACCCTGGTTACCAGCGATCTCGCTGCTGACTGGTCACTGGTGAGTCTGCCTGTTTGACAGCTCACCAGCGACTGCATAGAGAATTTCCAGCGATCCCGGCCAGGTCGGATCGCTGGAAAGTCTCAGCATGTAAAGGGGCCCTTATCGATAGACTGGAGAAATGTAAGAGTGTTAGGCTGGTTTCACATTAGCGTTCACCTCCGCAGCGTTCTGTGAAGGGGAATCGCCTTGTGAGCATAGCCAGCGCAAGCCCCTATGTTTATAATGGGAGCATACGGTGCTGCTCTTGACTGCGCATGACCGTGCGCTCCCATTCACTGCAATATGTGATTTGTACGCAGGCAAATCACACACTCTCGTCCGCACCAGGGACGCGACATGTTGCGACATGTTGCATTCCTGGTGCGGACGAGAGTGTCGGCGTGGGAGAAACAGCTGATCTGACAGCTGTTTAAATTTGCCGCGTCGACACTGAGGAGATGATGTCAGCGCAGGAGATTTAAACAGCTGTCAGATCAGCTGTTTCTTCAAATCTCCCGCACTGACATCATCGTGAGATTAGCGTCGCCCGTCCCCGGGAGATCAGCGGCTGCTCCAGCTGATCTCCTGGTGGTGCCGCTGATCTCCTAGGAGATCACCAGGAGAGATTTCAATGTGATCCGCAGCGTTCTCCTGCGTTGTCATGCGGAGGACACTGCGGATCCATTGAGATCCATGCATTTTTTGTGCACTTGCGGTCGCTTGCTGATAAAACAATTGCCTGCACAAAAAATGCAACTTGGTGCGTTCGGAGGGCGGAAGAGGGCGCATAAATTATGTGCATCCAAAAGCAACCGCAACCGAGCGCTGCCAAGCGCAGCTACTATGCATTCCCATGTTAAACATAGGAAGGCAGTGCGCATGTGTTTGGCTGCGCTTGGTACGCCGCGTTCAAATACGCAAATGTGAAACTGGCTTAAGTGCGTTGTCAAGAATGATAACCTATTGTGCAAACCAAAAGATCATTCCACCTGACGATCAAGCTTTTTGCTCATTCATCGTGTGATCCGCAGCCTGTTTAGATTGCAAGATTGTTGTGAAACAAGCATTCATAGGGACGCCATTCACAATTATCTTGTATTGTAAAGAACTTTCAGATTTGTGTGAGGTAAACACACCAATGCAAAAAGTAGGGGAGGTGATGAATAAGGCTGCAATCACACGTTGCAGTGACGGTGCGTTTTTTGATTTTGCAATGATCATTGTAAATCTGTAATGTTTTTGACATAACTTTTGAAGAAATTGAGTTAAGGAAGCAAAATGGGCTGGTGCAATGAGGAAACAAAACTTGGCAGGATGCCTAGAAGAAAGATATTATTGGCACAAAGCAAAGCAGGTAGTGGAAGCTATTCACCTCTTATTAAGCACAAACTGCCAGATTGTCCTCACAACCCTCACGACCACGTGCCTTTTGCCAATATATTTCCCTATGGTGTCCCTGTGCTTTATTCTATGTAGACGTGTCACTCACAAGCAGAAAACATAATCTTATCTGCGACAGTTTTTATAAATGGCCCCTTAATTTGGGATCTTTTCCATTACAGAGAAGGCTATTTTTTGACCTGGTGGCTCTTTAGGTATGCACACTGAATTATACATTAACCTCATGAGCAATGCAAGAGCTTTTCGGTCTCAGCTGTGGGTATTCAGATAATGCTGGCAGTGGCTATGTGTATCAGTAAACTATTAAACTACTAAATAGAAGAGGTCCACAATATGGCAATTATAGCGTTAATGTTGAAATTGTGGCTAGGACAGGATAATGTATTCGTTTGTTCCTGTACAATAAAGAATTTTATGGGAACAGTCTCCCCATCCAGTGCCTTAGTTATATGGCGATGAAGCTCTGGGCATCCTGTTCCAAGCCGCAGGTTTCCTCCCTTGCAGGAGGTATCATTGTATTCTTGTGTGTGGCTCAGGTTCAGTCTGTCCGTAAACAAACATTACTCAGGTCTCCATTATATGCAAACGAACAGACGGTCTCCTGCTGCTGCTACTAATGTGACGTTCAATTGAGATCAAAATGTTCCTTTTAGAACATCACAATGTAAAATATGATTTAGTAAGTTCACATGCCCAGCAATCATCTTTTAGAACGGATCCTGCAGCAATCCGTTGGCAAAACGTTGTGTAGACAAAACTTTGTTGTCTGTTTTTTTTTTTTTTTTTTAATGGTTTCAACTGGATCCATTTTTTGGCACATTGAAGTTTATGGAAAACAGTTTTGGTAATTAGCCATTAGTGATGAGCGATTAGTAACATATGCAGGTTTGGATACCTCTAAGGGCGGCTTCAGACTGCGGCAGCGTCCGGTCCGGGGCTGTCAGAAGTGACAGCCTGGACCGGAGTTTTCCTCCATAGAATCCTGTCGGGCTGCACGGAGCTGGATCCCGGCGGGTGGTAATTAGCTGCTATCCGGCTGCTGTGTCGCAGGATGAATCGTGCAGAAGTGGGGATTTTCTGCCGATTCCAAAACCGGTGCATGCAACGTTTTTGGAATCGGCAGAAAATCCCCACTTCTGCACGATTCATCCGGCGAGCTAGCAGCCGGATAGCAGCTAATTACCACCCGCCGGGATCCAGCTCCGTGCAGCCCGACAGGATTCTATGGAGGAAAACTCCGGTCCAGGCTGTCACTTCTGACAGCCCCGGACCGGACACTGCCGCAGTGTGAAGGCAGCCTAAGGCTGGCTTCACACTGCGGTCAGGTCAGGTCCGGTCCGGTCCTGTTTAAACCGGATCGTGTCGGACCGGTTTTTTGGTCCATTGGCCTCTATGGTGCCGGATTGTGTCGGATGACATTTTAATGCCATCCGGTTTTTTTGTTGTCCGGTTGTATCCGTATGCGTCCGGTTGTCGACGCAGTATTGTTGTCCGGTCCTGTCCGGCGCTGTCCGGTTTTGTCCGGCCTGCACCGGACACGATATTCGGGCCATTAGAGTCACTGTTGCCGGATTGAATCGGATGACATTTCAATGCCATCCGTTTATATTTTAATCCGGCAGTGACCGATTTAGGTCCCGGACACAAAAACGGAGCAAGCATGATTTTTTGGTGTCCGGGTCCGAGTTCTGCGCAAACCGGATTGCGCCGGATTGTGTCGTATCCGGCGCTGTCCGGCGCAAATAACATTGTGGTCTATGGGTGCCGGATCCCGCCGGACACATTTGAGCCTCCGGACCGGCTGCCGGATTTCAGGACAACACTGCGGCTGTGCGGATGAAGATTCATAATACCTCCCAGAACCCTCCAGGCGCCATTTTTGAGACACAGTCACTCTGAAGAAACAGCTACACAGTGTCTGTACTTCAGGTAAGTGCTCATGGAATCATGGCTAATGGGCAGAGGCTGCGGGGGCCACAACATTCTATGTCATGTGCTGCCAGGGTTGCATGTATGGCCATGGCCATGCCCTGCCTGCAGCATGCCCCGCTCTGCAGGGCAGCATGCAAGCCCATGTCCAGGCCCTGCCTGCAGCATGCACCGCTCTGCAGGGCAGCATGCATGCCCATGTCCAGGCCCTGGCTGCAGCATGCACTGCTATGTCTGCATGCATGTCCATGGGCATGCCCTGGCTGTAGCATGCCCCGCTCTGCAGGGCAGCATGCAAGCCCATGTCCAGGCCCTGCCTGCAGCATGCACCGCTCTGCAGGGCACCATGCATGCCCATGTCCAGGCCCTGGCTGCAGCATGCACTGCTATGTCTGCATGCATGTCCATGGGCATGCCCTGGCTGCAGCATGCCCCGCTCTGCAGGGCAGCATGCATGCCCATGTCCAGGCCCTGCCTGCAGCATGCACTGCTCTGCAGGGCACCATGCATGCCCATGTCCAGGCCCTGGCTGCAGCATGCACTGCTATGTCTGCATGCATGTCCATGGGCATGCCCTGGCTGCAGCATGCCCCGCTCTGCAGGGCAGCATGCAAGCCCATGTCCAGGCCCTGCCTGCAGCATGCACCGCTCTGCAGGGCACCATGCATGCCCATGTCCAGGCCCTGGCTGCAGCATGCACTGCTATGTCTGCATGCATGTCCATGGGCATGCCCTGGCTGCAGCATGCCCCGCTCTGCAGGGCAGCATGCATGCCCATGTCCAGGCCCTGCCTGCAGCATGCACCGCTCTGCAGGGCACCATGCATGCCCATGTCCAGGCCCTGGCTGCAGCATGCACTGCTATGTCTGCATGCATGTCCATGGGCATGCCCTGGCTGCAGCATGCCCCGCTCTGCAGGGCAGCATGCATGCCCATGTCCAGGCCCTGCCTGCAGCATGCACTGCTATGTCTGCATGCATGTCCATGGGCATGCCCTGGCTGCAGCATGCACAGCTCTGCAGGGCAGCATGCATGCCCATGTCCAGGCCCTGGCTGCAGCATGCACCGCTCTGCAGGGCACCATGCATGCCCATGGGCATGCCCTGCCTGCAGCATGCACCGCTCTGCAGGGCACCATGCATGCCCATGGCCATGCCCTGCCTGCAGCATGCACAGCTCGGCAGGTCAGCATGGCGGCATATGGACATGTATAAGCAGCCGCATCTCTACCAATGTCTGGCCACCTCATGTCTGCCATGCTTGGTAATGTTGTTTTTTATTTCCTAAAGGTGTGTGATCTTCCGGACACGATGGCTGATGAGGATTGGGTGCCCACTCAACAGGTGAATGTTGCCTTCTCCAAATTCATAGGTAGTTATAGGATTGTTTGTTCCATTTACCCTGTGTGTATGTGTGTAACCCTTTTTCGGACATTTGCCTTTCCTAGTCGGGGTCAGATTCCGACTCCAATGTTGAAGGCCTTGGGGAGGAGCCTGCTGATGCCCGTGAACATGTAAGTGGGGATTGTTGTGTCATGAAAGTGTGGTTTGGCCAACACATGCTGTAGTGTATCTGATAGATGAAAATGGCTTTTTGCTTCCTAACAGGGGTCAGATGCATCCCAAGGTGCTGCTGCTGGACCATCACATGGTCGCCGTGTCCAATTTAGAGGTGGTCAGAGTCGTGTAAGTATTTTTCGACGAATGTGTGAAACAAGGAAGCATGTGACGCACCAAACTGACACACACATGTTATTTCAGCAGACAAAACATGTTTTCACACACATGGAACCTGCGGCCAATACACTATGACACTAAGCACACAGAGGATGACACATTGTCGGTGTTGGCCATTAATGATCATGGGACTTATGGCCGGACGTTTGTCAGGATTGGTCATGTTTTGTATTTGTGTTTTGGAAACCATGTGTGCAAAAGATGTTATTGTCCATCGTCTGCTGTCATCTGGGCTTTTGCAAAATGACCAGCTGTGGTTTGTGTAGTTAAGCAAGGCTTCCCGCAAATCTACATTTGTGTGACCTTGGTGTAGTGTTGGCCGAGCAACTATTTTTTGGATTTTTACTTTGTTGCGTTTGGGATTTTTTTTTTTTTTTTTTTTTGGTTTTGTTTTGGAACATGTACGTTTGTTTGCCGTACATTAATAGTGCCCTTTACCTACACACAGGCTTCCAAAAGACGTGCCCAGCCTGTGAGAGATGAGATCTTTGACATCGATCTGCTAATCCACATGGTGGAAGAACGGCGTCCCTTATGGGACCAACGCCACCACCTCCATGCCAATACATTACATACACGGCGGATGTGGGATGAGGTGTGTGCTGGTCTTCTGGAGGGCTGGCACCGACTTAATGAAGCTGGGCAACATCGGCAACGTAAGTTAGCTTGGTTTTGTCTACCGCTGTTTAACATAGTGTTCCCCAAACATGTAGTTGTTGGCAGACTTCATACCGTTGACCTAGAAGGGACCAAAAGATTGGGATTTAGCAGATATGGGGTGGGCATGTAGGCACGTTAGGACACATTAGGTGTGTTCTCAGTGACTGATCTGTTGCTGATGTTAGTCATAAAGCCAAGCACTTGGCAGTGGCTTTTCGCCTGACCTCAATCGTTTGTACACCAGACTCCTTCTGGTTGCTTCCACACTTCATCCACCATGCTACCCTACTTAATGTGGAAAGGGTTTGGCACATTCACATGAAATGTCCAGATACAATTGCAGATTAATTTTGTGTAGACCTGATGAAGTGGCCGATTTAAGGGCCCGAAACGCGTATGCAAATAAACCAGAACCTGATGAACCCTTTACGGGACTGTAAGATTCTTGAGGTCAGCGCAGACTCCAAAGCCCAGCTTCATCTTCGGTGGCAAAGATTCATTTAGGGAGCACACCCACAAATCAGCCACATAATCTTTAGTTTTTCCTGAGAAATGGTTACACGTACTCAATCATGGGTCTTCGTTACTTAATGTAAGTTGCCCCGAAAGAAAACCCACAAAATGATTCACCCTGAAGGGAAAAGGTTTTAGAATCTGCCAAAACCAAACAAATGGGGTGTTACACAAACTGGTGACCTTGGTTTCATAAGTCCGGGAAGCTTATGTAATGTGTGTAACTTAGAGCACCTTGGAAGCACCTGCGTCACCAAATGGGACATTTTACACCACGCTAACGAAATTAACTAAACACCAGGTGACGGACACTATTGTCCCTTTCAGCTTTGAAAACCCCAGTAGTGGCCCCGTGTAAATCAGTTACTACCAGTGTGGCCTTTTTGGATAGCAGTCTTTCACCCGTGCCGAAAACCAGGCTGCTATCAATCCTAGGGTTGCTGCGTGTAATGGCGGCCCAGTTATGGTGTTAGATTTTCAAGGGGCGTGCTTCAGCGTCATGTGTCCCACGCACCAACAGCTATCATTGGTGGGGACTTCTGTGTAAACAATGCCTGTCCCTGCAGACGGTGGCATATGTAACGATCTGAAAAATCACAGTACACATTGGCTCTAGCATCATCGATTAGCGAGCCAAACCGCCCTGTTTGTCAAATCATGATGTTATTGCATTGGGCACTCAACGTATGAGTGGCGTGTAATACACAACTCTTTCATGCCTATGCAGTTACAAGATGTACGGGCAGATTTACACGTGTTCGCTTAGGTCAAATGAGGTAAGGGGCTCCACAGAAGGTCACCTGCGGCACCCCTCGGAACTTCCTGCTACCCCTAATAAGTTCTGGGGAGCACATTGTAGTGCCATGTAATTGCCGGAGCATGTACCGTTTAAAACAGTGGAAACCCAGGTGTGCATGTGTGAATCTAAGTTTGGGGCGTTAAAAGGTCCCTGAACACGGTTGTTAAAATACTAAAAACACTTGCAGCCAGTTGACATGGCCTAAACAAGATGCCACCTCTGTCCTGTGTCCTTGTGTGGCTCACATTGAGCATGTTGACAAGAAAGAAGGCCAAAGAAATGTCATTGTTCTTGAGGCCCCAAATTGTGAGGAAACATGTCATGGAATGTACATAATATTTGCTTACATTTGTGGTTACCAAGCCTTTTCAGTCCCCAACAGAGAATGATTGGGCAGAATTGCAGGGGTGCCTATACTTTGGAGGGAAACTCAACCTAGTCGTTCTATCTTCCCAATGGTTGGCTTCCGGCCCCTGTGTAGGAGCACTTTCAACAAAGTGTCCCAGCACTGTCTTGACAGACTCAGCCTCTAACATCAGCCGCACAGAGGGTGAGACTCGCCTCCAGCATCCATTTTTCATGTACCATTCCTTGGTGGGTTGGGGAACAATGACCCACCAAGGCCGGGCTAGCCAAACAAAAAGCATGAGAAACCAACACATGCAATACAGTGTTCAGCATCTACTTTAAAAAATGCCCACACTTAGCTGATATGAAGCCTGTGTGTTCCAGGAGCTCCATCAATCTCATCCTTTCCAAAAGGGCATTTCAGCCTTCCAGCCACGTGCTCCAGCAGTTGCATGGCTCACAGATCGTTAATGCATATTGTCATGAAAGTGAAGGATTGTGTTTGGATTTGCCAAACAACTTCCTATAAATACAGACATGTTTCCTATGCTGACATGGATGTTGTAAGGTCTGTGTCCGTGCCCAGCATGTGGTTTACTCAATGTGTGTTCCTTGTTGTTTTTCAGGAGAGAATATCATCTGGAGATGGCGCAACTTGCGCGATAGTTATCGGAAACATTGGAGAAACCAGGTTAAGGCGCGCAGTGGCATGGGAGCCCGAAAAACTGCATACAAATATGCTCAGGCCTTGGATTTCCTAAGACCATGCATGGCTGCAAGGCGGTAAGTTTCATCTCATGAGTTTCATGGTTCTTACAAAGGCACAGCTTGTCATGTACCAACTACATCACATGAAGCTTACAGCCATTGTCTGCTTTTGGTGGCAAACGTGGGCTCATGGCTGTCCCTTGTGATTTTTATGTTAAACCCTTGCAGTTGCTACAACACTCATTTAGCCATACTCGCCACATAACAAGTCCCCTATAGTTTTTGCAAAGAAGAAGCTGGAGCAACCTGGAGAGTAATGGGCCTTTTTGGTAAGTTAGTGGGATTTAGAACTTAGTTAATAGGACACTAGAGTTATGTGGCACTCTTTGTGTTGCTGCTAGGATTCCACACGTGTAAGCACGTACCTTCTATTTGGAAGTGGCAAGATTTTTGTGGGAAATCTGTAAGCGTTCCCCCTACCACTTACCACACTGTGTAATGTCTTGTAACTTGTAAAGTGAAAACAGAAACAACTTTGTAGTGGCTGCCACATTGACGCACACTTAAACACAGTGTTTGTGATGGTTAAACAACCAGATGGATGATGAAATTCCGTCCAGATGGCCCATAATGTCATGTGTAACCAGCCATAAATATTGTGAGTAAGCCTTTTTACTTTCTCATTCCACAGAACTCATGGAAGTACTCAGCCAAATCCTCAGCGCACCCACCAAAATGTGTCCGAAGCTGGCCCGCAGGAACAATCTGAGGAAGGAGACACAACAGCAACAGGCCACGCAGAGGGAGAGCATGTTGATCAGCCATCCGCCTCATGGCAACCCAGGAGTCCTGCGGAAGACGATGGGTTATCTCTTCCCGCATCAGACGCCTTGGACTCAGCTACCACGAGGGCACCTACTGCTCGGCGTCCTCGGCTGGGCCCCAGGCCATCTGATCCGAGCATTCACCCTGCGGTGGTGCACATGGCTCAGGTCCATCAGGATATTTGGAGAAATTTGAAACTCGAAATTACCGAGGGGTTCACCAATGTAAACAGAGGCCTGACGGACCTGAGTACTCATGTGCCCATGTGTAACAACCAATTTTTATCTCATGTTGCCAGGGAGATGGAAAATATGACCATCGATCAGCAGGCATACATGACCCAGGGTATCCATGAGGTGTTGAGACGGGCCAGACAGATGGGCCAAAATATGCGGCCCCAAAATGTGTCACGAGCAACACAACATCCATCACACAGCCCCCCTCCGGAAGGTACTGATGTGTCCAGGTTGCCCCCAGCAAGTTCCACACACCAATTCGGCCTCTCAGCCCCTGATGCTGGGGACTACACACACATGATGGGTCGCCATGCTCAACGCCAGCCCCCTTATGCAGGCCAGCATCTAGCCCCTGTTGGGTATGTGAGTGACCAACACAATCGGTCCTCCATCCAAACCACCGGCCAACATGGCCCCACACCACAAGGTCTGTGGAGCCTACAGCAGCAGCATATTGGGGAGTCTGCAGCACAGCCACAATGTGTTATCCCGAGCCAAGGCATCCAACAACGCCACACATTTGGCCAATGGCCACAACAATTTCGGCCCCAATATGAAATTACTCAGGTGGTTCGGCGAGATATGTTGGGTTGGGAGACCACACAACCCGCCCAGCATCGTCCTTGCACCCAAACCACGTCTTCCACTTATCAGAGTGGCCAAATGTGGCCGTACACTGGCCAACAGCCCCATGAACGTGGGAGGCCTTCTCTACAGGACACATTGGCCCCCCTAAGTCCACAAATTGTGGTTTGCAGTCCCCAGGAGCAGGCCCTGCAGGGTCCACCAACTGTCTCTGTTTGCACAGGGACTGTGGCTATGGCAACTCAGGCCACCACTACCAGCAGTGCCTCAACCACTGGCTTGGTTCATCCGGCCAACTTTGTTTTTGTCACTCCAAGAGGGAACTATCAACCATTGTAGTTTTGGGGGCCTCATGTGAGTCAATTAAAAGGTATTATATTTGGTTCAACTTTGATCTCCACAGTTCTTAACCATGATGTGTATGTACATGTGTTGTTCGTGGGCCTCAATGTTGTTAGGATGTGACCTGGTAGAATATTGGTCATCCATGCTCCAAACATCAGATACCACACACAAACCCATTATGGCAACGTCATGCATGGATTTACACATGTGAAATGGATTATACTGAGACAAGCACCACATGATGATGTGTGCCTTGCATGGTCACACAAACTATACAGGGTCACATATGGCCTTTCCATGGCCACATTTCGAGGCCAACACACATGTTAGTTGTTAACATTGGCCCACACTAAGCTATCCATTTTTGGTTTGTTTGCAGGACAATGATCTTAGTGGGCACAATGTTTTTTTGGATACTCTTTTTTTAGAACATGTTTTTGGGTTTGTTGTCAAGCAGACTTTTTTTGTTTGTCCTTGCAACATGGTCGAGTGGCACATCAGGGTGGTTGAATGTGGGTATATTTTGGAGGTGTGTGGTATGGTTCATGTGGCTCAAACTGCACAATCTTTCCTGTCTGAATTTGTTAGATCAAACAATGGGTGTGTGGGGGCATTCTCATATTATGCTGTGGGTTCTTGCAAACACAAGCCAGTGTAACCTTTTTATGAAACACTTGGTGAGGCCAATAGCCAGGAGGAGTATGTATTGTGTGAGCCCATATAGGGCCAACCTTACAAGGGCTCATTGATCATAACGTATGATATTTTGTTTGCCAGAGTGTAGCATGACACAAAACACCTGCAGAATGTTATACAGAAAGACACATTTGCTGTTGTTGTAATGGTTTAGGGTGGCCGAGTGTGTGTTCTTGATGTACTTAGTGTTAGTCACACACCGTGCACGGATGTTGTGTGATTTCAAACATACAAATTTGCCACACATTGTCCATAAGAATGCTGGGTAACACAAAATGCTTTTAATGAGCCAACACCAAATCACCGTAACCAAAAACAAGGGGAAAAACAGGGTTAGCCACACAGGCACAAAGACAAAGGCATAGTGGGCTGGGCAAAGGAAAAAGGCATTGCAAGGCAAAATTAGGGCCAGGATGTAATTACAGCATTTCATCCTGCCACGGCACCCTCCCAACATCTGAGGTGAAATAATGTGCAAACCTATCACGTATTGCAGCTACTGCAGTGGATGAACGGACAGAGGGGGCCTCAAAGTTGGCCAATGAGGTGTCAGGAATGTCCCCAGGATCCACAACTGATCTTTCCCGTATGAGAACAAAGTTATGCAACACTACGCAGGCTTTCACAACCTGGTCAATCGTGTCAACTGACAAATTGATGGTAGTGTTGAGAATTCGCCATTTACCTGCCATCAAACCAAAAGCACATTCCACATAGCGCCGAGCACGTGTCAGCCTATAGTTGAAGATTATCTTCTCAGGTGTCAAGCCACGCCTGCTATATGGTTTAATTAAATTTCCACACATTTTAAATGCCTCATCAGCCACAAGGACATAGGGCATTGGTGGATCCTGGGTGCCTGGTAGTGGTGTTGGGGGGGAAAATTGAAGCAGTTGCCATAAACCAGACGGCCCATGTCCGAGTCTTGGAACAGCTGGGAGTCATTGGAGCGTCCAAAGCCACCGATGTCAACTGCCACAAATTTATAGTCAGAATCCACGATAGCCATGAGGACAATTGAGTGGTATCTCTTGTAATTATAAAACTCTGAGCCCCTTCTGGCAGGCTTAATGATGCGGACATGCTTGCCATCAAGGGCGCCCAGGCAATTTGGAAACTGGCTGTTCCTATAGTAATTGGCCGCAATGGCAAGCCACTGTTGTGTGGTGGGGTGTGGTATCACCTCTGGCTGTAGCTCCTCCCACAGTGCCGAACATGTATCAACAATAATCCCAGATATGGTGGATAATCCCAACCGGAACTGGAAATGTAGGGATGTTAAGGACTCCCCTGTGGCAAGATATCTGTGGAAGAAGAAGAAACGATGCAAGTTTAGTTTATGGCCAGTCATTCATTGAACACCCAATACATTACAGCAACATAAGGCCTTACAAGATGGTGCAGAATGTAGGCAAACAACACAGGACTGCAGTCCAAGATGCACAAAGCAACATACATTGGGCCAGCAAGTATGTATGGACATACCTTGTTAGGTAGACATTGATGCAGCCACTTGAGACACATATTAGCATGAGCATCTTGACATGTGACATAACAAGCACATGAGGCTTCCACCCACACATTTTGTGAAAAAGAAACATGACTGTGTTCTTCGCACTGACCGCAACGATATACATAAGGTGTGTGGCTACGTGGTGGAGCCACCTTTGCCCAACCAGGTCTGAGCAAAAGTGCCTCGAACAACACCATAAGGGGCAACAAATAAAACATCCCCAAAAACCACTTCCTGATGTTGATTGTGTCAACAAACAAGGTTGTGAGCCATTGCCATAAAGTCTGGACAATTAGATTGCGTGTGACTTGCTCACAAAAAAAGACAAAGGCCAAAAAACCCTGCAACAACAGGTATGTGTTAGGGCCAAACAATCAGCCAATGGCCACCCCAAACACATGCTGCGTGACCAGCTGGGACAACAGGTCACCGGAACAACTTAAAAGACTGCATATGTCATCACGCAATGGGAGGTGTGGTCCATGGTACACAGCAACTAAATAGTGACAGTAGTTCCCCCGTGTGGAGCTTGTACAACACCCATGATGTTGATCCGGCTGGTTGTGAAGGTCAGCATGGTGAGTTTCGCAAGACTGCGTTACATACATAGCGGGTGTGGAGCTTCCACACCAACCTGATCAACATTCCCTTTTCCTGTCTGCATGAGCAGCCCTTCATGGTAACAATTGTTAACTTGATCACACAAAGCCGATAGTGGATGGTGCGTGTGGGTGTGTGGGAGGTCAGCACAGATGACATGCCAAGGAAATTTTAAACCGCCTTGGTGTGTGAGTATGGGCAGACATTGATGCATGTAAGGGCTGCTTCCAGTAAAGTTCTATTTGGCAATGTAGGCCGACACTTTAGTTTTAGAATGGTGTCAAACCACGCTGAGGTTATGTGTCCATCAAGGGACTTTGTGTGTCCCAAACTCGCACTTTGCCAAACAGCCATGTAGTGGTGACCAATCCACAGTTGATGAGTAAACACCACATCTGCGTCGGCAAGGCCATGTGCAAATGTGCATTCTTTGGCTTTTATGGCTATATCAGCTTTTGGCACAAACCCCAGGAGTTGAGGATTGCATTGGGAAGTGTAATTGTTCTTTCAAAGATGCATTGCGTCAGATTGCTACACTCCAGGTTGTGGGTCCTAATACGGATCCTTACCAAATACCAACATACTCATTGTGTACACAGGACCTTTACACATAGCCGCTGCACTTGCAGCACACTGGCAGCAAGACCCAGTCACTGTATATGGTGACAGCACTGAGTGTGTTAGTTTTGCCACACACAATTGGCGCTTATCCAAAAAGCACACTTGGAGAACCTGACACACACTTTCGGCAAGCCACATTCCTAATGTATGGGCCTTGCCACACGTGTGGTGCAAGTGCTGCCGTTATATGTTAACTGATGGAGATGCGAAGTTTGGCTACCAACTGGCGTCTTTAATCAAAAACACAATGTAAACGCACACTTTGTTTTCACACTGCGGTCACATCAGGTCTGGTCAGGTCAGGTTTTGTGCTTACAAAAAAAAAGATTTACTCCAAAAGCTTGAGCAGGTGTCAAACTTGCCAATTGACTTTTTCCCAGAAAGTTTGTGGCATGCTTTTGCAACACCAAACCTGACTTGACCTGACCTGACCTGATGTGACCGCAGCATGAAGCTGGACTTGACACTTGCATTGTGAGCACAGCTCAACCAAGGCTGACACACACTTGTGCACATGCCTTACTATCTTTGACATGGGAACGCATGTGGGTGCAGATGCCATAGTATGGCCACATTAAGAACCAGAGGCCTGTCATTTTTACGCCATAACAACGCCATCCAAACGCACCATGCAGCAATGTTTGTCCGTTGATGGGCACTTGTTTGCTACCCTTGCGTCCGCCACATCCCAAAAAAAAAAAGGACCACAAGGGATCCACAGTGTCCTCCGCATGTCAGCACAGGAGAAACCAGCAGATGTCATTGGAATCTCTCCTGGTGTACGCCATTCCGGACCATCGGCCACAGGGAGATCATGCAGAGCTGCCGCAGATCTCCCGCCAATGTCAGCATGGAGAAACAGATTACCTGAGAGCTGACGAAATCTTCAGGGCTGACAAGAAATAGGTGATGATGGGGCGTACGATTTGAAGCACCAATCTGCATTTTAAAGACAACAAACATTATCTCACCGTATTTGATGTCAGCGCAGGAGATTTAAACAAATGCCCGATCAGCTGTTTCTCCTCTGCTGACAGTGGCCGCAGATCAGCTGTGTTTGGAGGATGAGATCAATGCCGCTGATCTCCTCCTCCCAGCCACCACCATAGACAAATGATTGTGTGGGCACCCACCATACTTCTGTTAACGCATGCGGACATTCCCCACTACATACACAGAAATATGTGCTGCGTTGCACTGCGTATGCGTCAGCATGGCCGCTGCATGTAGACAGAAACGCAAGTGTGAAGGCAGCCTTACACAGTTAACATCACAGCACATGTAAGACACAGGTGTACAAACACATTTGGTTTGACAAAGGGAGCACCATGAAACATTGGCAGTCTGCAGGAAAAATACACATACCTTAGGGTCACCAGAATGCGCTGTTGTGGTGTGATGGCTGGTCTAAAGCCAGTGTCCTGACGCTGGATGTAAGGGCCGACTCGACACACCAGCTCATCAAAGCTGGCCAGGGACATGCGACAGTAATCAAAGAACTTGTCCGGATGTCCACGCAGCTCCAGGTAGAGTTCAGCAAACACACCTCGATTCACACGGCCAAACACTATGGGGTGTACCCAGTACTGGCGTGGTCTCCGTCTCCGTCTCCTTGCTCGGTCTACAGCATCACACAATGCCGAGAAGGCCCTCACTTCAGCATATGAGGCATCAAGATATGCACAAAACTGGGCATATGACATGGCCATTTTGCACACACAAAGGTATGAGAGAGGGGAGCTGCAGGCAATTTATCTGGAAGCAGCAAACCAAGGGGTGTGGCACAACAACCGGACCTGCAAAGAACCGGATACTACCGGATGCAACCGGCCCGATTCGGTAATCGGAACCGGACGCCGGATCGGAGGAAATATCCGGCGTTATCCGGCTGCTGACACCCGGTTTTATCCGGCACAATCCGGTTTGGGAAAAAAAAACCGGACCGGACCGGACCTGACCTGACCGCAGTGTGAAGCCAGCCTAAGGCTGGTTTCACACTGCAGTTTTTTTCCTGATCAGGTTCGATCAGGTTTGTGTGCCAAAACCAGGAGAGGAACTTGCAGAGAAAAACTATAATTGAAAGATTGACACCTGTTCTGAGATTTGGAGTCACTCCTGGTTTTGAAACACAAAACCTGATCGAACCTGACCTGATCTGACCGCAGTGTGAAACCAGCCTAACCGAATACTTTGAACCTTCTCTAATAAGAAATCAAGCCGAGCACCACTATTGACCACGGGACCCTTTTCCTTTTGCGTATGTCGCTCAGTCCGGCTGTGGGCGAGTGCACTAGGCTGTCACTTTAAATAGTACTCCAGTGAATAAAAGTCCATCAAGAAAGAAAAGGGCACTCTCCCATGGTTGTGCTATCAGCCTACTTTATTCCAGTGCCGTGTTTACAGATAGCAGGAAGACGGTGGACAACGGCCTGTTTTGTGCCTGTCTGGAGTTGAAGTGCCAGACAGGCACGAAACGGGCCGTTGTCCACTGTCCTCCACCCCCCTCCCTGCTAACTGTAACACGGCACCAGAATAAAGAAGACTGACAGCCCAACCATGGGTGAGTGTCCTTTTCTTTCTTGATGGACTTGCGTACTTTAAACTCTTTCAGTATTTGGATCTGAGTGATTTCTCCATTGACTTGCATTGGATTTGTTACTCGTTCAAAGTATTCGGTTAGAGCTATCTGAGCCCGAATATCTTATTACTCGCTCATCTCTATTAGCCATCCATTTCTCTTTCATTTGAAAAGGATCCATTTATTTGCTTAATGGATCAGTTTCAGATGAAAGATAACGGATTCCTATTTAATGGATCTGTTTTATGGTGGGTTTACACACACCAATTTATCTGTTCAATCTCTGAACCAATCTCTGGTTGCAGTGAAATCATGGATACATTGCTCCATGTTGTACACAGCCACAAAATGGAGCAATGTATCCATGATTTCACTGCAACCAGAGATTGGTTCAGAGATTGAACAGATAAATTGGTGTGTGTAAACCCACCATCACATAGACTTCAATGTTAACAAAACAGATCCAGCTGAAATCAGTTTTTAAAGAAATGCACAAACAAGTTTTGACTGTACATTTTCCCAACGGATTGTTACTGCATCAATTCCAACGGAAGATTACTGGACGTGAACAAAATGTTATTTAACATTTATATGGGAAGATTTCCTGCTCTAATGATCACTGATTGACAAGATTACAAGTGAATCAGTAGGTCTTTAACATGGGCAAGTGCACACTGTATGGAGGGTGAATTATCGTTAATGGTGTAGTCCAATAAACAATATTTATAAACTTCTCACAAAATTGGTGATAAATGTGTGACTGCTAGGATCCAGCTGCTGCGAATCCCACCCATCCTGAGAAAGGAGGCCCAAAAACTGAAGCAGTAGTGGGCATGTGTGATCCCTGCTCCATTCACAGTATAGGAGTGACTGCTCTATAGAGCGTGGCTCTCACATGCTCTCTGCACATGAGGACTTTGGGTCTCCTTTCTCAGGATAGTTTGTAGACTTAAACCACCGTCACACATAGCGAGATTGCTAGCAAGCTCGCTGTTCCGTCACAGGTTTTGTGACGCAACAGCGACCACGTCTGCGATCTCGCTATGTTTGACACGTAGCAGCAACCGGGCCCCCGCTGTGACATTGCTGATTGTGTCGGAATTGCCTGGACCATTTTTTGATCGTCGGGTTCCTGCTGATCAGCATGCATCGGTGTGTTTGACGCCTTAACAACAACCTCATTGGCAACTCAGAACTCAGCCACGTAGGTCGGGGTCGTCAGACTAGCTGCTGTGTGACAGAGTCCCGACGACCACCGAGGTCGTTATACGGGTCGCCGTATCACTGCTATGTCATTGAGTAGATCTGACTGTTTGACATCTCACCAGCGACCATGTAGTGACGTTCCAGAGATACTTACCAGGTCATATCGTTGTTGGCATCACTGGAACACCTCCAAGTGTGACGGGACCCTTAGGGAAGCTATTATGATTGGAGAGGCACTGTCAGCAAAGAAACATTTATCATGATACTTTTTTGAATAATCACGGCAATGTGTTGCTAGCCACTGCAATTTTTTTCAACCACCTAAGGCTGCGTGCACACGATCTGGATTAGCAGCGGATTGGACACAGCGTCTTAAAGCTGCATCCAAAAAGCTGAGTTATACAGTACAAGCACAGTGGATGTGATTTCTAGAAATCTCATAGTCATTGGGCTTCTCCCCAACGCAGCATTTTTTCAGATGCGGCACAGGTTATCGTGCTTTCACATCTCCGCAGAATGTTAATTTACTGCTGTGGAGTAGGAGGCAATCTCCATCAGGTGACTGCAGGGAGAAGCCGCCCCTACTCAATGCAGATCATGGGCATAGGGCGGCTGTGGTGTCCCTGTGTTCACCCGTTGTTTCCCGTAGGTCCGGAAGCACTGCGTCCAACACACAGCACCTCCAGATTGTGTGCACATACCCTAAAAGGTTTGATCAGTCAATGAACAAGTGATTGCACTATGCCGGCTGATAATATCCCTGTTTACACAAGCCAATGACTGAGAACAAGGATTCTTATGAGCACAGCTGATAGTTTATAGTTGCTCCATGTAAAAAGACCTTTAACACTAATCCTCCTCACTATTCTGTGGTTTCACGGCAGGAACCCAACCATATGACAGGTCATAACCTTTTTCACAATCACAGAGACATTGTCTGGCCAACTTAAGTTAGTCATTGTGGATAGGACATTTCTGTTGCAATATGCATGTGTGGGAAAGGCTGATAAACACCATTCACAATGAGTGGTTTATTATTATTTGCTTGACTATGCAAATTGTACTTACTGATGAAATAAAAGGGGAAGAAGCATTAGTCAAAAATAAAACTCCTCAATTATATAGTGGTTGTAGATATTTTAAGGCTCTAATAATAATATTTATTCATTTATATAGCGCTATTAATTCCAAGGCACTTTACATACATTTGCAACACTGTTTCCATTGGAGCTCGCAATCTAATCATCTTATCTGAATGTCTTTGAGGCTCTGTTCATATTTACATATATAGCTATCCTTTACAAGGGAAATATCAATGCTTTGACATCTGTACCACAATGGACACCAATGAAGCCAAAAGGATTCTAGTATGTTATAATGAGATGCATCAGGTTCAGTTGGCCTGTTGCCACCCATATCAATTGTTCAGGGGTGTAACTGCAATAGGTGCAGGGTGTGCAATCACACCTGGGCCGTGGAGCCTAGTGGGCCCCAAAAGACCCTTTGGCCCATAGTAAAAGACTAATGCTATTAAAGGGATCCTGTCACCCCCAAAACACCTATAAACCTATTAAAACCTGTCCCTACAGCATATTAACACTTTCCCTACACTCCTTTTACCTCCTAAATGCCCTTAGTCAAAGTGAAGAAAAACGTTATAATAGTACCTGCTTAGTGATGATAATGAGTGACTATGCTATTCATAGTCACTCATCTAGGCAGCCCCTCTTCTTCAGATCACGCCTGAATAGGCGTGATCTTCCTCATGGATTCAAATGTGCGCTCCCTGCGCGCCTCCCCGCGCTCCCATTACGTCCGTGCTTCAGGCTGGGGGCAGTATGACGCGATTCGCGTCATTTCCTGTCGCCGGGTGACGTCTCTACAACGGCGCAGCTTTCAGCTTCAAGTGCCGCACTGCGCATGCCTGCGGGAGCGCACTGCGCATGCGTGCGGGAGCCTACACAAAGCGGCCGTGTAGGCTCCCGCACGCATGCGCAGTGCGCTCCCGCAGGCATGCGCAGTGCGGCACTTGAAGCTGAAAGCTGCGCCGTTGTAGAGACGTCACCCGGCGACAGGAAATGACGCGAATCGCGTCATACTGCCCCCAGCCTGAAGCACGGACGTAATGGGAGCGCGGGGAGGCGCGCAGGGAGCGCACATTTGAATCCATGAGGAAGATCACGCCTATTCAGGCGTGATCTGAAGAAGAGGGGCTGCCTTGATGAGTGACTATGAATAGCATAGTCACTCATTATCATCACTAAGCAGGTACTATTATAACGTTTTTCTTCACTTTGACTAAGGGCATTTAGGAGGTAAAAGGAGTGTAGGGAAAGTGTTAATATGCTGTAGGGACAGGTTTTAATAGGTTTATAGGTGTTTTGGGGGTGACAGGATCCCTTTAAAGACTTGCAAAAATTGGGGGCCCTGTTGGAGCTTTTGAATCAGGGCCCATAAGCTTCAAGTTACACCACTGCCATTGTTCTGGTATGTATTGGTGAGCCACGTACTTACTTTCTATACCTTATTTTAAAGGTTCTGTTTACATTGGCTCTCCATGCTGAACCTTGGATCAGGTCACCTAATTAATTGTATTTTATTTGCTAGATCTGGAGTCTATATGCACAGGCATTTTCCATGGGCATAATACAATAAGATCCTTTTTTTCTGTGGTTCAATCCCTTGATTTAACCTTATATGGACCATAGATGCACTCCAGATAAATCTAAATATTAACATAATTTATAACTGTTACCATCGATTTTCTGGCATTGCTATACCTACAGTTGTGGCCAAAAGTATTGACACCCCTGCAATTCTGTCAGATAATACTCAGTTTCTTCCTGAAAATGATTGCAATCACAAATTCTTCGGTATTATTATCTTCATTTAATTTGTCTTCAATCAAAAAACACAAAAGAATTGTCTAAAGCCAAATTGGATATAATTCCACACCAAACATAAAAAAGGGGGTGGACGAAAGTATTGGCACTGTTCAAAAAATCATGTGATGCTTCTAACTTCTAATTCGTGAAATTAACAGCACCTGTAACTACCCTGTGGCACCTAACAGGTGTTGGCAATAACTAAATCACACTTGCAGCCAGTTGACATGGATTAAAGTTGACTCAACCTCTGTCCTGTGTCCTTGTGTGTACCACATTGAGCATGGAGAAAAGAAAAAAGACCAAAGAACTGTCTGAGGACTTGGGAAACCAAATTGTGAGGAAGCATGAGCAATCTCAAGGCTACAAGTCCATCTCCAAAGACCTGAATGTTCCTGTGTCTATCGTGCGCAGTGTCATCAAGAAGTTTAAAGCCCATGGCACTGTGGCTAACCTCCCTAGATGTGGACAGAAAAGAAAAATTGACGAGAGATTTCAACGCAACATTGTGTGGATGGCGGATAAAGAACCTCGACTAACATCCAAACAAGTTCAAGCTGCCCTGCAGTCCGAGGGTACAACAGTGTCAACCCGTACTATCCGTCGGCGTCTGAATGAAAAGGGACTGTATGGTAGGATACCCAGGAAGACCCCACTTCTTACCCCGAGACATAAAAAAGCCAGGCTGGAGTTTGCCAAAACTTACCTGAGAAAGCCTATACGTTTTGGAAGAATGTTCTCTGGTCAGATGAGACAAAAGTAGAGCTTTTTGGGCAAAGGTATCAACATAGAGTTTACAGGAGAAAAAAAAGAGGCATTCAAAGAAAAGAACATGGTCCCTACAGTCAAACATGGCGGAGGTTCCCTGATGTTTTGGGGTTGCTTTGCTGCCTCTGGCACTGGACTGCTTGACCATGTGCATGGCATTATGAAGTCTGAAGACTACCAACAAATTTTGCAGCATAATGTAGGGCCCATTGTGAGAAAGCTGGGTCTCTGTCAGAGGTCATGGGTCTTCCAGCAGGACAATGACTCAAAACACACTTCAAAAAGCACTAGAAAATGGTTTGAGAGAAAGCACTGGAGACTTCTAAGGTGGCCAGCAATGAGTCCAGACCTGAATCCCATAGAGCACCTGTGGAGAGATCTAAAAATGGCAGTTTGGAGAAGGCACCCTTCAAATATCAGGGACCTGGAGCAGTTTGCAAAAGAAGAATGGTCTAAAATTCCAGCAGAGCATTATAAGAAACTCATTGATGGTTACCGGACGTGGTTGATCACAGTTATTTTGGCTAAAGGTTGTGCAACCAAGTATTAGGCTGAGGGTGCCAATACTTTTGTCTGGCCCATTTTTGGAGTTTTGTGTGAAATGATCAATGTTTTGCTTTTTGCTTCATTCTCATTTGTGTTTTTTAATTGAAGAGAAATTAAATGAAGATAATAATACCAAAGAATTTGTGATTGCAACCATTTTCAGCAAGAAACTGAGTATTATCTGACAGAATTGCAGGGGTGACAATACTTTTGGCCACAGCTGTATGTGTATCCCATATGATACTTATGTGCATTTTTCCCAATTTGTGTTGTTTTTAACATCATCTATCTATTTACATGTAATTAAAGAGGACCTGTCACCCCCCTGCTGCATTGCAAACTAAATGCAGCACTGAATGCAGCATGTCTGCTGCATTCAGGGAAGGGCTCACCCATGTCTCTAATACCCCTGTAAGCTTTAAAAAAGACATTAGATTACTTAACTGTAAGTTTTCTAAAGGGTGGGATCTTATTAAGAGGTCTTCACTGCTTGCACAGTCCTCCGGCCTCCTCTTTGTGTATTCCACCCCCTTCTATGTCTCTGCGCCGCCTCCTGTTCTGCTGGCTCTGCCCTCCTCCTGTCCTGCTCTCTGTCACTCAACCTGCCGCACAGAGCTTGGTCAGAGTGGCTGATGTCAGCGCGAGATTCACGCCCTGTTTGTGCTTTATCCAGAGAGCAAGGAGAGGAGGAGGGCAGAGCCAGAAGAACAGGAGGCGGCGCAGAGACATAGAAGGGGGTGGAATACACAAGGAGGAGGCCGGAGGGCTGTGCTAACAGTGAAGACCTCTTAATAAGATCCCTCCCATTAGAATACTTAACTGTAAGTTTTCTAAAGTCTTTTTTTAAAGCTTACAGGGAGCTAGAAACATGGGTGAGCCCTTCCCTGAATGCAGCAGTCATGCTGCATTCAGTGCTGCATTTAGTTTGCAATGCACCAGGGGGGTGACAGGTCCTCTTTAAATATTTTTTTCACTTGTTTGCACAAATATCCTTTTTTGTGCATATACTTCGTATTCCTCCAGTTTGTCTCAGTCCAGATGAAGCTCTGTTTTTTCCCTGAAAAGGAACCTGTCAAGTGATACATACTGCTGATTCACAACTCCGTGATCACAAGTATGTTTCACTCTGAATCACCTTGTGAACTCTTTTTGCATTTCTAACTTCCTATACAATACTGAAAAATAAAAACAAAAACAACACTTCCTTGTGTATTATCTCAAATAAGATATATGTGAGAGCACAGACTGAGTCTTGCACACACCCACAGCATGCACGTGGCTAAAACCGCTATTATATCTGATGTCTCATTGTAGGATCCAGAGCATGGAAGTCATAAATGAAAGCAAACAGTAGATCCAGATGAATCCTCATACTGAGACACATGCCGTGGTCAAAATACATTGCTCTTGGTATGTGATAACTCTGGTTACATCTTTTGCACTATGTGTATCTTACTAACACATTGTGAAGTTCACACCACAGCATTTTTCCAGCACCTCCTGTGATCAGCCGGTCCCGGTATGAAGAACTGAAACTACAGTTTACTTCCTTTACAGAATAGACCTGTTAGTCAAGCAAAGCAGGGTGGAACACCAGTAGGGCCAGCTCCTGGCTGTGATCGTGGAGGCAAAGCTCCTGTGCTCAAATGATCTTCTCAGCATGATGTACCTGTTTGTCATATGTGGGAAAGACCTTTCCTATATGATGTACAGGTAAGTCATAAGTCAGGAAGTGGTCAAGTGCTGAAAAATAATATAAAAATAGTAATTATATTGAGTAAACTTAAGTTTAGTATGTTGGTTTGACCCTCGACAACAGTCCCTCATATGGCACATTGGGAAACTTAATTGTCCACCCCAGCTGTCTTAGAAAAACAAAAAAAATTGAATAGGCAAACAGTAAATATGCTTTTTTTTAGATTTTTTCAAATGTAATTTCTTTAAGTAGCAGTCAACATTTATACTCAATTGAGGAGGATTCCAAATAATCTGTTTCTATTGGACATCCTAAACCAGTACAACAGGCAATAACTAACTGCTGTATATGAATAAATAGCAAAAAATGTGCAAATGTATGAAAATAATACCATTTAGATTTAATACTTTGCATGCTAGCTGCTGCTGAGTTTTGTATTTTACCTCCCAATGAAATGAAAAAAACTTTTTTAGTGGGCCTTAAACCTCAACACTGATGGACATTAGAATGCCTACAGCAAACAATCCAACTCATCTGTATTTTCAAAAAAACAGTTTGATAAAATGAAAACTGAGTTCTGATTGTTTTCTGTAGGCAACCAAGACTGTAATGGCCACTTTACATGTCCCAACATCGTTTCGATATTGTATACAACGGAACAGGAGCGCACACTTTTTTGGCTGAAATCCAAGACTGCATAGGAGCTGTCACACAGGGAGATATCGGCACGCAACACAACTGTGATGTCTACGCCCCCTTGTACGAGCGACCCAGGGAACGACCATTTAACATGGGAGTGAATAGGGGAAGTTGCTCTCCAAGTCGGTGTTGGGCTGTCACACAGAACGATCCTGCCAGATCGTCCATCCAATATCGGGCAGTTGGAGAGCCTGCACAATTCTTCCCCGATATCGTTTTGGCATCGTTCTTGCATCGAATTGGACATTTACACCACACAACGCACAAACGGTATCAGCACCAACGCACGAATCACGTGACTTTTTACCTAAGTTGGACGACGATATCGGGACGTGTAAAGTGGCCATCAGGGTACCTTTACACCTCCGCAACATTGCATGCAATTTCACTGTCAATTTGCTGGTTGCAGTGAAATCATGAACATATTGTTCTATTTCGTTGCTGTGTACAAATGGAACAATGTGTCTATGATTTCACTGCAACCAGCAAATTGCTAGTGAAATTGCATGCAATGTTGCGACGTGTAAAGGCCGCTTTACACATCACGATATCCCAGCGCAACTACAATAAAAAGTCACGTGGTAGGGGCGTTGCAGTTGATATCGTTCGTGTGTTGTGTCGTGTAAATGGGCTATGCAACTCAAAAACGATGCCACTACGATATCATTTTTGAATTGTGCATGCTCTTCAACCGTGTAATATTGGCTTGACGATCTGGCAGGATCATGCTGTGTGACAGCTCAACTACGATTTGGAGTGCAACTTCCCCTATTCACTACAATGTTAATTGGTCGTTCCCTGAGTTGCTCAGACGCAGTGTGCAAGAGGGGCGTACACCATCGTAGTTGCGTTGCCTGCCGATATCTCCCTGTGTAACATCTATGCGATTTTGGACAAGTGCCAAAAACATGCGCGCTCCCGTGAAATCGTATGCAATATCGGAACAATATTGCGACGAGTAAAGCGGCCTTAATGGTACCCTTAGTGTTGATAAATAAGGTCCATAAAGGGATCTTGCTTGTAAGGACAGTTATTCTACACTAGATGGTGGCCCGATTCTAACGCATCGGGTATTATAGAATATGTATGTAGTTGACATGTGACTGACAGAACTTGTTTAGTCAACGTGAGTGAACTACATATATATATTTATATACTGTGTGTGTGTATATATATATATATATATATATATATATATATATATATATATAGCAGCGCTATGGTATATGACGGTACATTACAGCACATGTATAGCAGAGCTATGGTATATGGCGGTACATTACAGTACATGTATAGCAGCACTATAGTATATGGCAGTACATGTATAGCAGCGCTATGGTATATGGCGGAACATTACAGTACATGTATAGCAACTCTATAGTATATGGCGGTACATTATAGTACATGTAGAGCAGCACTATGGTATATGGCGGTACATTACAGCACATGTATAGCAGCACTATAGTATATGGGGGTACATTACAGTACATGTATAGCAACGCTATAGTATATGTAGAGCAGCACTATGGTATATGGCGGTACATGACAGCACATGTATAGCAACGCTATAGTATATGGCAGTACATGTATAGCAGCGCTATGATATATGGCGGTACATTACAGTACATGTATAGCAACGCTATAGTATATGGCGGTACATTATAGTACATGTAGAGCAGCACTATGGTATATGGCAGTACATTACAGCACATGTATAGCAGCACTATAGTATATGGCGGTACATTACAGTACATGTATAGCAGCGCTATGGTATATGGCGGTACATTACAGTACATGTATAGCAGCACTATAGTATATGGCAGTATATTACAGCACATGTATAGCAGCACTATAGTATATGGCAGTACATGTATAGAAGCGCTATGGTATATGGCGGTACATTACAGTACATGTATAGCAACGCTATAGTAAATGGCGGCACATTATAGTACATGTAGAGCAGCACTATTGTATATGGTGGTACATTACAGCCCATGTATAGCAACGCTATAGTATATGGCGGTACATTATAGTACATGTATAGCAGCGCTATGGTATATGGTGGTATATTACAGTACATGTATAGCATCGCTATGGTATGTGGCAGTACATTACAGCACATGTATAGCAGTGCTATGGTATATCATGGTATATTACAGTACATGTATAGCAGCGCTATGGTATATGGCGGTACATTACAGTACATGTATAGCAACACTATAGTATATGGCGGTATATTATAGTACATGTAGAGCAGCACTATGGTATATGGCGGTACATTACAGCACATGTATAGCAACGCTATAGTATATGGCGGTACATTATAGTACATGTAAAGCAGCGCTATGGTATATGGCGGTACATTACAGTACATGTATAGCAGTGCTATGGTTTATGGCGGTACATTACAGTACATGTATAGCAGCACTATAGTATAGGGCGGTACATTACAGTACATGTATAGCAGCGCTATGGTATATGGTGGTACATTACAGTACATGTATAGCAGCACTATAGTATATGGCGGTACATTATAGTACATGTATAGCAGCGCTATGGTATATGGTGGTATATTACAGTACATGTATAGCATCGCTATGGTATATGGCAGTACATTACAGCACATGTATAGCAGTGCTATGGTATATCACGGTATATTACAGTACATGTATAGCAGCGCTATGGTATATGGCGGTACATTACAGTACATGTATAGCAACACTATAGTATATGGCGGTATATTACAGTACATGTAGAGCAGCACTATGGTATATGGCGGTACATTACAGCACATGTATAGCAACGCTATAGTATATGGCGGTACATTATAGTACATGTAATGCAGCGCTATGGTATATGGCGGTACATTACAGTACATGTATAGCAGTGCTATGGTTTATGGCGGTACATTACAGTACATGTATAGCAGCACTATAGTATAGGGCGGTACATTACAGTACATGTATAGCAGCGCTATGGTATATGGTGGTACTTTACAGTACATGTATAGCAGCACTATAGTATATGGTGGTACATTACAGTACATGTATAGCAACGCTATAGTATATGGCGGTACATTATAGTACATGTATAGCAGCACTATAGTATATGGCAGTACATGTAGAGCAGCGCTATGGTATATGGCGGTACATTACAGTACATGTATAGCAACGCTTTAGTATATGGCGGTACATTATAGTACATCAGGGGCGTAACTAGAACTGTCAGGGCCCCCTCCAAGACACGCCCCCAATGACACGCCCCCTTCAAGACACACCCCCTTACCGAATCGGTGTTAACAGTCTGACGCCACCCAGTTTACCGTATATACTCGTGTATAAGCCGACCCGTGTATAAGCCGACCCCCCTACTTTTGCCCCCAAAATCTGGGAAAACCTATTGACTCGTGTATAAGCCGAGGGTGGACCCCAGCACAGGTATACAGCCCCCAGCAGTGTGGTATACAGGCCCCCCAGTGGTATACAGGCCCCCCAGTGGTATACAGGCCTCCCCAGTGGTAGTATACAGCAACCTCCCCAGTGGTAGTATACAGCAGCCTCCCCAGTGGTAGTATACAGCAGCCTCCCCAGTGGTAGTATACAGCAGCCTCCCCAGTGGTAGTATACAGCAGCCTCCCCAGTGGTAGTATACAGCAGCCTCCCCAGTGGTAGTATACAGGCCCCAGCAGTATATACAGCAGCCCCAGTGGTATACAGCAGCCTCCGCAGTGGTATATACAGGCCTCCGCAGTGGTATATACAGGCCTCCGCAGTGGTATATACAGGCCCCAGCAGTATATACAGCAGCCCCAGTGGTGGTATATACAGGCCCCAGTGGTGGTATATACAGGCCCCAGTGGTGGTATACAGGGTATACAGCTCCCAGCACAGGGTATACAGCTCCCAGCACAGGGTATACAGCTCCCAGTTTCCCAGCACAGGGTATACAGCTCCCAGAGTCCTAGCACAGGGTATACAGCTCCCAGCACAGGGTATACAGCTCCCAGAGTCCCGGCACACACAAGGTATACAGCTCCCAGAGTCCCAGCACAGGGTATACAGCTCCCAGCACAGGGTATACAGCTCCCAGAGTCCCGGCACACACAAGGTATACAGCTCCCAGAGTCCCGGCACACACAAGGTATACAGCTCCCAGAGTCCCGGCACACACAGGGTATACAGCTCTCAGCACAGACAGGGTATACAGCTCCCACTGCTGCCAGCACAGACAGGGTATACAGCTCCCACTGCTCCCAGCACAGACAGGGTATACAGCTCCCACTGCTCCCAGCACAGACAGGGTATACAGCTCCCACTGCTCCCAGCACAGACAGGGTATACAGCTCCCACTGCTTCCAGCACAGACAGGGTATACAGCTCCCACTGCTCCCAGCACAGACAGGGTATACAGCTCCCACTGCTCCCAGCACAGACAGCGTATACAGCTCCCACTGCTCCCAGCACAGACAGGGTATACAGCTCCCACTGCTCCCAGAGTCCCAGCACAGGGTAGCTCCCAGAGTCCCAGCCACCACAGGGTATAAAGGCCCCCCCTCACAGTAAGGCCTCCCCATGCTGCCGCTGTTCACTGACTGTACAATAGTGATAATATTTGCGCCTCTCACCCTCTCCCCGGGCTCAGTGAAGCTCCTTCCTGCTTGTCCTGTGCGGCTGTGCTGTGACCGGTCACCGGCCGGTTAGTAAGGAGGTAACAGGCCGGCCAGGCGGAGACCAACTCCGCAGATAACACACAGGCAGGCAGCAGAGCAGGCTACAGTCTGGCGGCGGCAGCCCCTTTGATCTGTGTGCGGCCGGCGCCTGCGGCCGCTTTGAATGGGGGCTGCATCCACCTCGCCGGGGGGCCCCGTCGGGCGCGTGCGCTCCCCGCCGGGCCCCCACCCCCCCACAACAGGTATCGCAGGCAGCTGCCGGTATAGCAGCGTAGCGGCGCTGGGTCCGGGCCCCCCAGAAGCGCCGGGCCCCAAAGCGACCGCTATGTCTGCTATGCCGGTAGTTACGCCACTGTAGTACATGTAGAGCAGCACTATGGTATATGGCGGTACAGTACAGCACATGTATAGCAGCACTATAGTATATGGCGGTACATTACAGTACATGTATAGCAGCGCTATGGTATATGGCGGTACATTACAGTACATGTATAGCAGCACTAAAGTATATGGCAGTGTATTACAGCACATGTATAGCAGCACTATAGTATATGGCAGTACATGTATAGAAGCGCTATGATATATGGCGGTACACGTATAGAAGCGCTATGGTATATGGCGGTACATTACTGTACATGTATAGCAATGCTATAGTGTATGGCGGTGAACGCAGCGACCAATCATAATAGCGGCGCGCCATGGCGCCATATTTCAAATACACTGAGTATAGTGTATTTGAAATATGGCACCATGGCATGCGCCGCTATTCTGATTGGTCGGCACTGAACGCAGCGACCAATCAGAGGCGCGGCATTCAAACCGCATGCCGCTTCTCTCATTGGTCGCTGCGTTCACCGCCGACCAATCAGAATTAGCGGCGCTTTCCATGGCGTCATATTTCAAATACACTATACTCAGTATATTTGAAATATGGCGCCTTGGCGCGCGCCGCTATAGTGATTGGTCGGCGGTGAACGCGGCGACCACTCAGAATAGCGGCGCGCCATGGCGCCATATTTCAAATACAATATGGCGCCATGGCGTGAGCCGCTCCTCTGATTGGTCGACGCTGAATGCGGCGACCAATCAGCGGAGCGGCATTCAAACCGCGCGCCAAGCCACACTAGTTCTCTGATTGGTCGCCGCGACCGCAGCGAGCAATCAGAAGAGTACTGCGGCTTGGGGCGCGCTTTGAATGCCTCGAAGGGCACCACCGCTGCAAGCAGCCTGGAGATGACTGGATGACGCCGGTCATCTCCCGGCTAGCTCGCCGCTGACCGGAGTTTACACCGGAGCTCAGCCGCGGCTACTGCAGCACAGAGGTCAGCGGCTCGGCAGCCGGGAAATGACCGGCTAACGCCGGTCGTCTCCCGGCTGGCTCGCGCGCGCTGGGTCCACTGTTTGCCAGACTGTGCATACCTGCGGAAGCGGCGCTCACGTGCCGCTTCCGCCGGGCTGCAAATTGGAGCGTAATTCGAATATTCAGCACGCGCTATTTGCATATTCTGAGCTCAATGAGCTGCCTCTGTGTGGCGCGCGATTTCGGCGACAGACACACTCAAAAAACCCTTAGACAATTATATAGTAGATAAGTTAAATTAAAATCCTATCACATATCCTATAAGAAAAATCTGAGCTAAATGAAACCTGTTATGTCCGATAATGCTAATAACCTGCAGATATGGGATTGATCTGCATGTTAATTCCATTATGGAGGTGCCACAGTACTGAAAGTGTGGTACCTGTGTGGAAAATTAACTTTACTTCTCTCACTTTTAGTCATGCAGGCATGCGCAGAGCAATCACAGTCACTGATCACAGCACTGAGAGCAGCGGCGGTAAGAATGCCTCAGCACTACCTAACCGCCGTCTGTGCAGTGCATCAGTATAGAGCCCAATGTCAGTCAGTGCCGGGTAGTGCTTACAGCCGTTTCTCTCAAGGTACCATTACGCGCTGCAATATCACCTGCAATATCGCACCAAAGTCACATGGTGTGGTCAATTGCAATTGATATCATGAGTGCGTCATGTTGTGCGACTGTAATTTATCGCTTGAGCAATATCGCCTATTTATGTGCAGACAATTAAATCAGGCGATGTTGCATAAGCGACGTGGCATGATCGTGCAATGAGACGCCACAACTACGATCGTCAACATTTACTCTGCAATTTGCCAGGCGATTTCCGGGACGCCGGATTGTCTAACGTTGCATGTGCGATTTCTACGTGTAACATTTCCTAAGCGATGTTGGCAAAATGCCACAAACATGCGTGCTCCCGTGAAATTGCAGGCGATATCGAATCGATATTGGGTCATGTAATGGTACCTTTAGTGCTGTGAGTTGTGACTACAATTGCTCCAGGCATGCCTGCATGACCGGAAGTTAATTTTTTGCCGAGTGTCGCACATTCAGTACAGCGGACGGACACCTTCAGTAACCTACACATTAATCCCATGTCTGCACGTTAATAGTGTTATCAGACATGATAGGCTCCCTTTAATAGAAGAGCACTGCTTTCTTCAAGATCATCATCATTTGGCCTTAAAGGGAACCTCTCACCTAGTTTATGCTTTAAAACCTATCACTACCTGTCCCTGCAGCTTCCTAGTACATCTCTAATCATCCCTGTCTGAGCTAAATGTGTGCTCTAATTGCTGGGAAAAATGATTTGATCACTTACATTCTCCTATGGTAAGAAGCATGGTGTTGTCCAGGCTGAAGACACTTGGGGCTTTCTGTCATCCTCCACCCCCCCCACTCATTACTTGTATCATGCCCCGGTGGGAGCGATATCTTTCTTTTCAAGGTCGCTTCCCGCATTCGTAATCTATACGCTTCTTCTGAGTATGACGTGATGGCCGCGTCATTTTTGGTCATGCGCATTCTTGTTATCTAAGTGGTGTACTGAGCGGCTTCATAGTGTGCACTGCACATACTCTCAAACACTAGATCTGGAGGCACGCAGATTGACCACACCATTATACTACATTTAGCTCAGACAGGGATGGTTAGGGATTACTAGGAAGCTGCAGGGACAGGTAGTGATAGGTTTGCGAGCATAAACAAGGTGACAGGTTCTCTTTAATGCAATTATGCTACATGACTGAACCAATTTTTGGTATCTTTGATCTGGGAGCAAATGAAGGGAACACCGAGCAAATTTTTGACATGGATGTCAAGAAGTGTTAAAGCATCAGTAATGAACGTTTATGGTTCCGGTGTCATCACATCACAGATACCACTGAATGTGTGCTCTAATATGATTTTACTATCTTTTTACTGCTTTTAATACAGCAAACATCCATCGAGTAGTCTGATGATTTACTTATGTACTAGTGATGAGCGAGCACTGCCATGCTTGGCGCTCGGTACTTGTAACGAGCAGTAAGGTGCTTGACGAGCTCAACTCGTGTGCCAAGTATAATGGAAGTCAATGGGGAACTCAAACATTTTTCCAAAAATCTGAAAAAATGCTTGTGTTTCTCATTGACTTCAATCATAGTCAGTAGATGAGTCAAGCCTGTCTGAGCAGCTTACTGCTAGTTACAAGAACTGAGCACCTGAGTATTGTAGTGCTTGCTAATCACTATTATGTACCTTTTCATCCCATGTAATGATATCCCGCAGCTAAATCCCATGTCCTGATTGTGACTACTGTTCAGTTAGAGCCACTGGCAGGAATCTTTGCATTGCTGCAGGCAGAGATATGTTTACAGCAATGCTCTTTCACACAAAGGATGACTGCTATATGATACCACCTGACTGATTCCCATAGCAAAGGCTGGGCATAATGTCTCATGACCCTGAGGGGATGATTTAGTTACAGTAGAGGCTGGGGGTTTTCCTGGTTAAATTGTTGGAAAAAACGTTTCTCCAATTTCAGCAGTTCCGCAATAGAAAAAAAATCTTGAAGAAAAAGGTGCACATTACACTGCCATTCTGACTTATGATAATACACACCACTGTTAGTAAAGTTGGCATGACACATTAGATTAAGGTTGGCCAACTGCTAGTTGCCCTGGTACAGCTGGCCATCTAATGTATGTGATGTTCATTCGGGAGTTGTTGGCGGAAAAAATTATGGGGCATACTGAACGTCAATATGTCCAGATAACTTGCTGTCAGAGGGGTATGACAGCAGAATCTCCTCTTTTCCCATAAAGAACATTTGGACACTCAGAAGAACAGAGCGTGCATGTATATGGTAGAGCCAGGAGGAACAGCTATTGGCTGAATGATCCCTTAGGCTATGTGCACTCGATCAGTATTAGCAGCGTTATGGATGCAGCACGTTTGCACTCCGTCCATAATGCTGCATTGTACAGTATAAGCACCAGGGATGGGATTTACAGAAATCCCGCACCCACTGTGCTTCTTTCCTCTGACACGAGGGGCACCTTTCTGTGACGCCGCTTGGCCACAGCCTGTCAATTTAGCGCTACGAACTCGGAGGTGATCACGGAAGGTGAATGCAGGGAAAAGCAGCTGTGCCCCAAACACTGACCATGGGCACTGCGTTCACCTGCGGAGATCTCCAGCTTCCCGCAGGAGAGGAGACACTGCGTCCAGGTTGCAGTTACTCCTTATCGTGTGCACATACCTTAATATACTCGGAGAAGAAAAACTTCATTGTTTATCACATCTAAGGACCAGTTCTGATAATGATGTCCCCTGTACATGGTCATGTATGATAAATAAGCTGATTCTTTATTTTACTTTGTTACTAATTTTTACTTTATTAGTACATAGCTATTGTTTTATATGAATTTCAGTCTACATCTACCTGAAAGGGACTACTGTCTTCCTATAGACCGTGATTCTACTACAATTATAAATAATTGTCTGTTTTGTATGGGGGGGTATGAGAAAGAAGCACTCACCACTTCTGTTATACCGGATAAGTCTTCTTTCCTCTTTCTGAGCCTTTTATAAATTCTGTTTAAGGAACACCTTGACGGTCCATCCACAGCCATAACAATACTGATTGTGACGGTGCAGTAAAATCGCGCAGTTTTTTGTTCTTTTCCGCCCTCATTGTATAGATTGTTATTGTGTTACCTCAATAAGGACATGTAATATCATAAACTGTGATACATACAAGGGATTGTATTGCTCTACCTTGGTCAATGTTCTTTGTTTTCTCCCGAGATCAATGGGGCAATTGACATAAAACAGATCTACATGTAACACAAAGTGTAAAACATCATACAGGAGCATTTTTTATTGAAAGTTAACAAAAAACCCTAAACATTCCGCATTTTCACAATAACATACACAGAGTACGGTATATGCTCCAATCTAACAGGTTACAAGCCGGCCGCTTACAAAATGGCCTCAAACCTCAGGTCTACCTGGTATTCGGTACAATAAATAAATCCGATGGGAAGGTTTGATATGTCACACGGTGGTGAGTTTACGGAATGTCAATTTTATTAACTCTTTCAGTGCCAAATCTATTAGGTTGTGTTCACATTGGTCAGTTTTAGACTTTAGTCTATTCAGCCAAAGTTGGGGTGGCTACCAATAGGAAGACGTTCACAGACGGGTCTCCACTTCTGTTTATTTTTTTCTAATCTAAGACTAATGTTATAAAAAAAAAAATTGGAAACCCTAAAACTGCTCGTGTGAACAAAGTACCATAAGGCTAGTAAAAAATAGCTAGGTACAGACTATCCTTTCTGCAAAGCTCTACGCAGCCGTGTATGAAGTGCTAGTTTAGGAGACCATTTTCTTACAGCACTCCTTCTACTATACATGCAGAACACTGGATGAAAAGAGACACAATTTGACAAATACAACTTTTTTTAATACTCCTAGGAATGGGAAGACGAACACCTAAAAACCTTTATACTGTGAAAAAAGTTTTTTGTTTCTCTTTTTTCTTTTTGTCTTAGCAACTTCTTAACAAAGTTCACATTTCACTACACTTAATGTTACTTTGTATTTCATTTAATTATTTGGACGCTTTTTCCTTTTATATCTTTTTGTTCCATTGGGGTCATTATATTATAATCGCCTCATGTGTTGCAATATATTAGCTTTCTTATAAGACCAAATACATTACTTTAATTTTCTTAAGCCTAATTTTTTGGTTTAAAACAACATTTATCAAACTCTTGATATTTTGTTAATAACCTATATAGGAATTTTTCCAATTCCGACTTTTCTTCTGTTGTGAAGACACATGTATATATACGGTTTAGAAGAGCTATCAGTATACCATTATGAAAAGCACAAAGGGGAAATGTAAATGTGAAATCCTTTGTAAACTAAATCCCCCATTCAGATTCTCCTCGTGGGCGTCATCTGACCAGCGCAGGTCAATTATATCAGGGTCTTCCAGACCGTAAATTAATGTAACTTAAAATGATTTCCTGATGACCCTGCTTTTTTCAAAGTAGTCGACGACTGGTTCGCATGCAGTAACTCTGCCAGTGAAACTCTTTGAAATTGTTAAACTGAGCTAATAAACGTGAATGTGTAACAGGCTCGTTTATTAAGGGGGAATGTCTAGAATGTTATTTATTAACAAGGGTCTAATTCATCTACCATGTAATTTACAAAGCATGGACAAAATCCTGGAATAACTTCCTAGGGGAGATGCAAAAAGTCAATAAAAGAAGGACACACACTTACACAATAAACAGTAACTAGGAGGGAATTAAAAGCAAGATGAAAAGGGTCAAATTCCAGCCGAGCATAAATGTTTTAGAGAAGGAGGGAGGGGACGGGAGTGGACAAAGGACAAGAGGAACCTGAAGCCAAGAAGTATTCACTGATAGGATCAGTAAAGTCTATCATTTAATCCTTAATGAGAGATGCTTCTGTCGGCCTTTGAAAGAGTACATGGGACCTATAATACTAAAGAATAAGAATACATTGTTTTATGATCAGCCCCTCCACATGTATTGCCATAAGCGTCTATTGTTCTTTGTTATCAAAAGCCCTGGAGATTGGTATCTACATCCACCTGTATGCTTTGGCAAAGTGTAGACTTCTAACAACAGTGAATATTAACATTCATAAAGCCTTGGTTTATGATTAGATATAAAAATAATAGAGTTGATATGTCAGTGCGGTTGGATAAATAAGATGTTTATTACGGCATAAATCTCAAGCTGTTTAATAGAAATAATATCTTCATACGTAACAAATAAAAAAAAGCTATATACATTGTCTTCAATGATTAAAAGACAAAAAAGTTTATCTGTTAACAGTTAACTAAGGGTACCTTTACACGTCGCAACATTACATGCAATGTCACTTGCAATTTGCTGGTTGGAGTGAAATCATGGACACATTGTTCTATTTTGTTGCTGTGTACAAATGTAACAATGTGTCCATGATTTCACTGCAACCAGTAAGTTGCAAGTGAAATTGCATGCAATGTTGCGACGTGTAACGGTACCCTAAGAGTCGGAAGATTATGGCATAAGTGGGTGAGTTTCCCCAGCTGACCCTGCAGCTGTAGATCATTGACTTGCATCTTGGTATGGAAAGAGTTACATGACTTAGGCCACCTCATCTCTGCCAGGAGAAATTGTCCCTCCCAGTTCAAGAATAATCTGCCAGTGCCACGACAATGGAGAACTACCATTCATGGACCTTGTATATTCACGTACATGCACAAACACATCTAGGGGAAATGCTGTCTACAATATATGGTATATAAAATACTACAGCTTACAGAAAACACTTTGTACATGTGGGGCTTTAAGTCAGTGATATTGAGTGTGGTCAGAGACCCCTCTGCTCACGTGGTACGTGAAAGTTTTTAAGTTCGTAGAAGAGTTGTTTTCCATTTAAACATAGTCTTTTCGGTCATATCCAGGATTTGTAGACCTGGCTGCTGAATAAGCCACTCTTGATGCAGGGTATTTCTCCTGTTTTGGTGGGCAAGTGCAGCAGAGCATGCCACCACCAAGCATTAGAAGAGCCGCCGCTGCCCACCCAATGTACATGGAGGATCCCAACTCCCTCTTTTGAGCATCCACAACAAGAGGGTTATAGAAATCACGAATAATTGCATTTGCTGACCAGGAGACAGGGATGAGAGTCATGAGTCCAGAAAGAATGAAGATAACTCCAGATACAATCATGATCTTGGCTTTGGCTGATTCATCTTGGACACAGTTGGTGCACTTAGCTCCAATAATGGAAATGAGGACTCCAAGTATGGCTATAACGATGGCAATGACGATCAAGGCTCGAGCAGCTTGTAGATCTTGAGGAAGCGCCAGCAGAGAATCATAGACTTTACATTGCATTTGCCCAGTGCTTTGGACTACGCAATTCATCCACAGTCCTTCCCAGATAATCTGGGCCACCACAATGTTGTTGCCGATAAAGGCAGTCACCTTCCACATAGGAAGAGCACATGAAACAATAGCACCAAGCCACCCAATAATGGATAGGGCTACACCTAGGATCTCAAGTCCCATAGACATGATGGCAGTTGCGAAGTGTCAAATTTGGGGCAATATTATTATTTTTAGTCTAGCCGCAACTGAATTTCAACACTCCTTTGATAATGATTTCCTCTTTCCTTTCAAATGAGCACTCACCACTGAATAGTATTCCGTGTATGGAATTATTTTCTCTTGTTGAATGAGATGCCTCTGTTTACTTCTTTCCAGGTCAGAGCTCCTTAGCTGTTGCTCCTACAATCTTTCAGTGTTGTGGAGGAATACGCCTTGGTATTGTTCAGTACCTCCTGGTGCTCTCTCGTGATCTGTCTCTGGCTGAGTATTCTCTCTGGACCACTGCCCAGGTTAGCCCAATATTCTTTAGATAACAGATGGTGGTTTTTCTTCGTGTGCCTTCAGACTTGCTGTCTGAGACTAGCCAGTGTGTAACGGATCCTTGCACCTGTCCTTTATATCTGCATCAGGTGCAAGTGATGTCACAGCACTCGAAAGGAGGAGGGAGCTTAAAGGAACACAGACACATTACACAAGGTTAATAAGATGTCAGCCTATGATTTTTTCACACTGAATATATAAAGTTCATAACAAAAGCTCGAAAAGTGAAACACTAAACTATGGCGTTTAAATTATCTTCCTAAAAACAACAATACTTAAGAAGGATTAAACAAGTTTTGATTTTAATTACAGAAAAACACAAATATTGTCACATTTACCTGTAAAACAACTGTCTAGCCTTTTGTATAATACAATATCTGTTACTACAGTTACATGTAGATATGTACATGTGTATCCATCTGTTTTACAATGATTTCCTACTCTTAGGCCCCCTTCACATCACGATTTTTTCTTGTCTGTGGGGATCCTGTTTTTTGCAGGACCCCACAGACAGGAAAGGACAGGTCCGGATGTGTACCTCCGGATGCTATTTCTGTGTCCTGATCCATGATTTTTATGGATCCGGACACAGAAAGAGCTGGGAGGAGCCCGAGCCTGCAAAGTGCAGGCAAGTGGTGTCAGGGCTGACTTTCACTTTCACAATGTATCTACATATATTGCAAAAGGGAAAGCAATGGTTAAAAATTAAAATAAAAATGCTCACCTCTCCGGCGAGTGTCCCGTGATGCGTGGCATCCACCTTCGATGGCTGCAATCAGCTGACCGGGCAGGGCGGAGAAACCTGATCAGCTGATTGGTCAAATGACCGCATCAGCTGAGTGGTTTAAATCACCACCCACCGATCAGGTGATTTTAAACCACTCAGCTGATGCAGTCATGTGACCAATCAGCTGATTGGGTTGCCCCACCCGGTCAGCTGACAATGGTCCTTGCAGCCATCAGAGGTGGATGCCGTGCATCGCGGGATACTCACCGGAGAGGTGAATATTTTTTATTATTTTTAACCATTCCGTTCTTTCAGTTCACTTTAGCAGTGTATGTAGATACACTGCTAAGGTGAAATTACACTGAACAGAGCAGTGTTAGTGTACTGAGCATGCTCAGTACACTAAAATCATATTCGGGAAACAATCCTGTTTTTAACTGTGCCCATAATCGGAGCAGTCTCCAATTTTGGGGATGTGAAAACAGCGGACACAATCGGATCCCTGCACACACAGATGACTATTAAGCACCAATCTGTACCCATCCGTGCCCATAGGGCTACATGGGGCCAAATTGGATCCGTGGCTATCCGTTTTACAACCATAGCTGTGGTTCTCAAAAAATTGTGGTGTGAAGTGTGTCTTAGCTAGGACTTTCAGCCATATATATCATTACATAGGCAAGTGAGACGATTAGCAAGGGACGACAAAGTGGGATATTTAGTAAGATTCACATAAAGTCTGTCTTTATTCTGAACATATTAAAGAGACTATTAAAGATTTATCCTATTTCACATGTATCTTTTTGTCTTCAAGCCTAAATGCCTGGACTAAAAAAAAAGTAAAAGTTGTTCTCACAACTTCAGTAAGGGTGTGTGCGTGTTGGATGCAGTGCCTCCGACCTGAGGGAACCAATGGGTGAATGCAGGAAGAACACAGCCACCCTACGTCATGATCTCTGTTCAGTGCAGGTCGGTGTTATGCCACAGACAAGGGAGCATCCAGATACAGTGCTTGACAGTGGCACACAGACCAATGTTGAATGGCGCACACTGGGGTGAGGGGAACAAATGCAACGGAGGGCCTTCTCATAGGGAACAGTGGAAAGGAAACCTACCACACTCACCTGCGCTGTGCCCTTAACTCGCCCCGGGTGGGGACCGTGAGGTGCTCGGAACCGACCCTCTCGTCATCGTCTGGGCTGCAGGATGTCACGGTGGGTGACCAGGTCCATGATCCCCTCGTTGGGCGATCAGTAAAAAAGGGGTATTGAAAAATGAATGAAAAAAAAAATAAAACAAAAATAAAAAACTTATTGTTGTGACGCCACCCGTAAAATGCGGCAGGGATAGCTGCTGTTGCAGTCGGGACCTTTAGGGATGATGGGAGTAGCAGTGAGGATGGTTCAGCTCTCCACGGGAAGAGCGGGTCCCTGGGGCAACCGTACAGTCTGTGGATGTGATAGTTCATTGGGCGTGCAGGGTTTAGTGCACGAAATAACTGACAGACACAGGGGTGAAAGTCTCCTTTACTGAAGACAGTTGCAGGTTCATCCAGGGCACAATTCACAAGTGGTGTTAGGGGTCAGGAGCCTGGAAGCATGTTGAGGCTTTCCACACCTGACAAGTTCTGAGGCCTTCCTACTGTGCTGCTCCCTGTGGGCCCTGGCTGCTTGAAGCTATGCTGTAACCCTCTCCTCTCTTGTTCTGTCTTGGCTGTATGACAGGCAGTTTAAGCTCTATTTGCTTTACTCTCTTCTCACTGCATCTCCCTGAGCTCTTTGGTGCGGCTGTGTCTCCTGGCCTTTTGGTGGGCGAGCAACTTAGAATCATCTGCCCTCTGGTGTTGGTTGCTGAGCATAAAGTCCCTTGCGACCTCAGACTCCGGTGTCCATCCTGCACTCGGTGCTGAGGCGAGCTGGCACTGCTCCACTCCCCACATCTACTCCTCTGTTGTGAATTCATTGGAACTCCCTCCAGTGGTTGTTGCTGGTGATGCAGCTGACTGTGTGGGCTTCACAGGTGATGGTGGTGATTGGCAATCTGGTTCTTGGAGCATATCATGGTTTGAAATGGATCAATCCTTGCCAGTTGTCTTTGGTTCCTGGAGGAGTTCACATCTCTCTGGTTTCTTCTGCTCTGTGGAATTCTTTGCAAGCTAAGTGGATGGTTTTTTGATATTTTGTGGCACGCTTAAGGTTCTGCTTATGTTTTGTCATATTCTGAGTTGTGGGTTTGCAATTTAGTCTATATATATGTTTATCTGCTCTCAGATAGGAAGTTTTCTTTCTAGGAATTTTACCATTCACTATTATCTGTTATTTCCAGTTCTGCTGGCATTTGATTTATAGAAGTCTGCAGATATAGAGGGTGCCGAGTCTTAGTGACTCAGGGTAATTTTTGTACTATCTGCTCTTGGTGTTTTTTTAAAAAAGTGTTTTATACTGACCGCAATAGTATTCTATCCTCTCTTTCCTATATAGCTAGTTTGGCCTCTTTTGCTAAACCTTTTACTCTGCCTGTGTTTGTTTTTCTTTCTCTTGTTTCCCAGTTAATATCTGTGGGGGCTTTGCTATTCTTTTGGGGTTCTGCTCTGAGGCAAGATAGCTTTTCCTACATCCTTCTTTAGGAGCAGTTAGTTCTCGGCTGTGCAGAGATGTCTAGGTCTGGTTAGTTACATCCCACGACTACTTCTAGTTGCGGTGTGAGTCAGGGATTGCGGTCAGTATAGTCACCAACGACTTCTGTGGAATCTGAATGTTACTCCTGAGTCATCGATTCATAACACTCCTCCACTTCCTCAGACCCTCACCAATGGATCCCTCACACTGGCCAGTCAGTTTCCTCGGATGGACCTGACACAGCTCCCAACCGTAGGATGTCTTCTATAGTCCTCCTAGGAACTGAACTGCCTAACCCTGCCCCCAGACCAGAATTTATAGGGGACCTGCCCTTAACTCGGGTTTTTGATTTCCCCTTCTGGCCTGGAGTTGAGAAGGTGTTTATGCGCGTGTGTGTTTCACCTGATGTGGGTACCTTTTCTTTTTTCCAAGCGTAGTATTGTGGCAATCGGACCCTGGGGCGCCACATTCCCCCTTGGTTAAATTCAGTACTCCTGGACTGAGGAAACACTTTATGTATATACAAAGATATAACAATGACAATAGAATAAATAATTAACAGAGCCTCAAAACGAAAAACCAAGAAAAATTGAAGAAAAAGCAGACACTTTGGTGATTAGTCATTCCACCGGTGGCTGATGGTCTATATTTAATTAAAAGTTCAAGAATTTGCAAAAGCTCACACACTAAAGTTTCTGTAGGCACGGTAAACTTGGTGGTTGCATTGTTGCTTAGTTACTTAAAAACACGCATATTTACACAGTGCATAATAGAAAACAAACATATTTACATTGTAAACTTTGTCACATTTCTTTGGCTAATTATCCCTGTAACGGGCTGGAGCCTGGCCTATGTTGCTAGTGTAGACCTACAGGTATATTACTAAATGTGGACCTACGCGGCACTGGTGCTTCAGTTTCAGTTAGGCTAGCTGGATCTGTAGTAATCTGTTACTGGTGGAGTGTGTGCACTATTCGCTGATATTAGTGGTTCTGAATGGCAGCAGGTTGACTCTGACTCACCATGGGACTGACAGGCTCACCAATAGTGAAAGACTAATTCTCTGGTGCTGGTCCTGGCGCTGGCTCTTCAGCTCTTAGAATCTGTACAGGCGGTTGTGCTGTCACTAGGGGAAAGGTCAGTACGGGGACCACAATAAGTCTATTGATCTGGGTCCAAGTCTTGGAGTAGTTTCCCAGTACAGTGCGGATCATCTCTTCCTTTGCTGGTTTGGGTTTAGGTTTGGTCAGAGGCTTTTCAGCTGCTCGGGCATCGTTTCAGGTTATCTTTAGAGATGGTGGCAGAGGTTTCTCTCCCGTCTTTGCTAATCAGGCAAACTTTCTAATGGTCAAAGTGTGAAGGCATCACGGTGTAGGGCTCTGCCTCCCACTGGTCATCTAATTTGTGAACCTGTTGCTTTCTCTTTAGGACCTTTCTCCTGGTACCAAGGGGTCTGCAGGTGCTCTCTGGTTATATGTCCTCCCCTATTCCTTTCTCTCTAGTCTGAGTCAGGTTTCTCTCAACACAGTTTGTGCGTCCCTTTGCACGACAGTAGTCTGTCTCTGGGAGGTTGCTTTCGGGTGTCATTGCCCCCATTTCTAGGTCAATAGGTAGTTTGCCAGGTCTGGCTCTCATTAAGTAGGCAGGACTGAAGATGGTGGAATTCACTTGGATGTTGTTGTACAAGTCCACTAGATCTGGCAGCTTCTTCGGCCACATGTTCCTCTCTTCTAGTGGAAGTGTTTTCAGTAGATCCATCACTATTTGGTTCATTTTATCACACAGGCCGTTTGTCTGGGGATGGTACGGTGTGGTTCTGATCTTTTTACATCCATAGAGGCTGCAGAACTACTGGAACTACTGGAACTGGAACCGGGCCTTGGTCTGTCAGTACCCATTCCGGGTAGCCGTGGCATCTGTAGAAGTGCTTCTGGAAGGCCCCGGCTGCGGTCTTCGCTGTCAGGTCTTTCACGGGTACCACCACCAGGAACTGGGAGTAGTGGTCCACTATCGTGAGGGCGTAGACGTAGCTGGACCGGCTTGGGGATCTGCTTCACATGGTCCAAAGCTAACTCCAGGGGCTGTTTGGTGACAATGGGTTGCAATGGGCCCGCTGGCTGTCACGGTCTTTCCTGCGGAGGATGCAGGGGCCGCAGCTCCTGCTCCACACTTCAATGGTTGCCCTCATACCCATCCAGTAGAACCTCCCATGTAGTAAGACCTCCAGCTTCTTCCACCCGAAGTGTCTGGCCCCATCATAGTAGGCTTCCAGGACCATATAGGCATCTTCTTTCAGGACCACTATCTGCCACACTAGCTTGAGGGTCCTAGGGTTGTGTGCCGCCTGCACAGTTTACTGTCATAGATGAACAGTCTGCCTCTCTCCTTCCCAGTTGCAGTGCTTCCGCCGGTGCGTCTGGGCCTGGGTGCACATCCGTTTTTTTGCAGTAGCTCCTTGATCAGGCTAACAGTGGCATCACTATCCTGTGTCTCTGCCCAGTTGTGATGGGGCAATTTTATGGTAACTTTCTGTCCCCCTGGTCGCTTGTCTTTCACTTCATGGGAACACTGGGCACATTATTAAGGTGGAAAGCGGTTGCTCTACTTCCTCCAGCTCTTCTGGATCTTCCCCCTCGTCTGGTAGATGGGCATCCTGGACAGGGCGTCAGCGTTGGCATTCTTGTGCCCAGCCCGGTATTTGATGGTGAAGTTGTAGTTAGAGAGCCGAAACATCCAGTGCTGTTCCAGCGCACCCAACTTGGCGTTTGTTATCCGTGTAGATGGTGAATTTTGCAGCTGCCAGGTAGTGCTTGAAGCGTTCTGTCACTGCCCACACTATGGCCAGTAATTCTAGCTTAAAAGAACTATAGTTGTTGGGGTTCTTTTCCATAGGCTGGAGCTTCCTGCCTTGGCAAAGGCTCCTACTCCCACATTGCTGGCATCGGTGTACAATACGAACAGCTGGCTATAATCGGGGTAGGCCAGGATCTCTTCTCCTGTCAGGGCTCTCTTCAACTGCTGGAAAGAATCTTGCTCTTTGGTATCCTATTTCACTGAGGGGCTCGGACCTCTGGCCTTCTTGACCTGGCCTACCAGGAGGTCTTGCAGTGGTGCAGCGATTATGATAAAACCTTTGATGAACCTCCTGTAGTAGCCTAGCAGTCCCAGGAACTGCCGCACTTCTTTGGGGGTGCTGGGTCTTGGCCAACTCTGGATTGCGGTAACCTTGTTGGGGTCAGGGGCCACGCCTTTCGCGCTCACCACATGGCCTAGGTACTGCACCTTTGGTTTGAAGAGGTGGCACTTGGATGGCTTTACCTTTGTGCCAAACTTTGATGGCGCCTCGAAGACTTCTGCTGGATGCTTCAGATGGTCTTCATATGTCCTCGAGTATGCTATGACATCATCAAGGTACAGCAGCACAGTCTCAAAGTTTATATGCCCCAGGCAACACTCCATCAACCTCTGGAACGGCCCTGGTGCATTGCAGAGCCCGAATAGCATGCAGTTGAACTCGCAGAGGTCCATTGAGGTTGCAAAGGCAGTCTTCTCCTTGTCAGCTTCTGCCACGGGAACCTGCCAGTACCCACTGTGAGATCTAGACTGGAGAAATAATTAGCAGTTCTCAGTGCAGCTAATGACTCCTCTTTCCTGGGTAATAGATAAGCATCTTTGATTTTATGTAAATAATCTGTCTATAGTCAACACACATCCTGATTGTACCACCTTTCTTCTTTACCAGGACTAGTGGAGCTGCTCAGGGGCTACAACTATCTCTGATCACCTCAGCCTCCTTCATTTCCCGTAACATCTCCTTGGCACATTTGGTAGTGGGCTGGTGGTATAGGCCTATACCTCTCTTTGATGGGTGGATGGTTCACTGTGGGTATACAATGCTGCACCCTTTTTGCCTGCCCAACGTCTAATGGGTGTTTGCTGAAGACCTGCTCGATTCTCTGTCTACTCGGTACACTCCACGCTTCTGATGAGACGGGGTGGAGCTGGTGCCTACATGGAGCTTCTGGCACCAGTCTTCCAGTTGCCTCTCAGGGCCATTGTCCTCTGCCAGTTCTGGCGAGTCCAAGAGCTCTGCAGCTGTGATAGCATTGTTACTGACTGTGTACAGCTTGGCAATGGTAGCATACCGTGGCAGTTTGGCCTCCTCCCCACAATTTAGAATGCATATAGGTACCCTCCCCTTGCAGACATCAATTACACCTCTGGCTGTCAGGACGGTGGGCCTACTATCTCTACCAGCGCCTGGTAATCTTGCCCTCTGTGGCCCATGGCCACCCTGCACCAAATCAACATTTCACTCCACGGAGGTATATACAGTGGGGATTGGGTCACTTACTCTTATGCTGACGATTTCACCTCCAGACAGCTCCACCTGCTGTCTCTGCATCAGGACCCTTATCTCTCTCTCTGAAGGGTCCTCTGCTGCCCGAAGTTGGCGGTCTTGGCAACCTGTTGTAACACAATAACCTCACCCAAACATTTTTCAATCACATTTGTACCTAATGTCAACATGGTGTACTGGCTCACCGGTTAACATCTACTGTCACCATACCCTGTTCAGTTAGCTACACCCACCCCACTTTAATAGTCCCTTCTTTAAACCCCACTTGTGGCACAGGCTGCCCGTTGCTTGCATATATGGTGAAACTGTCATCTGTCCAGTAGAGCATTCATGGGGATCCCGTCCAGCACGACAGGCAGGACCGGTCTTTGTCCCCATACCTGTTGCACCAGTTCGGTGGGCGAATCTATTCCTGGGAGTTGGCCAATTGCCCTAGGAAATTCTCATTTAAAGGACAGGATCTGGCTAGGTGTCCCACCTCGTAGCAGCGGCGACAGATGGGTTGCCCTGCAGCATCGTAGCGGTCGGTGTGTTGTCCTCTGCTGGTGGAGTATCTCCTCTGGCGCATCCTCGGGACGTCATCTGAGGTGGAGGCTAGGCTGATTCCCTCTGGCAGTCCGGCTCCTTGGATAGCTTTACAGCGTTTGGCCAGGTTGGCCATCCCTTGGGTCAGCTATTGCAACTGGAGGTGTATGGCCTGGGGAGTGAGGGGCTCCAAAGTCTGTGCAATGGCCCCTGCTGAAGCTAGGGGAGAGAGCGCCACCTCCGGATGGTAGGTTAAGGCCAGCCGCTGTGAGAGCGCAGGGCCGCTGACGGTGGTATCTCTCAGCAGTCGTAGGGCCCGATCTTTAAAGTCTGTAAAGTCTATCTCTGGGTGCTGCATGGCCAGGGTCCACAGCTGGACCTTATTGGCTGGGTCCTACAGGCCCTTGATGAATTGTTGGTGACAGTTTGTTTTCATTTGGCACACTCTCAGGGTCGGCCTGTTTCATGGCCCCCAGCACCTCTTGCAAAGTCAAAGCATAGCTGCGTACACTGTCCTGCATCCCTTGCTTACACCCAAGAACCAGACCTTTAGGTCAGCGGCTTTCTGTGTCTCGAAGGCCTCTTTTAATTTAGCAAGAATTTGTTTCACAGTCTTTTTGTGATTGGTGGACCAGGCCTTTGCCTCGCACCGGGCCTCACCGGTCAGCTGTCCCATTAACATAGTCACAGCTGTTCTTCCGTCATAGGGTACACTCCGAATACACTTTTCATCCGCTCACGGAAGTCACTGAGGGCGTCGGGCTCCCCTGTATACTGTGGGAGCCACGTCGCGCCCGGAAGGCATAGTGACCGGCAAGATGGTGGCGGCTGGAGGTGCCGCGGCCTCTTCCCCGGTGGAAGCATTTTTCGGATGCTGCGGGCGACTCCTCGACTGGGGCGGACATCGTTCTCCCCCTTGGTGAACCACAGCCCTCCCTCGGCTTTCGGCCGGTACAAGACTCTCGTTTTTGGTGGGGGCCCTGCTGCCAGGGCCTTCCGGTGCAGGGTTTCTGGTGTCGCTTGGGCTGACGTCACAGTGTGGGCCATGGTCTGCGTTTGCGCCCTTTCTGTGGCACCGCCACCCTTGCTTTCCCGTGCTCTGCGTGGGATGAAAAAAAAGAAAAATCGCGATTGTTCACAGTTCAGTACAGTCTAAGGCACACAAGACCTGGTGATACTGGGTCGGTAAATCCTGTTCGTGAAGCCAGAAAGGCTGACTTTCCCCGGGCGGGGACCGTGGGGTACTTGGGACCGGGCCCTCTCATCGTCGTCTGGGCTGCGGGATGTCACAGTGGTGTGACCCAGTCCGTGATCCCCTCATCGGGTGATCAGTAAAAAAAGGGGAATTGAAAAATGGATGAAAAGAAAAATAAAACAGAATTAAAATAGTTTTTGTTGTGACGCCACCTGTGGAATGTGGCATGGATAGCTGCTGCTGCTGTCGGGACCTCTGGGGATGATGGGAGTAGCAGTCAGGATGGTTCAGCTCTCCACGGTAAGAGTGTGTGACCCGAGCAACTGTCAGTCTGTGAATGTGATAGTTCATTGGGGGTTCATGGTTTAGTGTATGAAATAACTGACAGACAGTTTACCTTTACCTTTACTGAACACAGTTGCAGGTTCATCCAGCCACAATTCACAAGTGGTGTTAGGGGTCCGGAGCCTGGAAGCAAGTTGAGGCTTTCCACACCTGGCAAGTTCTGAGGCCTCCCTACTGCGCTGCTCCCTGTAGGCCCTGGCTGCTTGAAGCTATGCTGTGACCCTTTCCTCTCTTGTTCTGTCTTGGCCGTATGACAGGCGACTTGAGCTCTATTTGCTTTGCTCTCTTCTCACTGCGTCTCCCTGAGCTCTTTGGGGCAGCTGTGTCTACAGGCCTTTTGGTGGGTGAGCAACTTGGAATCACCCGTCCTACGGAGTTGGTTGCTCAGCATGAAGTCCCTTGCTACATCAGACTCTGCTGTCCATCCTGCGCTCAGTGCGGGGGTGAGCTGGCACTGCTCCACTCCCCACACCTACTCCTCCACTTCCTCAGACCCTCACCTGTGAGTCGCTCACACTGACCAGTCAGTTTCCTCGGACGGGCCTGACAAAGATCCTGACCGTATAATGTCTTCTACAGTCCTCCTAGGAACGGCCTAACCCTGCCCAGACCAGAATGTATAGGGGACCTGCCCTTAACTCAGGTTTTTGAGGTCCTCCTTCTGGCCTAGAGTTGGGAAGGTGTTGTGTGTGTGTGTGTTTCACCTGATGTAGGTACCTTTCCTTGCTTCCAAGCGCAGTATTGTGGCAACTGGACCCTGGGGCGCCACATCCTGTTCTCCCTACTGTCCCTATATGGGCTCTTTCACCCAATTGCTGTACATGATACCTAAGCTCTTGCTGGCCCTGATGTTAACCCTAAATAGGGAGATGGCTGGCGGGTTTACTAGTCCCTACCGCTGCACTCATAATGAGAGGTAAAGGGAAGACATACAGGGGACTGACAAAAACAACTTCACGCCTGCTGCCACTCTCCTAGGCAGCCGACGACTTGGCAACGGTCAGCATCTCCAGAGAGGCTCCTTCAACTCAGGTAGCTAGGCCAGGAATGGAGTTCAATCACCAGCAAGGAATGCTGGACCAAGTGGCCATATAAAGGAGATGGGAGTGATCACAAAGTAGCCACACCTGGAAAGAGAACTAAGGAGCATTGCAGCAACAGAAACTGAAATGAATTCCTACACTGCCAAATGAAAGAAACACATTTAAATTAAAGTCTTAATACAGAAATGAGACACAGGTCCCAAACCTGTCACAAGTCTCCAAAGTAAGAGAGACCATCATGACAGGCAGCTTCTCCCTGCATTCACCCACTAGAGATCACTCCTATCTTTGCAGCAACAGCATTAAATTAACATGCTGCAGAGATGCAGAAATCCGGCAACCCGCACCTCAGATGAAAACACGGCGCGGTTGGGAAAAACACAGTGAGCATGGGATTTCTAGACATCCCATCCACTGTATTTGTATTGTACAATGCAGCACTTTGGATACAGTGGCAATATGCTGCGTCCAAAACGCTGCTATTCCAGATCATGTGCATGCATGATGTACCATCTTTGTGATTTTTCCTTAAGAAGGGTTTTTTTGGTTACCCTGAAATGCATAGAAAATAAAATCATGTAATTACTAATTTTTGGTCAAGAAGAATTTATTTCTATACCAACAGGAGCGCGGTCGGACACCCAATTCCCTTGTAGTTTATTGTTCTGTACTGATCTTTCTTCATTAGTGACAGTTTTCTTGCGTCCACATTTTGGCAAATTCAACGCTGAAGCTGTTTCAAGAAATTTGGCAAGCAGTTTGCTAACTGTAGCATGGGAGATGGGTGGTCTTGTAGGATGTCTTGCATTGAAATCTGCTGCAATGACCCAGGTACTGCATTCACCAGACATCAACACAATTTCTATCCGCTCCTCATGTGTTAACCTCTGCGACATGTCAATGGCGGTAAACAAAGAGAAATTTGAAAATAACTCATGAAAAAATAAAGTTACATTAAAACCATGCACACCATTGTTTTTCTTATGAAATTCTCAATAGGTTTGATGTGTCACATGACCCTCTTCCCATTAAAGAAAATAAGGTTGGATCCAAAATGGCCAACTTCAAAATGGCCGCCACGGTCACCACCCATCTGGAAAAGCTTTCCTCCTCCCATATACTAATGTGCCACAAACAGGAAGTTGATATCACCAACCATTCCCATTTTATTTAGGTGTATCCATATAAATGGCCCACCCTGTATTTTGGTAAATGGCATCATGCTCTCTCCAACACCTGAAATTCTCTGCCTTGAAGTACCTCTGCTAACACTTTTGCACCTCTCAGTCTTTCCTCAACTTTGCTGCCCGACTAATCCACCTCTCTCCTTGCTACTCCCCTGTTTCTCCTCTCTGCAAATACCTTAGACTTAGTGACCAGAGTATCTATAGTTTTAAATGGCATGGATCTAATGTAGGTGCTGATGCTGATGGTTCAGGCACACTTCCCTCCAATGTCCTCATTTCGTCCTATGAAACATCATTTAAATAAACTGCTGCTGGAGCTCAAAATCTAGGTTTGGCTCCTACAAAAAGAGAGGAAACAAAGGTTAAAGCTTTACTAGACACCAAGGAGAACAGTAATTTCTCAGTAGTGCAGCCTCAGGCTTCGGTCTTACAACTTCATGCAATCACAACATAGAAGACATTCAGCAAATCCTTTCTTATATGTTAGTCATACACGTAGGAAGTATGGATGTCAACTATGAGGGTGCATTATGCATTTATGTAGGACCTGGGCGACTGGTGCTATGGCACAGTTAGGAGCACTGTAAACAATGTAAATGAAATAATTTACATTGAACTGCTGTACTTTCACCTAAAGTACTGCAATTTACCAGGGAGTGGAGGGATCAACTTTTTTTGTATATCAGAATGTTGCAGGTCAATAGAAACCAGTGATATCTGAGTAGCTTTTCCTAACTCCCATTTATTTCAGTGGAGAGGGACAACATCTGTGCACCTCTACACCAAGAATTGGGAATTGCATCCCCTTATTTTTTTTATTGTTTTTGAGTGATTAGACTTCCACCTATAACATTCTTATGACATGCTTGAATCAGTAGAAAGCTTCTTATATTCATCTGATCAGATGATAGACAAGCTGCTTGCACAAAGGGGAACCTTCAAAAGAAGCCTGAAAACCCACCTGTTCCGCCAAGCCTACCACCTGCAATAAGACCCGGTCCACCACACCGCCGCCTCACGACTGGAACTTCCCCCTCCCACTGTATCCCCACCCGCCCCTCGTAGACTGTGAGCCTTCGCGGACAGGATTTCTCCCCTCTTGTATCTGTATGACCGAATTGTCAACATTTATTGTTACTTGTATTGTTACTATGTTACTTGTCCTAGTCTGCCCTTTTTAGCATGTAAAGCGCCTTGGAATATAATGGCGCTATATAAATAAATAATAATAATAATAATAATTGTACAAGACCTATCTAGAGATTTGCATCTTGTCGCAAATCACTATCATGACTTTAAAAGTTTTTTTCATAAATGCAGCATTACAGCAGCAATCCAATCAGTGTGTACAGTAGAGAATATTCACTGCACAATCAATTCATGCAAGAGTGGAAAGTCTGTGCAATTAGTGCTGGTAACAATGAAGAATTCAATAGGGCTTCTATGACTGTCTTGACATTTCGATGTGGCAAATTCTTTTTAAAACCATTGCTGTCCAGGTCACCGAAACTAATGTATTCAGTGAAAGACTTGAGACTGTGGTATAGGTTTAAAGGGAACCTGTCACCTGGATCTAAGCCCCTACACTATCACTACCTGTCCCTGCACCTTCCTAGCTGCTCCCTATCTATCCCTCTCTGAGCTAAATCCGCCCTATAAAACTGCAGAAAAATAACTTATAACTTACAGAAGTCCCTGAGGCTGGGGACTGAGAAGGCGGCGCCAGGCTCCATTCTGCCCCTCCTCGATGCAGCAGCACACGGCCCTCTGGGCGGTGTTATTCTTTCTTCATCGCCACCTCCTCCATTTGGAATCTCCCACCCACTTTACACTGTAAGGTAGTGGTTAGGATCGGCACGACAGAAGGCAGTGACTCAGGTATTTACTCACACAGCACACAGTTCAGGTATTCACAGACCTCCAGATTCCGATGTAACAGGTCAGACTAACCCCCCGACCAGAATATACCCGAGGTATAAACTGGGCTAGCCCAGAATATACCCCCCTGGGCCAGAATATACCCTTGGTATATTCTGGCCTAGCCCAAACTATACCCCGGGGTATAAACAGGCCTAGGCCAGATTACAACTCTCCGTATACCACAGCAGCTGTAGATCAGGGCCCCAAGCCGTGCACAGGGCCCCAAGCAATGCATGAGGGCCCGAGGCAGCACAAGGTGGCCCCAGGCAGCAGAAAGTGGCCCTACGCAACATACAGGGGCCCCAGGCAGTGCTAGGGGCCCCAGGCAGTGCATGGGGGCCCGAGGCAGCACACAGGGGCCCCAGGCTACACACAGGATCCCAGGCTACACACAGGGGCCCCAGCCAGCATACAAGGGCCCCAGGCAGTACACGGGGCCCCAAGCAGTGCACAGGGCCCCAGGCAGTGCACAGGGCCCCAGGCAGCACAAAGTAACCCCAGGCAACATACAGGGGCCCCAGGCAGTACTAGGGGCCCCAAGCTACACACAGGATCCCAGGCTACACACAGGGGCCCCAGCCAGCATACAAGGGCCCCAGACAGTGCACAGGGCCCCAGGCAGCACAAAGTGGCCCCAGGCAACATACAGGGGCCCCATGCAGTACCAGGGGCCCCAGGCTACACACAGGATCCCAGGCTACACACAGGGGCCCCATGCAGCATACAAGGGCCCCAGGCAGTGCACAGGGCCCGAGGCAGCACAAAGTGGCCCCAGGCAATATACAGGGGCCCCAGGCAGTACCAGGGGCCCCAGGCTACACACAGGATCCCAGGCTACACACAAGGGCTCCATGCAGCATACAAGTTCCCCAGGCAGCACACAGGGGCCCCAGGCAGCACAAAGTGACCACAGGCAATATACAGGGGCCCCAGGCAGTGGGCCACCCGGGGCCACTTTGTGCTGCCTGGGGCCCCTGTGTGCTGCCTCTGGCCCCCATGCGCTGCCTGGGACCCCTTTGTACTGCCTGGGGCCCTTGTATGCTGCATGGGGCCCCTGTATGTAGCCTGGGACCCTGTGTGTAGCCTGGGGCCCCTAGTACTGCCTGGGGCCCCTGTATGTTGCCTGGGGCCACTTTGTGCTGCCTGGGGCCACTTTGTGCTGCCTGGGGCCTTGTGCACTGCCTGGGGCCCCGTGCACTACCTGGGGCCCCGTGCACTGCCTGGGGCCCCGTGCACTGCCTGGGGTCCTTGTATGCTGCATGGGGCCCCTGTGTGTAGCCTGGGATCCTGTGTGTAGCTTGTGGCCCCTAGTACTGCCTGGGGCCCCTGTATGTTGCCTGGGGCCTCTTTGTGCTGCTTGGGGCCACTTTGTGCTAGCTGGGGCCCTGTGCACTGCCTGGGGCCCCTAGCACTGCCTGGGGCCCTAGCACTGCCTGGGGCCCTAGCACTGCCTGGGGCCCCTGTATGTTGCGTAGGGCCACTTTCTGCTGCCTGGGGCCACTTTGTGCTGCCTCGGGCCCCCATGTGTTGCTTGGAGCCCTGATCTATAGCTGCTGTGGTATACGGAGGGGTATAATCTGGCCTAGGCCACTTTAACCCCGAGTATATTCTGGTCGGGGGGGTTAGTCTGGCCTGTTACACCGGGGCACAGCCGAGTAGAACCTCATACAATCCCAGCAGCTCCTGCTGCTGTCCTGACACACTCCACCCCCTCCCCACAGCCCAGGGCAGCACATATCATCTCCTATTCACCCGCACACCTGGGGGTCAGTGCTTTCAATCAGCACTTAGCTCCAGTAGCAGCTCACCCTGTGTGTGCTGCTACCGAGCAGAAGATACAATCTCCCATATGCTGTGTCTCAGTCAGGGGACACATCGGGGTCGCATCACCACAACATGATAGGTGTAAAGCACAGATTCCAAATGGAGGAGGCGGCGATGAAGAAAGAATAACGCCGCCCAGCGGGGCGTGTGCTGCTGCATGGAGGAGGGGCTGAATGGAGCCTGGCGCCGCCTTCTCAGTCCCCAGCCTCAGGGACTTCTGTAAGTTATAAGTTATTTTTCTGCAGTTTTATAGGGCGGATTTAGCTCAGAGAGGGATAGATAGGGAGCAGCTAGGAAGGTGCAGGGACAGGTAGTGATAGTGTACGGGCTTAGATCCAGGTGACAGGTTCCCTTTAACTTCCAGCAGGACAACAATCTTAAATAAACACGACCAGAGCTACAATGGATAGGTTTAGATTAGGAGTTCGCAACATTTTTGATCCAAGGCATTATCATGGTGAACCAATCCCAAGGGCCACAAAAGATTTTAAGGTGTACTTACACGACGAATACATCACCAGAACCACCATGTGTACATTAATGCATCACCTGAACCATGTTTTGAGGACTTCTAGAGAATTTGGAAAGATTCTGCTCAGTTTCTGCCCCCAAAAGAAGAGTGAATATATGCTAAATTACACTGAGTTTTTAGAGCAAAATCTCACCAAATTCTCCTCATAATCTCAAAACTCTTCATTTTCAGTATTTTTAAGTTGTAATATATCTATGCAGCATGTTTTGGATTTCTTCATGTGTACAACATCCACTGTCAGTACATGAATACAGCATCGGAACCACTGTTAGTACATGAATGCAGCCTCAGAACCAATGTCAAAGTATGAATGCAGCATCAGAACCACTGTAAGTACATGAATGCAGTGCCTGAACCATTGTCAGTAAATGAATGCAGTGTCAGAACCACCTTTAGTACATGAATGAATCACCAAGCTTAGTACAGCAATTATTTGCAATATCAGCACAGGACCAAGTACAATTGTATCGTATGAACCTACAACTTCCATTATACCTTTAACAATGGTAAGGAGAGTTGTTTTTACCAGCCATTATTACACTGTATACCATACAGGAACCACAGTACTAATGAGACAAAGTCAGTATCACAAGTAAACATTTACTCCCACATACCTTATTTCTGTAAATTTTGATTATTTTGGTGATTATAACTTACAGCCAATGAAAACCCAAGGATCATTATTTCAGATAATTAAAGTAGGGATTAAAAATCGCATTTCCGTATTTCACGAGACATCAAAAGATGAATATAATTCTGATTTATTAGTCAACGTGTTTCAGGGCTCCCAGAAACGCCCTGAAATATGGCAGTATTGCATTGATTTTTGATGATATTCTAATTAATTGAGATGCACTAGTATTTTTTGGGGACCACTATAAATACCGCGCTTTCAATAACCTCTTCAGCCCATCTGGTGACACTGTTAAAATGGCCATTGTTACCCGAAACTCTCCATGTCAAAGATTCACTGGTCTGTAAATGACTTGAACGAAACTCCAAAGCTTATCTCTGCTGGCGTCCTCATCTTCATATAATCATTAGTTTTTCATCCCCCAGACATTCCATTGCTCTTACCAGTTATTCTCTATCTGTAAATTCCTTCTGTATTCCTTGATTTTTGCCATATTAATCACTGACCCTACAGTTTTGCTGGCAACTTTTATAACTACGGATGTAACAGTTTCAAGAGCTCATGATACGAGGGCAATTGAGGTAAAGCTGTATTAACATAGAACATGGATATTTATTTCCTTCTGTATTTATTTTGTGTAGTTTCACATAGACTGAGTCTGTTAAAGCAGGGACTAAACTAAAGCTGACCGTACACTTTATATCACATCCTCAACAGGTAGATGGTCTGATGGGCCTTTAATTGTTCATATTACATTACATTATGATTGTTCATATTACATTAACAACTTTAAAAAAAAACATACGGTATCTTAAAATTTGGCATTTGAAGCCACCGTAGGAACCAAGCACAAAAAAGTCTATGTTGGTAAACAGGTTCTTTGGAAGTTACATATTGATGATCCACCTATGGAATAGGTCATCAATATGAGATTTGTAGGGTTATGAAACCTGGCACCACCACTGATCAGCTTATATCTGCTCCAACAGTAACCACATATACACGTGGGTCCAGAAATATTAGGAGAGTGAAACAGTTTGGCATTTTAGCGGTTTACCATAAAATATTCAAGATACAGTTAAACGATTCAATATAATAATAATAATAATGTATTCATTTATATAGCGCTATTAATTCCACAGCACTTTACATACATCAGTAATGCTGTCCCTATTGAGGCTCACAATCTAAACGTCCTATCAGTATGTCTTTGCAATGATATGGGTGTACAGTGCACTCTCTCAGCTTAAATTTGAGGGTATACACATTCTAATTGGAGTATGGGTTTAAGAAACACAGCTCTTTAACATGTTTCCGCCTATTAATCAAAGAACCAAATGTAATTGAACAATTCTCTCAAAAGCTCCTATATTTGTAGATTGTAATCTTGCGAGCAAGACCCTCATTCCTTTTGGTAAAGTGTTGCGGCATATGTAGGCACTAAAGGAATAGAAAGTTATTATTATTATTGGGCTTCATGGGCTATTTTCTTGTTAATCCATCACCAATTAAGCTGATAAAAGGTCTGGAGCTGATTTCAGGTGAGGCATTTGTATTTGCAAGCTGTTGCTCTCAACCCACAACATGTAGTCAAAGCAGCTCTCAGTTGAAGTGAAAAAGATCATCATTAGGCTGAAAAAAAAGCACTGGTGAGCTAAGAAACTTAAAAAGCCGCCCAGTTCTGGAAAAGCAATTTTTAGAGACATGAAGCCAAGATCAACGTGTCCCAGAATATTGGGAAGAAGAAAGTATGGAGAAGTCTTGGAATGGCTCATGATTCAAAGTACACCACATCCTCTGTAAGCATGGTAGAGGCAGTGTGATAGCTGGATACACATGGCTTCCAATGGACCTGGGTCACTAGTGTTTATTGATGATGATGAATTCTGCAGTGCACAGGCCGATACTATCTACTCAGAGTCAATCAAATGCAGCAAGGTTGATCGGACGATGCTTCACAGTACAGATGGCAATGACCCAAATATAGTGGGAAAGCAACCTGGCATTTTTTAAGGCATAGAAGTGGAATATTTTGCACTGATCGGGTCAATCATCAGAGCTCAACTCCATTGAGAATGCATGTCACATGCTTAAGACAAAACGTATTGCAGAAAGCCTACAAGCAAGCAACGTCTGAAGTCAGCTGTAGTAATGGCCTGGCAAACATTACAAAGGAGGAGACCCAGTGGTTGATGATGTCCTTGGCTTCCTTAATTCTGGCTGTCATTGCCAGCAAAGGATTCATTACTAAGATGAACATTTTATTTACGGTAAAGTAAATTTGTCAATTTATTTTTGAGCCCTTGAAATGAGGAGGTTTTGTAGAAAAATTGATATTTTTGCTCAATGCCTTGTCTCTTGGCGTTTGGCTCACAACTTGCAGAGTGTCATGGTGACATCTGGCGCTGTTCACACTACAGATTTTAACACTCCAACCTGAAGTTTCTCTGATGATTCTGAGTTCCTCAGGCAGGCCTGGGCATTGACCAGCTGTGTTCTTATTAGTGATCAGGCTAGCAGGAGTTTATCTCTGTATGACTTCTGATTACCTCTAGGATCACACGTTGTGGCAAACCAATTGCACCCAGGTACCTCTGGGATAAGGGATTACTAGGGCCCCCCTAGCCTGAGGATTAGTTTAGGAGACCTGATCATCTCGTTATTCCTTACTACCCCGTGACATCCCTATATTTAACCCTGAAAGTCTATGCTTCAATTGCATCTGTTTTGTTCTATTTTAAATAAAAAATAGTGGCATGTTGAACCCAAATCACGAAAATGTGGTTACTATCCATATATTTCTGGACTTGAACAAAACCAATTCTTTTTAGGGAACACATCACAATTAAAGTAACTTTGAGGAGCCTATGTGGCAAAAATACATGCATATAAAACCATTTTAATAACTGCAACCGTTAAATTTTTGAAGCTTATTAATGATTTAGGTGCTTCCCAGGAATTAAAACTATGGAAAGAAATGCCCCTGATGTCAAAAAACAGTGAAACCCCCAAGAAGTGACCCAAGTTTGACAACACCCCTGAAGAAATTAATATAGATGTATGGTGAGCACTTTGAATCCACAGACGCAGGGACGTAACTATAATAGGTGCAGGGGGTTTCTATCGCACCCGGGCAAATTTCTTAACGTTTTCCCACAAACACGTTGCTTTTGCACCATTTGAGTTTTAGTGTGCAAAATTGGAATTGATAGCGGGCCATCTCATGTTTGCAAAGCCCCTGATGTGTCTAAGCAGTGGAAACCCTACGCAGGTGACGCCATTTTGGAAACTACACCCCTCAAGTAAATTATTTAGAAGAGCGGGGAACATTTTGAACATACAGGTGATTCACAGAATTTTATAACGTTGAGCTGTGAAAATGAAAATATACATTTGTCCCTCAAAAATGTTGTTTTTGCCCAAAAAAAATGTAAATTCATAAGGGTAGCAGAAAAATATGGATCATACAATTTGTTGTGCAGTTTCTCCTGAGTACACCGATACCCCATATGTGGTGTAAAGAGTAGACTACTGTTTGGGTGCACGGCTAGGCTTGGAAGGGAAAGAGCACTATTTGAATTATGGAGTGCCATTTTGGCTGGAATAGATTGTGTACGCCATGTTACATTTGAAGAGCTCCAGACATACCAAAACAGCAAAAATGCCCCATAAGTGACTCCATTTTGGAAACTATACCTATATAGGAATTCATCTAGGGGTGTAGTGAGCATTTTTAAGTCTCAGGAAATTCACAGACCAGTGCAGTTGCAGTTCAGTGCAGTGAATATTCATGAAGGTTAATGAGAGGCCCTGGAAACAAGCAGCGGGAGACTGGTAAGCTCTATCTATCTATCTATCTATCTATCTATCTATCTATCTATCTATCTAAAGATCAAAAAACAGGCAGCACTCCATATTCAAAGTGAAGTGGACAAGTTTAATCCAGCCTCATGTGATGCAATGTTTCGACCCTCAGGTCTTTCTCAAGCATTTTTCTATCAAGGTTGTGCTGATTCTCTTTTCTTGTTTATCTATCTATCTATCTATCTATCTATCTAATCTATCTATCTATCTATCTCTATCTACGTTCCTTCTAGTGAGACCCAAATGTTCAATAGGCATACTGGATCCGCTGTTATGAACCAATGACTCAGGAGTAACATTCAGATTCCATAGAAGTCATTGGTAACTGTACTGACCGCAATCCCTGACTACACACCGCAACTAGAAGTAGCCGTGGGATGTAACTAACCAGACCTAGACACCTCTGCACAGCCAGAAAATTAACTGCTCCTGAAGATGGATGTAGGAAAAGCTATCTTGCCTCAGAGCAGAACCCCAAAAGAATAGCATGCCCCCACAGATATTAACTGGGAAACCAGAGAAAGAAAAACAAACACAGGCAGAGTAAAATGTTTAGCAAAAGAGGCCAAACTAGCTATATAGGAAAGAGAGGATAGAATACTATTGCGGTCAGTATAAAACACTATCAAAAAACCACCAACAGCAGATAGAACAAAAATTACCCTGAGTCACTAAGACTCGGCGCCCTCTATATCTGCAGACTTCTGTAAATCAAATGCCAGCAGAACTGGAAATAACAGATAGTAGTGATTGGTAAAATTCCTAGGAAAACTTCCTATCTGAAAGCAGATAAACAAATATACAGACTAAATTGCAAATCCACAGCTCAGAATAAGACAAATCATAAGCAGAACCTTAAGCACACAAAAGTGTGCCACAACATTTAAAAAAAAACATCCACTTAGCTTGCAAAGAATTCCACAGAGCAGAAGAAACCAGAGAGATGTGAACTCCTCCAGGAACCAAAGACAACTGGCAAGGATTGATCCACTTCAAACCATTATATGCTCCAAGAGCCAGATTTCCAATCATCACCATCACATGTGAAGCCCACACAGTCGGCTGCATCACCAGCAACAACCACCAGAGGGAGCTCCAATGAATTCACAACAATCCGCCACCCATTGACTTCTATTACAATTGATGCAAGATCATACCAGATCCAGTTGGATGCGTTTTTTTTAAAAGGTCCAAAAAATGTTGCGTCCACTTTTTTTCTTACTTGTTAAAAAACAGTATCCAGTAGCAACCCAATGCAACAGGATGCTACAGGACACTATTAAAGTGAATGGGCAAAAATTGGATCCTTTTTTGGTGAAAAACTGGATCCATGCCTGATGTAAAAAAAATGATGTGAAAGTAGACTTACATAGTTTCATGGTTTTTTTGGTACATGATATACACATAAGTCCCATCAAGTTCAACCTTGGTTGTAAAAAGATATAACTATTCTTGCCTAAACCGATTGTTTATGTGTTATGCTAGCTTATATAATGTCAGTATATCCCACACGCTTTGTAAACAATATTATCACTGTCCTTATTGGGGCATACAATCTAAATACACAATTAGTAGAATAGTGAAAATTATAACTTTATTAGTGCAATAGACCAAACAAGATTAAAAACATACTTCCCCTGAGGAAGCTGCGCCCTGGCAGTGATGCGCGTGGGGCCTGGGTGCCCTGCAGTCACCTCGCTACATACCCCGGTCTGACACCTCGAACAATTCACGGACTGGTAACATGCACTTTATTTTCCACTGTCATTGGATACGGTGACCTACACTGTTTTGACTATATGTATACAATAGGGAGTACTCAATATATATGGGTGGTCTTTGTATCAATTATACGGTTAGTTAGCTGATGGTTAAGACCTTTGTTATCATCCATATGTGACCACCACTACGGACCACTGTGTTTGGGTCTACTAAATGACTCATAGCATTACTCATTGGATGATTTGCGGAATCTTGGGTAAACTTATAATATGTGAAATTTTCTCTATAATTGTCTGTGCCTCTGCAGACTTCACTTGCGTGAGATATTGGTATCTGTTTCAATTATAAACATTGTTTATTCCAGCTGCTGAGGCCAGTATTTAATCATATTTAACACACCCAACACTAACAATCATTCTGTGGCCTTATGATTTGTGCTTCATAATAGGTCCCTTGACATAGATTTGGTTACCCATAACACTGTCTACCCTAAATTGGGCTAACAAGCGCATTTATGTGAAATATTGTGGTGAAGGAGCTCTAGTACTTCCCGTACCTGCTCTCATCCCCCACCTTCGCGTTTCTCCCTACAACTCAATCCTGTATTTTGTCAAACCTGTTGTGATCACCGATATTGTGTCATATCCTGCTCATATTTTGTGAGCTTTGTATTCTGTACATATGTTCAGCAGTGCGTTCTGTAGTGGCACCCTGTGGTTTTAAATGTGTTTAATCTTGTTTGGTCTATTGCACTAATAAAGTTATAATACTCACTATTCTACTACTCGTGTGTGTTGCTCCCTTAATGTGCCATGTCTCTCTCCGCCATGCATATCTGTCCCCCTTGGCACGGTGAGCGACCCCTCCTTCCCCTGATATAATTCAGATCATTGGGTGCACCCTGTTTTCTGTTAAAACTTAAATACACAATTAGATAGTCCTTGGACTGGAGAAGAAAACTCATGAAACACACAAACTCTATGTATACACTTACAAACTCCTTGTTAGGTTTTGAAACCAGGATCCCAAACCATCAGTGCTAGACCTCTGATCCACCGGACACATAATGAGCGAGATGCATGAGAGGTACTCCCATAAGTCTCACATGCCTCCCTGGAAAGGCCGCCAACTCTCTGGACAGTCACTGCGCTGCTAGAAACATGCGAGTACCTCATGCATCTCACTCAGTATGTCTCCCGCCTAAGCAAATTAGTTGAAGCACATGTAATCTAGAGAGTTGGCTAAAGGCTAGACTATAACATCTTGTAATAAATGCTGTAACCAGAAAGAGGTCTGGATAATACAACTTCAGGGTGAGTGCTGGGACTCTTTCATTTTAACATATTAATGAATAAAAAAAATAAACAGATATCATATAATGCATAATATCAACAGAAAGGAATCTCCCCTCGGAAGCTGCTCTTGAACTATCCTATTAAATCTATAGAAGACAAAGAAGACTCATGACTCGAAGGATTTAATAAAAAAGAAGTACATCACATTTCAATAGAGGATAATAGTTAATGAGATGTAATCAAATTCATCAAGTATCGTTAAGTTGTAGACTAGATTCCTAAACCTTTCACTAATCAAATTCCTAAATGAGGTCAGTTGTATTATGAATTTATTGAGTCGTCATATTATAAGAAAATCATTCAGGCATGATAAGTATGTTAATGGGGTCAAGTTGTACCCAACATCAAAAACGTTTGGCAAGTTCATTTTATATTCTGTGAGTTTGTAGTAAAAAAATGATAATTTAATGAATCACTTCCAATTTTTGGATAGAAAAGAAACAAATAACTGTGTGTCACTATTTCTACATCTTAAAATCTGAGAGCTTACGAATCTATGGTTTTGCCTTAAGGTACCGTCACACGCGGCACTTTTGCTAGGCAATTTCACTGGCAATTTGCTGGTTGCAGTGAAATCATGGAGACATTGTTCCATTTGTACTCAGCAACAAAATGTAACAATGTGTCCATGATTTCACTGCAACCAGCAAATTGCCAGTGAAATTGCCTAGCAATATTGCCGCATGTGACGGTACCTTTAAAGAAAACTTAAGTTTCCTTAACTTTAGCCTGTACCTAGAGATGTAAAAATAAATAATAAAACATTTCACAAATTTGTACATGACTTAGTCTGTAATTAGTGGGGCTAACAATCACATATGGAAGTCCCGCTCCTGTAATGATGGCACCTAACCTAACAGATCAAAATGACAAGAAATGTACATCATAGAGCCCAAGGTGTAACTATGGTCCAATGGGCCCCGATGCAAAATTTGGACCTGAGCTCCCCTGTGCACATTGACGCACCTACACATGTTGGTGAGATGTATGGGCTTTTGTAGCATTCTAAATCTTATAAAGATTTACAAATTACTCCTCTCTCTTTTCATTATGTATTAATGTCCACTATCCTGGTATATATGTCTCCTATTCTGGTATGTATATCCCCTATCCTGGTATATATGATTCCCATCATGATATATAGGTCCCCTATTCTGGTATATATTTCACCACTCAGGTATATTTGGTCCATATGGTCCCCATCCTGGTATATATGGGCCCATCCTGATATATATGTCCCCATCCTGCTATATACTGGCCCAACCTGTTGTATATGGGCCCATGCTGCTATGTATAGTATGGATCCTGCTATATATGGGCACATCTTGCTATGTATGCTCCCAATCCTGCTATGTATGGGCCCATCCTGCTATATATGTCCATATCCTGGTATGTATGGTCCCACTCCTGGTTTACGTGGTCAACAACCTTGTATTTATGATCCCCATCCTGGTTACATAGCCCCATCCTTGTATATATGATCCTACACCTGATTTACATAGTCCCATCCTTGTATATATGATCCCACTCCTGATTTAATGGCCCCATCGTTGTATATATGGTCCCACTTCTGGTTTACATGGCCCCATCATTGTATATATGATCCCCATGCCGGTTTACAAGGCTCCATTCTTGTATATGTGATCCCCATCCTGGTTTACATGGCCCCATCCTTGGATATATGGTGTTCGCCATCCTGGTATATTTTTCCACATTATGGTAAACAAGGCCTCAGCCTTGTATATAGGTCTCCATTCTGTCCCCAAAGCATAATTTAAAAAAAAAGGATTCTGCTCAGCTTTTATCTGCTCCCACATCGCCCTGTGTCCTCTATAGCCAGTGCACAGTTGCCAGCAGTTGACAATGAAGTACGGGCCATGGCAGATGGCATCACTGATATGCGCCACACCCTGTCATGGTACCGACGATGTCAGCTGCCAGCCACTGTATCGATCGGTTTTCTGTGCAGTGAGGCATTTCAGATGGATGTGCATCCCGGGACGTACATTCAGCTGCAGTGGGTGCTGGAGTTGGTGGAGCCATGTACCCCTGGCAACAGTTGCGACCTATGTGACTGTCGCTTGTCACTCCCCTGGTAGAAGCCTTAATAGACACCTTAGTCATGACATACATTTTCAGCATTTAGGGGGTTAGCATGAAGTTTTACTTTTAAAGAGAACTCGTCAACTTGGAATAGGAAGCCTGGTTTATAGCAGTCGAATCTGAGAGGTAATATTGCATTGTTTGTCGCACTTAAATGTTTCAGATCACCAAACAAATTTAAATATTAGACAAAGATAATACAAGTGAACACAAAATGCAGTTTATAAATGATGATCTTTATTATTAAGGGGAAAAGAAATCCCAAGCCTACAGGGCCCTGTGTGAAGAAATTCATTGCCCCCACCCCTTTAAAACATACATTGACTGTGGACTATCACATCTCTGGAAAGCTCAGTTTAATTTTTCTACCCACACCCAGGCCTGATTAATGCCACACCTGTTCTCAATCAAGAAATCACAAAGTGCAGTAGACCAAAAAGATCCAAGGCTAGATATCATGCTGCGATCCAAAGAAATTCAGGAACAAATAAGAAACAAACTCAATATTTTGTGAATTATAAAACACCTGGATTATAGGAAGATGGTGATTGTGCCGATAGATGAGGCTACGACACCCAATTGACCGGACCATGCTCATTAGCATACGGCTCTGGAAATTTACAGTATAAAAGATATTTTTTGGATTGAATGGGGAGTTAGGGGTATATATACAAGTTGATGGACTGTAGTGCAAGAGTAGTTAAAGGGAGTGGCTTTTGTTTATAGAAGCTGTCAACGAATCCTTTTAATCACAAAGATCCAAAAGTAAAAGTAGAAGGGCATAATACTGGGAATTCCTCAGATCTTGCAATTTAGTGGAGCCTCAAAAACAGATCCCCTACTGGCTCCACTGCTAATTTCTAAAAATGTCAATGTTTATTTTTTAGTTTGGTGCGCCCTGTTGTCTGCTGTTGCAATTCAGTAGTGAGGTTCTGTTCACATGTTAGTCTTAAGGTACCTTTACATGCCGCCACTATCCTGGCAACTGGCATCAACCGTACGTGCACGCGCACGTTTTTAACGGTTGCTAACTGATCGCCGATACCGCATGCACACGCCGCCATTGCGTTGTCAACTGAAGGTATCGTGGTTCCCTGGAAGTTCCCACAGATCCTGCGGATAACTTCCTGTTGATTCCCTGTCGCCCCTTCACACGCCGCAAACAGTAGGGGAATGTGGGCGTACATATTCTGCGGCGCCAAAACATAGGCGTGATGGAGTTGTGTGATTCTGTGACGCTAACACGTGATTGGACAACGCAATAGTGTCATGATTGGGCACCCTGCGCAGGAAGGCTGGCTAATACATGACGCCATTGCAATTGTGTAGTGTGAATGGACAGCTCTTTAAATATGGCGCCCTGTGAAGGGACAGCCAATGGTTACACAGTAGCCTCCACCAATCATCGCTGATGGGGCGCGGTATCCAGCACGCTGTGGCATGCCCCGGGGAAATCACTAGGCGACGCAGATTCCATCCCTGTCCCCCGTTTACAGGCCACTACCATGGCAATTGTCCCTTTGTCTTGCCTTGGATTTTAGAACACGACTCAGAAACAGCTACCCGAAGCAACTGCGAGAAACCCGATCACTTTCCCAAATTACACGCCGCCACTTCGTAGCAATTTCAACGCAACAGGCACAAAAATCCCCATTGCCAGGCAGTTGCTACCACGCAGTGGCGGCATGTAAAGGTACCCTAAGGTGTATGGTGGCCTTAAAAATGTGACATGAATTACTATGTGCTCCTTATATCCCTTGAAATCTGTGGGTTAATATTATATTAATATTTGCTATATTTACAAGGAAATCGGAATTTCACAAGTGAGCATAAAGCAAAGTGTCGGAGGTTGTTTATGTAAGATATGAACATTGTAGTTTTGATTACCAGGTGACATGTTATCGCGTTCAGATAACAACTGTTGTACTATTGCCACATACCAGTTTGGCTTTGTTTCTGGGTCAGTAAGTTCTGTAGTTTGCAGAATATCACAGTTATCTCAGCACAAGTAGTGACTGATTCATATAGAGTATATGCAGCACCAGCTTAATTTACAGCAGCAAATGTCCCGTGGGTAAAACTGACGCTGCCATTGAGTTTATTTCCTGCATTACTGTAAAATAAAAGAATAATTGTTTAGCAAACTAAATAACACTAAAACATAATAATGATAATTACTGGTGAATGATAACAGTTACTCATCTCAGTTCAGATAGGTAAAATGCAGTTTATATTACAGTCTTATGTAACACAAGATCCGTTTTAAGATATTTTAATAGTTGATGTTGTTGGTGCTATTTCATTGACATTATGCCCCCTTAAAATCTATATTTGTTACCCAAAATAGTAGTTTGATCACAATGCAAATGTTGAGGCAGCTTATTTATAAAGAACTTTTCATCATTTCTAATAAGTCAGCTTAAAAAAACCTGTAACTTTCTAAAAAGAAACTTGTACTTTTAGGCTATGTTCACACAGAGCATTTAAACTCCATTTTTTATTGATCCGTTTTTGGTGCAGATTCTGCACCAAAAACGGATCCTTGTTTAGCAAAGAAAGCATCACAAATGCATTATCAATTTGTGTTGCTTTTTGCTCCATTTTAGGGGGACACAGATAGACCAGACACACAGAGACAGAGACATACACTTTATTATACTCCCCGTGATCCCACAGAGATCCCTAGTGATGTCTTCATCCCGGGCTGCAGCAGGACCTGGTAGTTGTCTGTTTAGTGTTTCCAGGACCTGGCACTACACCATGTGACTTAAGGTCCAGTCACACACAACGATCGCTCCAACGATCCCGACAGCGATAACGACCTGCCGGGATCGCTGGAGCGTCGTTACCTGATCGCTGGGGAGCTGTCAAACAGGCATTGACCGCTAAGCACACAGCGACCAATGAGCTTCGCGCCTCACTTACAGTGGTAAATTTGAAACTCAAAGTCCTCCATGCCCTCCAGCCTCTCCCCTCCAGCCTCTGCCCTCCAGCCACTAGCTTAGGCAGGGGGGGCCCCGCACCCCCTGGGGGGACCCGTGCTACCAGCAGCGGTCGCCGCGCGGCCGGAGAGGAGGGAGGATGGGACTTCCTGTCCTGCTGCTCTGCCCGCCCCTCCTCTCCTCCTACAGCAGACGCGCTGTAGAAGCGCCCGCAGTGAGTGTGCACCCCCCACCCATCTACCCCACTGCCTCCAGCCTCTCCTCCTCCAGCCTCTCCTCCTCCAGCCTCTGCCCCTCCAGCCTCTCCCCCTCCAGCCTCTGCCCTCCAGCCTCCGCTCTCCCCTCCAGCCTCCGCTCTCCCCTCCAGCCTCTGCCCTCCAGCCTCCGCTCTCCCCTCCAGTCTCCGCTCTCCCCTCCAGCCTCCGCTCTCCCCTCCAGCCTCTGCCCTCCAGCCTCCGCTCTCCCCTACAGCCTCCGTTCTCCCCTCCAGCCTCCGCTCTGCCCTCCAGCCTCCGCTCTGCCCTCCAGCCTCCGCTCTGCCCTCCAGTCTTCGCTCTGCCCTCCAGCCTCCGCTCTCCTCACCCCTCCAGCCTCCGCTCTCCTCACCCCTCCAGCCTCCGCTCTCCTCACCCCTCCTCACCCCTCCAGCCTCCGCTCTCCTCCCTCCTCCATATGCAATGTACAGTATGTGTATATATGTGTGTATGTAGTCACTTCCCTCACTTTGTCCGCACTTCCCTCACTTTGTCCCCACTTCCCTCACTTTGTCTGCACACATACACACACACACACACACACACACACACACACACTCCGCTATACTTACCACCGGCCCTGCATCAGCCGCCTGGATCCTCAGTCGACATGTCGCCACCACCAAACTACTGGATCCAATATAGCGTCCAAGAAGTCTCACCAAAATTCCCGGACGCCATATTGGATCCAGTCGTCCGCGGGCGGCGACATGTCGACTCAGGATCCAACCGGTGGGGAAGACGCAGGGTCGGTGCTAACTAGAGCGGAGTGTGTGTATGTATGTGTGTATGTGTGTGCTAACCACTCTGCCCATGGCTAACCACTGAGCCACCGCACTCACTGCTAACCACTGAGCCACCGCACTCACTGCTAACCACTGAGCCACCGCACTCACTGCTAACCACTGAGCCACCGCACTCACTGCTAACCACTGAGCCACCGCACTCACTGCTAACCACTGAGCCACCGCAAACTCTGCTACCCACTGAGCCACCTGTATATGTAAGACCTGTTAACATTTATATATATGGTTAAAGGAATATTTTGTGGACTCTTCTTTGTGTTATACTGCCACCTGCTGCCACAAAGGAAAGGATGGCAGAGAAACCCCTGCTGCTGAGAATGACATGGAACAGTCCAGGAGATGGATGGGTGGGTCTCCTGAAGGAGAAAGAAGCACTTCCATGTGTGTTGCAGAGAGAGACAGACCTAAAGACACTGGATGTCGAGTCAGGGGCCAGACGGCACGTGCAAGCTGAGATCCAGGACAGAGAACCAAGACTGACTGCACTCCACACGCCTGTCAGCGAATTATGGGCCCCAACGGCAACGAGGTACCTCGCAGTAAAACTTGTAGTAAAGTGTGCACACTGTTTTAGATAGGAAAAGACTCTGCAGTTCGATATACAAGGAATAGAAAGAAAACAAACACTCTGCGTCTCGCTTGATAAAGACTTTGCATTTCTTCATTTAAAGACATTCAGAGACCTTGCATTCGCTGCAGACTAGGCACAGTGGTTATATGTATTGTATTTACTTTTGCACACCTTCCCGCTCCTTCCCCTTCTTTTCCCTCAGTTGCATTAAAATTGCATTTGTTTAACCCTCTGTGTTCCGTGCAGTCCTTGCGTATCCCGTTACCTGTGGGCTATTACATATACACACAATGCATTTCACCACAGTCCCCTAACTATTAGTAAATAAACTATATATGGATTCTAGACTACCCGATTCTTTAGGATCGGGCCGCCAACTAGTGTTGATATAATTCTTTTGTCACTGTGGACAATGACACAATCTTACCAGCTTCTGCCATCATCTTCACAACGTCTTTTGCTTTTGTTCTTGGGTTGATAAGCACATGTCGGACCAAAGCATGTTAATCTCTGGGACACAGAATCCCTCCTGAGCGGTAGAATGGCTGCATATTCCCATCTTGTTTATACTTGAATATAATTGTTTGTACAGATGAACAAGGATGAACAAGGATGAACCAGGCTTTTGCAGATCCACAATTCTCTTCCTGATATCTTAGCTGATTTCTTTCGTCTCTCCCATGATGCTACACAAAGAAGCAGTGTGTTTCAGATGTGCTTTAAAACACATCCACAGGTGTGTCTTTAATTAACTCACATGTTGCCAATAAACCTATCAGATTCCTTAAAACACATGACATCATCATATGGGCTGTCCCAAAAGGTTTATAGGCATAGTAATCTTAGTGTAAGTAAACTTTTGTCTTGGCAGAAAGTAATAAAAATGCCTTAAAACATTCTCTCTCTCTCTCTCCTTATTCTGGCATTTGGCAAATATAAATAATTATGGTAATCCTAATGAATTTAAAACGGGAAAGGATTATTCAGATTTCATGTCAGATAGTGAGAAAAACATGCATGTGTCTTTTTATAGAGTGTATGCAAACATCTGGTTTCAACTGTATAGGACAGGGGTCTCAAACTCGGCTGGGTTGGTGGGCCGCACATAGAAAAGCATTTATATCGGAGGGCTGCATCCCTTGTAGGACTAAGTGATATTTTTAGTAATACCAACATTTTTTGCTCAATGTAGTAAAGTACAAATCCTGATCCCCTTCTTGTAGTAATGCCCCCATCCTGTATTAATGTCCTTTTCTACTGATGTCCCCCATCCTGATCCCCTTTTCTACTTATGTTCCCCATCCTGATCACCTTGCTAGTGATGTTCCCCAACCTGATCCCCTTTTCTAGTGATGTCCCCATCCTGATCCCCTTTTCTAGTGATGTTTCCCATTCTGGTCCCATTTTGTAGTGATGTCCCCCATCCCGATCCCCTTTTCTAGTGATGTCCCCATCCTGATCCCCTTTTCTTGTAATGTCCCCCATCCTGATCCCCTTTTGTAGTGATGTCCCCATCCTGATCCCCTTTTCTTGTAATGTCCCCCATTCTGGTCCCCTTTTGTAGTGATGTCCCCCATTCCGATCCCCTTTTGTAGAGATGTCCCCCATCCCAATCCCCTTTTGTAGTGATATCCCCATCCTGATCCCCTTTAGTAGTGATGTCCCCATCCTGATCCCCTTTAGTAGTGATGTCACTCATCCCGGTTCCCTTTTGTAGTGATGTCCATATCCTGATCCCCTTTTCTAGTGATATCCCCCATCCTGATCCCCTTTTCTAGTGATATCCCTGTCCAGATACCCTTTAGTAGTGATGTCCCCCATCTCGATCCCCTTTAGTAGTGATGCCCTCTTCCCGATCCCCTTTAGTACTGATGTCCCCCATCCTGGACCCCTTTTGTACTGATGTCCCCCAATCCTGTTTTACCTTCTTTTTACACACTTACATATACACTCATTCACACTCACATACACCCTCACACACAAACACACACACATACTCTCCCTCTTTCTCAATCACACATCCACACATCCTCATACACACACTCTCATACACACACTGAAACTCAAACACACCTCATACACACTTTCTTATACACACATCCTCACTCACATACTCACACCCTTACACACTCACCCTCTCACACACATTCACACTTTTCTCACTTTAATGATGCATCGCTCCAGTGCAGGGGGCCGCCGCGGTCCCCGCTGTGCTGACTTCCAGCCTCCGCTGTGCTATGACTTCCTCCAGCCACCGCTTAGTCAAAGTCTGTTGCTCAGCAAGATCAATGCTATCTATCAGCCAGAGGCCCGTAGGTGATGTCATATTCACATCAGGTGCGGACCTCTTATTGGCTGGCAGCTTGCATTGATCTTGCTGAGCAACAGAGCTTGTTAGTGCCGCACTAACTCCCTGCACTGAGGTGATGCATCATTAAGTTGTCCAAGGTGCCGCGGGCCGCATTGTGGAGCCTCTGGGGCCGCATGCGGCCCTCGGGCCGCGTGTTTGAGACCCCTGGTATAGGATATTGGTGTACTCAGGAAAAATTAGTGACAAATTGTATTGTTCATTTTCCCTCATTCACCCTTTTTGAAAATTAAAAACCTTCAGCCATTGTAACATTGTAGTGGAAAAAAAATGGTGATTTTCATTTTCTCTGCCCAATATTCTTAATTTTTGTGAATTACCTAAAGCTGTAAGTTTTATTATTTTGCTCACTGAGTCATATTAGGACTTGTTTTTTCATGGAATGATTTAGCATTTTCATTTACACAATTTTTATTTTACATATGACATTTTTATAAAATGTATAAAAATGTTGTGTGTTAGTATGATGAGAACTACATTTATAACAACTTTTAAATTTTTTTTTACAGTGTTTGCCATATGGAATAAATAACATGACAGTTATATAGTTTGGATTGTTTTAGGTACGGCGATGCCTATTATGTGTATGTTTTTTTTGTTTAGTTTTGTTTGACCACAGAGGCTGTATTTTTAGCGGCAAAACGGATTTTCGTGATATATGTGTCCTTATTTTTAGGTTTTTTTTTTTTTACAAGTTTTATTTAACTTTTTGTTTTTACATTTTTACTTCATCCCACTGTGGGACATGAATACATTTTACTTTGATCTTTGGTCTCATTCATTACAATACTTTTTTTCTGTAGTGCCTGAGACATGTCAGGTTTTTTTTACTGACACAGTGTGTTAGACATACGTTGAGATCATCAGATGACCTTGGGGTGCCATGGCAACAAACAACATCCGCGATTAGGATTGCGGGGAGGGGGCTGATAGAGTTAAAGGGAATGTGTTATCCTCCTTCTAACCACTTAAATGTTGCTGCCAATTGTGACAGCGGCATTTAAGGGTTAATTGGCTTCAACTGGCTCCAACACCAGTCAAGGTTGATGTTGCTGAGTGTCAGCTGTCATGTACACCTGTCTCTTGTCCGATTTTGGCCTGCTGGTGGGTGCTATTTCCTTTTTTCTCACTTCAGTTTTAAAGTGGTGGTGAAACTGTTAACAGGTTTTCTCGATGTAAAGTACAGCCACCACTTGTATACCCTTATATACTGCATTATATAATGCTGTATATATGTCCCCAAGACGATCTACAGGGCAGCCTGGTCCTATGGTCTTAATCATGTGCCTTCTCTCTTCTTGCTATCACTGTTCTCCTTTACTCCGTGTGGATGACACATCCTATGTCATCTACACAATGTCCTCCATTGCACTTCTGCACGTGGGCACTTCTCTCTGCCCTTCCATGGGCAGAGGAAAGTATTGTAGTGTGCATACACTTTTCTCTGCACATGCACATTGCAGTACTTTGCTCTCCCCTTGGCAGGGTGGAGAGAGGTATGCGTGCGCAAAAGCTTAATGACAGAGACTGTGAATGACATAGGATACATCATCTATATGAAGCAGAGGAGGATGGTGATAGCAAGAATAAAGGAGGTGCCTGATCAAGACCAGAGACACCCATCAGCCTGGATCACCCCATAAGTGTGTATAATAAAAGGTCTTTTTTATGTTTTTTAGAATAGCTTGGTGACATATTTACAGCATTCAAGATTGCAGCATACAGGGCTTACAGGTCATGGCTGTACTTTATATGAGGAAAACCTGATGAAAATGTCTCCTTTCATGCATGTGTATGGTCGTTAAGCGGTTGACATGCACTAGTGACTTTCAGTCTACCAAGGTGTTCATTAAATTAAACAAACAACATTGCAGAAACCAAAACCAGGTATCTGCTGCCAAAGCTAATAGCACATTATCTTAAATATTTGTAACTTTCACACTGATCAGATATTGGGACATGTTCTCACAGCGCTCGGCCTTGAATGACCACTGACCATGGGAGGCAACAGGTTTTTTGTGTATAACATCTGAGCCGCTGCTCTTCTCTGTTAACAGCAGTTAAAAGCAATTATAGATATATTTTACTGCAGCAATATAGATCATCGAGCATTGCTTTCTGCACATGACTTCTTGAGTTTTACGTGTTAGTGTTGTGGGTATGTATGGTCTTATGACTTGGTAGGAGCTGAACTATGGGCATAACCTGCTGTGAATTATGTTATTTGCCTCCAGAAAATATATTAATATAAGTGCTATATGTCATTGTGATCCTGCCTGTGATAATAAGATACAGCTGAGAAGTGAGCTCCGCAGAACAGTGAGTGTCAGAGTTTGGAGGAATTGTATTATCAGGATCACTTTTAAATATAGTTAATGACTTGGACAATTAAAAAAATAATCACCAACATGTTTTATTAAAATTTGCCTAAAGAAAATCTGTCAGGATTTCACACCTCACATAATTTATATGGGCATGTAGCTCTTTTAAAGACGAATTCTGCAATACCTTTACATGACCAGACCATTCCTGTTACTGGGAAATCAGCATATGTGTCACAAGTTGAGCGGATGAGTGGAATGGAGCAGGAGGGAAACGAATAAGGGTAACAGGGAGGCCAGTCTGGCCTTGGGGTCCCTGACTATCACTGTTCCCGAAGGTACCTCTGAAGGTGAGGACGTTCGGGCCACCACCCTTTTCTCAACTCCTCAACCTGCTCTCTGATAAGAGGCCCTACCTTCTCTCATGGACCAAGAAAAGGACACCACTCCAATGGAAGGGGACAGCAGCTGCTCCAGCAGCATGTCTGCACAGCACAGGTCCTAGAGAACTCAATCTGCGACACCTAGTGAAAGGAAGTGGAGCTACTTCAAGGCTAGGGGAGTGGAAATCTGAATGCTAAGACACTCCCCTCCACCTCCACCTGAGCTCTGACTCACTACTCTACCTGCAGGGCCGCAAAAAGCAGACAAAGGAAACAAAAATCAGCTTAACAGCACAGTAGCAACACTCCAGGACTGCAAAGGCAGTCAATATGTGAGAGTACCCCCACCTTTATGGGAGGTCTCCAGACTCTAAACCGGACGAGTCCAGCAACGGTCTAAACTTCCTGAGTGATTACCTTTAGAAGATGTTACGGATACAAAGCACCAGAGGAAGTTCTAGCTGGAACAACACGAGGTTGCAAATGGCCAAAATCCTAAACGGACCAATAACTCCAGTAGTAGGAGCTCCAGTAGCACACTTCCACCTTACGTGTTTTGTGAGCACTCACACATAACACAGCCCTGCAATGAAAAAAATACAAGAGAAGTTTTTACTGATTTTTATGTAATTTGGTGTGCTGATTACGAAAATGACCTCCATTTTTTTCCATCACGTAAGGATTTTTTGTAAAACCAAGATCAATATTTTTGCTAAAATCCTATTTAAAAGGAATTCTGTCAAACAATTGTAAATGTAATATCTGGCAACAGTGGTTTTTATCCATTTAAATTTATGTATAAATATACAGAGGCCCCCCTCTGGCACACGGCCCCCCATCGGTATACAGAGGCCTCCCTGCTGCACACGGCCTCCCATCGTATACAGAGGCCCCCTGCTGGCACACGGCCACCCCTTCGGTGTACAGAGGCCCCCTGCCTCCACATTGATCTCACCCTCCGATGTCCGCAGGCACCCGGGGTCCTCCGTCCACTCTCCTCGCTGTATGCTGGCGGGTTCTACATGTTACCCCGGGGCGCAGAGATGACGTCATCCCTGCTGCGCCGCTCTCAGCAAACCCAGCATACAGCAAGGAGAGTGGACAGAGGAAACCGGGTGCCTGCGGACATCGGAGGGTGAGATCAATGCGGAGGCAGGGGGCCTCTGTATACCGAAGGGGGGGCCGTGTGCCAGCAGGGGGGCCTCTGTATACCCAAAGGGGGGTCGTGTGCCAGCAGGGGGCCTCTGTATACCGATGGGGGGGCCGTGTGCCAGCAGGGAGGTCTCTGTATACCGATGGGGGGGCCGTGTGCCAGCAGAGGGGCCTCTGTATATTTATACATAAATTTAAATGGATAAAAACCACTGTTGCCAGATATTACATATACAATTGTTCGACAGAATCTTTTTAAATAGGATTTTAGCAAAAATATCGATCTTGGTTTTACAAAAAATCCTTACGTGATGGAAAAAAAATGGAGGTCATTTTTGTAATCAGCACCCAAATTACATAAAAATCAGTGAAAACTTCTCTTGTATTTTTCAAAAAATGCAATTTTGCAGGACTGTGTAATCATTCACACTCAGGTCTCGACCTGAATGTTTATTGCAATTCACGCAGTCACAGACAGAGGATCCACTCTCAGGGGGGCAAACAGTACAAATATCTCCCTGTCTCTTCTATGGAGACTTTCTCACAGACTTCTAAGAGGGAGTCACCACCCTCCCCACATACTTCTCAGCATCAATCTGAAGTGTAGGCTGGGTTTTACCCCTATACTTTGCTAGGTGTTTGGCCACCTCCACTGGAGACATAGGGGCAGGCCTGACCAACACGGCTGAGACAGCAGAACTCAAGCTCTTACCCTTAAAGGATGTCAGTGGCTGAGGAATGAGTTTAGCGCGTTATGCACAGACTCTAATAAAGAGATCAGCTTGACCATAAAAGAAACAAGACCTCCAACTGATGAACTGCAGATGGGCTAGTATGAGAAATCACATTCCCCAACTGCTTAGGTTCATCAGGATCCACATGTGTAACCTCTACAGCAGGGATAGGCACCAGGGACAGAGTTGGTTCAGGTCTCTCTCTCATGCATCTCTCCAACCTAATAGCAAGCAGCCGCCAGCGACTCTGCAGCAGCGTACTGAGTCATGGAGTCTTGTAGCCAATCTAACAAACCCATACAGAAGTGACTCCTGAGAGCAGGGTCATTCCACTAAGTGTCAGTGGCCATCTCCTGAAGTCAGAGCAATACTCCTCGGCCGGTCACGCTCCCTGCCTGAGCTTATGTAGTTTTTACTCAGCAAGGAAACAGCATCAGGGTCACCATACACCAGGGCCAGAGCCGCAAAAAACTAGTCTACCAACCGTATAGAAGGAGAATCGGTCGGTAAAGAGAAGGCCCAGTCATTGGGGATGCCCCTTCAGAAGGGAGAATATAATCCCTACATGCTGTTCCTCGCTCCCTGAAGAACAAGGGTGGGGCCTGAAGTATAGCCTACAGGCCTCTCTGAAAACTCTAAACTTATCTCTCCCTCCTGAAAATCGGTCAGGGAGAGACATATTGGTTCTGGTACTGCAGCCAAATACCAAACAACTTCCTGAAGCTGATGCACCACCTGGTTAAGCAAGGTAGAAACGTACTGAAAGAATTTCTCCACCAGGCATGCAAAAGCTCATGTTGAAGCCATAGCGGCTTCGGGGAATATAGTAGGTTGCAGATAATGTCACACGAGGAGCAGATGAGAGGAAAGGAGCAGGAAGGGATAACGGGCAAGGGCAGCACAGCAGCAACACTCCAGGACTGCAAAGGCAGTCAATACGTGTCAATATGATGTATCCAGATGAAGTTGAAAATCTGAAGCCTTTGTCATTCCAGCTCTATTCCCCACCAAGCACCGCATTCTCCTGCCTAACTGATGACTCCTTAGTCTGAAGTCACACAGCATAGAGGTTATCAGATAAGCAGCAGAAGGCTGGGAATAGAGCTGAAGTAGCAGAAGTTACAGAACTACAAATAGCTCTTCAGCCTAATTTACATATACTGTACATTAAAATGCTAATTTCACAGTAATGGTGGACTGGACTGGCCATATAAAGGTATTGGTGGACTTGTCTTTTAAAGATCTACTTACATGTGTATATAAATAGGTTGGGAGTGAAATCCTGCTGACTGGTTCTCTTTAGAGAGAAGCTTAGTTTCAGCAAATATTTTTCAATATATGCTTAAAGTGTTACCGCCATTTCAATTTTTATTTAATAATAGTGTAGAGCAAGTGATTATAAACTTTCAAATATACTTCATAAGTGAAATCTGGAAGAAACCCTTTCAAAAACCTTCCAGAAGATGTCTCCTCTAGGCTGTTTCTAAACCTGACGTATGCTGGTTGTTAGAGAAAGCCGTCTTTAGATCCACTCACTGAATACGACCATATAAGGGGGAAAGAGGCATTACAGCTGATCTGTGTATTGTCAATTTACCTCAGGAAAAGGGAGCTCATCAGGCTGTCAGTAGTGCACACAGCTCCTGTGATCTTATCTCCTCTCCATTCACATCGGCTCTACTCTGTGCAATCAGCTGAGGAGCTGTGTGGAGGCCATCAGTTGATAAAACGGAGCATAGCTGATCTGAATGGAGAAAATTTACATAAGATAACAAGAGCTGTGTGCTGACACTTTCACAAGCTCCCGTTACCTGAGGCAAACTTAAGCCCCCATCACACTAAAGGGGGTCACACGCGTCAATGTCGTCAACGAGATGATCGCTGACGACATTGACGGCTGATCGCTGGTGAGCTGTCACACAGACAGACTCACCAGCGATCAATTGACCAGAAACATCGTGGAAACGATTTAAATATCGTTTCCACGATGTCTTGCTCCCGCTGCCAGCCTGCTGGAAGCGGGAGCAGGCTGGTCTCCAAGGTAAACTGCGGGTATCTAGGCAACGCGCGCTGCCTAGATACCCGACGTGTACCTTAGTTACCAGCCTCCTCCGCTCACCGGCTGGTATCTAAGGTACACAGCGGGTAACTAGGGTCCCTAGTTACCCGCTGTGTACCTTAGATACCAGCCGGTGAGCGGAGGAGGCTGGTAACTAAGGTACACGTCGGGTATCTAGGCAGCGCGCGCTGCCTAGATACCCGCAGTTTACCTTGGAAACCAGCTCCCAGCGCTTGTGAGAGGTGCTGGGAGCTGGAATATCGCTACTCCCGGTGTCACACGCAGCGATGCTGCGTGTCCACCGGGCGACAATCGCCAGGTTTTAGGACAGATTCTAAAACCTGGCGATCATCAACCAGTGATTTATCGCTGGTTGATTCAGTATGTCACACGCGTCAATATCGCTGCAACGTCACGTGCAGCCGATATCGTGCAGGCGATATTGACGCGTGTGACTCCCCCTTAAGCGAGATCACTAGCGAGATCGCTGCTGAGTCACAAGTTTTGTGACGCAACAGCGACCTCAACAGCAATCTCGCTAAGTCTGACACGTAGTAGCAATCAGGCCCCTGCTATGAGATCGCTAATCGTTACAAACCATTCTGGACCATTTTTTGGTAGCTGCGCCCCTGCTGGGCAGCGTACATCGCTGTGTTTGACAGGGACAATGACCAATGATCTCAATACTATGCCCGAGAGTGACAGGGTCCCAACGACTGCCATATCGTTGCTGCGTCGCTGGTGAGATCTGACTGTTTGACATCTCACCAGCCTATCACGTAGCGATGCACCAGCAATCCCTACCAGGTCGGATAGTTGTCGGGATCGCTGGTGCGTCGCCAAGTGTGACGGTACCCTAACAATACACAGATCAGCTTTAGCCACGCTTACACAGCACACTGTGTAGGCTTTCCCTCTTATAAGGACATATTCAGTGTGTGGAGCTGAATATGGATTTCCCTGACCGATCATATGCCAGGTACAGAAACAGCCTAATGGAGACATCTTCTGTAAGGTTTCTAAAAGGTTTTCTTACAAATTTCACTTATAAAGTATATTTGAAACTTAATTCTAATCACTTGCTCTACATTATTATTAAAAAAAAAATTAAACGACGGTTACACTTTAAGTGTAAGCATAGTCAATAGGTCAAAAGAAAATGACTTATTGTTTAAGTTACGTTTTCCTGCTGCATAGATCTTTTTTTTTAAGTTGCCAATGTTTATTTTTTTCATATCATAGTCTTTATTAAAAAAAATAAAAACAAAATTGGTAATTTTGTAGTTTTCACACTGAACACTGGGTATCTTTAGACTCGTACTACCTGTTCTTTGGCTGGGTTCACACTTGCGGACCCCTCCGCAGCGTTCTGCAGAGGGGATCCGCAAGCTGAGCGCAGGCACTGCAAGTCCCTATGTTTAACATGGGGACGCAGGTGCCTGCGCTCGGGTGCAGATTGCCGTGCGCACCCATTCACTGCAATATGTGATTTGTGCGCATGCGGATGCCTGTGCACAAATCACACAGTCTCGTCCACATCAGGAACGCAACATGTCGCGTTCAGGGTGCGGACGAGAGTGTATGATTTGTGCGCAGGCATCTGCCTGCGTACAAATCATACATTGCAGAGAATGGGTGCACACAGGGTGCGCATGCCAATCTGCATCAGAGCGCAGGCACCTGCGTCCCCATGTTAAGCATAGGGACTTGCGGTGCCTGCGCTCAGCTTGCGGATCCCCTCCGCAGAACGCTGCGGAGGGATCCGCAAGTGTGAACCCACCCTTTCAAAGCAGAGACAAGATTATGGTTTTGGGGGTTATTTACAGGGGAGTTTGTCGTGACGCCACCCACGGGTTGTGGTCAGGGTGACCACCGCTGCTGAAGAATCTCCGGGGATGATGTTTGGCAGCTGGGGATGTAATAGCTCTCCGCAGGTAGAGCTTGGTTGCCCAGGGCAGAGATAGTAACAGTCTATAGATGGTGCTATGGATATTGCAGGATAGGGGTAGTAGTAGAGATGATAGCTGCTTGTGAGGGAACGCAGGACTTCAGCACAAGGATCACACAAACTCACGATTTTGAAGTTTTCCAAGTCTTTACTGCAGATGATGTTGTTAGCAGAGTACTGTCCACGGAGTCTGTACCGGGCCGGGTTGCTCCAACCCTGTCCAGGTCCTAAGCTTCCCTCTCCTGCGTTGTGTGTGTGGCCCTGCTGTCGCTTCAGCTAGGCTGCTGGCCTGTCTCACCTCACAGGTACCGCCTTTGCTAGGCAACTCGATTCTTTCCTCTGTATTTCTGACCCCGCCGTGCTGAGGTACAGTGTAGATATATAACCTCCACTAGTCCGATGTTTACTGTGCTGCGTGTCAGTTACAGTTTCGGATCCAGTATCCGGTCTGTGCGCTCCTCCGGGGGAGTTATGAGGTAACTCAGTCTCCCAGATGTGTTCTCCTGTTTCTCTTACTCCTTCCTTCAGACCCTGGCTAGGCCTGGATGTGGGTAGCAGGCTGTGGAGAGGCCTAAGGCAGCCCCTTTACGCCACCAGTCTTTCTTCCTCAGTCCTCCCAGGAACTGAACTAACTCTAACTGACTAACTGTCACTCTGAGGTAAACAACATTAGCTCCTCCCACCACTTTGCTCTTCCCCACTTCCTCTCCACACCAGAATATATAGGGAAGCAGCTTTAGCTCCCCCTTCTGGCCTGGAGGCGCTAGTGTAGTGTTGTGGGTTGTGTGGGGAGTTAACCCTTTGTGGTTTTACTGTGGCACATTAACCCCTGGGGTGCCACATTCCCTCTTAGTGAAAGACAGTACTCCGGGACTGTGGAAAAACAAACAGTTAACATATCAATACAATAAAAATTTACAGAGTCTTAAAAAGTAAAAAGTACAAAAACCAATAAAAACTCAAAAATAGTCCAAAGTTCAAAATGTGTATTGCCTTCGGGGCTGGTAAATATATACAAAGTAGTCTTTACCACAACCAGTCCAGTGGTATATATGGTCTATAAATAAATAAAAAAGAAAATGTTCAAGAATATGCTAAGAGTTCTTACAGGATAGTCTCTGTAGGTACTGGCTTTTAACGTTGCAAACACATATAAACACTTATGTTTGTCTCTGGTTTTTAAGCGCAGTAGGCTCCTAAGCCCTTGGCTCACCGCATAAGAGGCCAAGTTCTTACTCTCCGTGGCTGCCACCTAACACCATGCTACTCTCACCCTTTCTGTACACCTTCACTTTAACGGGTTCTATTTAACTATATACTACTATAACATATAATTAAACAACACCACAGTAACATCTTCCCTCCCATCCCTCCCATCCTATGCCATAATATACTTCTGTAAATTCGTCATATAGGTAGGGAACAATATTGGACTACCGTATATACTCGCGTATAAGCCGAGTTTTTCAGCCCAAAAATTGGGCTGAAAAGTCCCCCCCTCGGCTTATACGCGAGTCAATACGGCGCCCCCACCTCACTGGCACCCCCACCTCACTTTCTGGGCCCCCCGCATGCAGCGCTGCACATATACATTACCTGTCTAGCAGCTGTCACCCTCCGATGGCGGATCGCGGCTCCCGGCTCCGGGCTCCATCTTCCTCGCTGACTTCCTGCTTGTCAGGTGACCGGCCGGCGTCGCGATGACGTCATCGCGCTGAGCCCCGGTCACAAAGCAGGAAGACAGCGAGGAAGATGGAGCCCGGAGCCGGGAGCCGCGATCCGCCATCGGAGGGTGACAGCTGCTAGACAGGTAATGTATATGTGCAGCGCTGCATGCGGGGGGGCCCAGAAAGGGAGGTGGGGGCGCCAAATTATGAGGGGGGCCCTGCTGGGGCCATGTATACTACCACTGGGGCTATATACTACCACTGGGGCTGTATATATACTACCACTGGGGCTATATACTACCACTGGGGCTATATACTACCACTGGGGCTATATACTACCACTGGGGCTGTATACTACCACTGGGGCTGAATATACCACTGGGGCTGCTGTATACTACCACTGGGGCTATATACTACCACTGGGGCTGTATATATACTACCACTGGGGCTATATACTACCACTGGGGCTATATACTACCACTGGGGCTGTATACTACCACTGGGGCTGAATATACCACTGGGGCTGCTGTATACTACCACTGGGGCTATATACTACCACTGGGGCTGTATATATACTACCACTGGGGCTATATACTACCCCTGGGGCGTTATACTACCACTGGGGCTGTATACTACCACTGGGGCTGAATATACCACTGGGGCTGCTGTATACTACCACTGGGGCTATATACTACCACTGGGGCTGTATATATACTACCACTGGGGCTATATACTACCACTGGGGCTGTATATATACTACCACTGGGGCTATATACTACCACTGGGGCTATATACTACCACTGGGGCTGTATACTACCACTGGGGCTGAATATACCACTGGGGCTGCTGTATACTACCACTGGGGCTATATACTACCACTGGGGCTGTATATATACTACCACTGGGGCTATATACTACCACTGGGGCTGTATACTACCACTGGGGCTGAATATACCACTGGGGCTGCTGTATACTACCACTGGGGCTATATACTACCACTGGGGCTGAATATACCACTGGGGCTGCTGTATACTACCACTGGGGCTGTATATATACTACCACTGGGGCTATATACTACCACTGGGGCTATATTATATACTACCACTGGGGCTATATACTACCACTGGGGCTGTATACTACCACTGGGGCTGAATATACCACTGGGGCTGCTGTATACTACCACTGGGGCTATATACTACCACTGGGGCTGTATACTACTACTGGGGCTGTATGTATACTACCACTGGGGCTATATACTACCACTGGGGCTGTATACTACCACTGGGGCTGTATACTACCACTGGGGCTGAATATACCACTGGGGCTGCTGTATACTACCACTGGGGCTGTATACTACTACTGGGGCTGTATGTATACTACCACTGGGGCTATATACTACCACTGGGGCTATATACTACCACTGGGGCTGTATACTACCACTGGGGCTGTATACTACCACTGGGGCTGAATATACCACTGGGGCTGCTGTATACTACCACTGGGGCTGTATACTACTACTGGGGCTGTATGTATACTACCACTGGGGCTATATACTACCACTGGGGCTGTATACTACTACTGGGGCTGTATGTATACTACCACTGGGGCTATATACTACCACTGGGGCTGTATACTACTACTGGGGCTGTATGTATACTACCACTGGGGCTATATACTACCACTGGGGATGTATACTACCACTGGGGCTGTATACTACTACTGGGGCTGCTGTATACTACCACTGGGGCTGTATACTACCACTGGGGCTGTATATACTACTGGGGCTGCGTGTATACTACCACTGGGGCTGTATATACTACTAGGGCTGCGTGTATACTACCACTGTGGCTGCTGTATATACCTCTGGGGCTGCTGTATACTACCACTGGGGCTGCTGCTGTATATACCACTGGGGCTGCTGCTGTAACACTGCTGGGGCCTGTATATACCACTGGGGAGGCTGCTGTATACCACACTGCTGGGGGCTGTATACCTGTGCTGGGGTCCACCCTCGGCTTATACACGAGTCAATACATTTTCCCAGGTTTTGGGGGCAAAAGTAGGGGGGTCGGCTTATACACTAGTATATACGGTATATTATAAAGGAACAATCGTAAATTAGACACTCACACAATTCCCAGGGGAAAAGAAAAAAACGATTTTTTTGGTTCACAGATGTATTAACAAAGTGTAAATTTTATTAATAAATATGTGTTGTACAAGGGGTGGGGGAAGTGTGATATTCCCATAGCACATTAAATATACAGGTTTACATGAGGATTTTAATATTACACAACATATGTATATCATACTATCAAGCAATCAATACAGCTCAAGTGGGTAATATAAGTTAAATTAGCCATTTTCTCTCTGAGGCTATCCTGGAAAGTAGGATGATTCACACAGCTTTACACTGTATCCCATATAGCAAGATATTTGCACTATATCAACACATTAGTTTGATCTTTATCCAAGTGCCTATTGCTACTGGTGCAATTAGAAGTTTATAGTATGTCTCATTTGATCAGGTCTTATTTGCACTTTATCAACACATTCGTTTGAACTTTATCCAAGTGCCTATTGCTATTGGTGCAATTAGAAGTTTATAGTATGTCTCATTTGATCAGGTCCACTTATGCACAGGTGTGCATCAAGAGATTTATTTATCCCTATCAGGGAGCACAGACTATTCCACTATATCCAATCGTGCACTGTGAGCCCAATCCATGAGACTACTGCAAACATTTGCTATATAGGTGTCATATAGAAAAACACAACACCACCAGGGGCTCAACATATCCTACAAGTATCGCCAGAAATCATTACCCATTAACCAGAGATTAACGTCGGCATTATGCTATCGCAGTATATACCTGCTTCCTCTGTCCTGATATTCAGAGCGCAGACGCAGAAGAGGGCAGTTATTGAGTACCAGCATCAACTAGGCCGTCGGTATACGGTTCAAACTCCACACACAAGACCTCAGGAGTGGACATGGATGTCCGACATATGTACCGTCCTCCAAAACTTTGAGGACTCCACCAAGATGGTGAGCGGCGATGACGCCATCATTAACGTCACCATCCCGCTTCTCTGTCTTGTAAAATGCTGTCTGGTCAAAATCAAAGACGATGCATTGCACGATGCATGCATTGCACGATGAGTTGGAGAAACCGTACTGGGTGATTACACACAGCCCAGCCTCATCTCATCCCAATGTGCATTGGAGGACTATGACGAGCAGGATGAAGAAATAGAGCTACTTTCATGCGGCATTGACGGTAATACATGCACAACCGTCAGACCGTCGGTTCAGCGTGGATGGACAGAGGACAGGGGAGAGGAGGAGGAGGATGATGAGGCCAGCATGGACAGTCATGCTGTTGGTGAGGACCCTGAAGTCTTGTCTGTTAACAGTCTGGTGCACATGGCTGACTTTATGTTACGCTGCCTATCTCGTGACCCTCGCATTATCAGCATTTTGGCGGACACTCATTACTGGTTGGTGACACTTTTAGACCCACGCTACAAGGAGAACTTTATTTCTCTTATTCATGAGGCGGAGAGGTCTACAAAAATGCTGCAGTACCAGGAGGCCATAGTCGTGGAATTAGTCAAAAAATCCCCTTCTGGAAACGCTAGCGACAGAGGTCACGATTCGGTGGACAACCAAGGCGTCCGGCGGAGAGAGGCACAAGTTCAATGCAGCAGAGGTAGGGGAACACTCTCAAAGATCTGGGACACTTTTCTCAGCACCTCCCGTACCACAGGCCCTGAGGTGCGAGGTGGTGTCACAAGGACTGCAAAGTTTGCCAAGATGCTGAGGGAGTACCTTGCCAATCGTACTAAAATGCTCCTAGACTCCTCTGTGCCTTATAATTATTGGGTATCCAAGCTGGACACGTGGCAGGAATTGGCTCTCTACGCCTTGGAAGTCCTGGAGTGCCCTGCCAATAGCGTTTTGTCAGAGCGTGTTTTCAGTGCCGCAGGTGGACTCATTACTGATAAACGCACCCGCCTGTCAATTGAAAATGCTGACAGGCTGACTCTAATCAAGATGAACAAGGGTTGGATTGGGCCTGACTTCACCACACCACCACCAAATGATAGCGGAATTTAAATTTCGTGCCGGTAGATTGCCATGCACCTCCGCACACCCACACATTGGTACACACTTCACGTCTTTGGCTACTTGCTGTACTGCTCCTCCTTCTCCTCATCTGCCAACATCATATGATCAGTGCGACCGTGGTTCATGATGCCATGAAAACATAATTTTTTTACATAATATTTATGATGATGATGACCTTAACTGTTCAAAAGTTAGGCAGTAGTTTCATATATACCCCCCAGGGGTAAATGTTTTAGTCCATGCTTACAGAATGGGCATTACAAGTACAGGAGACCTGCTCCTTTGTAATGGGAACAATATTTAGAGGCTCTCCTCCATGTTTCTATCCAGGGGCATCAGAATGCCACACAATTTTTGGCTGCCTTGCCTAGGGCAATACTAGAAAAGACCCACTTCCTTATAATGGGCACAATATTTAAAGAGGCACTCATGCACGCCTCTAACCAGGGGCATTGAAGTGTCTCCCAACTTTTGGCTGCCCTGCCTAGGGCAGTACTACAAAAGACAAACTTCCTTAAAATGGGCACAATATTTAAAGAGGCCCTCATGCACGCCTCTATCCAGGATCATCAGAGTGCCACACAATTTTTGGCTGCCCTGCCTAGGGCAATATTAGAAAAGACCCACTTCCTTATAATGGGCACAATATTTAAAGAGGCCCTCATGCACGTCTCTATCCAGGGGCATTGGGGTGCCTCCTAATTTTTGGCTGCCCTGCCTAGGGCAATACTACAAAAGACCCACTTCCTTATAATGGGCACAATATTTAAAGAGGCCCTCATGCACATCTCTATCCAGGGGCATTGAAGTGCCTCCCAACTTGTGGCAGCCCCGCCTAGGGCAATACTACAAAAGACCCACTTCCTTATAATGGGCACATTATTTAAAGAGGCCCTCATGCACGTCTCTATCCAGGGGCATCGGGGTGCCTCCTAATTTATGGCTGCCCTGCCTAGGGCAATACTGCAAAAGACCCACTTCCTAAAAATGGGCACAATATTTATAGAGGCCCTCATGCACGTCTCTTTCCAGGGGCATTGGGTTGCCTCCCAATTTATGGCTGCCCTGCCAAAGGGCAATACTACAAAAGACCCACTTCCTTAAAATGGGCACATTATTTAAAGAGGCCTTCATGTACGTCTCTTCCCAGGGGCATCGGAGTGCAACACAATTTTTTTTTTTAAAAGTGGGTATGAGCCCTTAATATTTTCTCCATAAAAATCAATTTTGGTTTCATTTTGTAACGTTTTCTTGACAGTCTGTAAAAGTGGTGTAATAGTCTGACAACATTGTTCACAGCAGCGACCTTGGAGTCTGAAATGTTTATAGGGGTCTTCCCCATGCTGTTCCCATGTCATTTGAGCACTGTTACTTTTGTGACATTTTTAGGGTTTATCCTTGCTGCCGGGGGTCATGCTAGAAAAATACTTGGGTCTCCCATAGGATAACATTGGGCTCGGTGCTTGGGCCGAGTACACGAGTATCTTGGGATGCTCGGCCCAAGCTTCGAGCACCCGAGCATTTTAGTACTCGCTCATCTCTAAGCTTTAGTAATGGTCCACGATGGTTAAGGCATAGACGTAGCCTGACTGGCTTGGTGACAACTTGACGTGGTCTAACGCAACTAACTCCAGTGGTTGCTTGGTTACTATGGACTGGAGTGGGGCTCTCTGTTGATCTTTCCTTCTGAGGTTGCACAGGCCACATTTTCTACACCAATGTTCAATTGATTTCCTCATGCCAACCCGGTAGAATCTCTCTCTTAAGAGCACTTCTAACTTCTTCCATCCAAAATGACCTGCATCGTCGTGGTAGGCTTCTAAGACGTCTCTCTTGGGTATGATTATCTGCCAGACTAGTTCATGTGTTTTAGGGTTGGTGTGCCTTCTGCAGAGCTTCCCTTGATACAGGAACAACTTGCCTTTCTCTTTCCAGAGTTGTTGGGTCTCAGCTGGAGCGTTCTGATTAGGGTACGCACCTTGTTGTGTAAGCAGTTCTTTCACTAGCTTCACAGCTGGATCACTATCTTGGTGTGCTAACGGGTTGAGATTTGCCTGCTGTTCTCTTTGGTAGATGCCGGGTTGATACTTTTATACCTTAGAATGATGAAAGGCCGGTAGCTCAATCTCTTCCAGCTCCTTCGGTTCCTCTTCCACGTCTTTCAGGTGTGGCATCCAGGATAAGGCATCTGCATTCCCGTTCTTGCGGCCTGCCCTATATTTGATGACAAAATTGTAGTTAGACAGCCAGGCTATCCATCGCTGCTCCAGCGCACCTAATTTTGCTGAGTCCAGGTGGATCAACGGGTTGTTATCCATGTAGATGGTGAATTCTGCAGGTGCCAGGTAATGCTTGAAACGTTCAGTTACAGCCCAAACTACTGCCAGTAGTTCTAATTTGAAGGAGCTATAATTCTCTGGGTTTCTTTTCGTAGGCCGGAGTTTCCTGCTTGCAAAGGCAATAACTCTTTCTTTGCCTCCTTGCTTCTGTGACAGTACTGCTCCCAGTCCCACGTTGCTGGCATCCTTGTACAGAATGAAGGGTTGATGGTAATCTGGATACGCCAGGATCTCTTCTCCTGTCAGCGCACACTTCAGCTTGTTGAAGGAGTCTTCTCTCTCTTCACTCCACTGGAAAGGAGGATTACGGGTTGAAGACCTTTTAACTGTCCTACCAGAATGTCTTGCAGGGGAGCTGCTAACTTCGTGAACTCTTTGATAAATCTTCTATATTAGCCTACCAGGCCCAGGAATTGCCTCACTTCTTTCACATTAGTAGGTCTTGGCTAATCCCTTATCACGGTGACTTTATCAGGATCCGGTGCTACTCCCTCTGAACTCACGACGTGTCCCAGGTACTGTTCCTTTGGCTTGAGAGGTTGGCACTTGGATGGCTTGATTTTCATGCCGCATCCGGTTAAGGTCTCAAACACTTCTGCCAGGTCTTGTAGATGTTGCTCATATGTCTTGGAGTAGACTTTGACGTCATCTAGGTACAGGAAGACAGTTTCAAAGTTCTTATGTCCTAGGCAGCTCTCCATCAGGCGTTGGAAGGTAACGGGTGCATTGCAGAGTCCAAACGGCATACAATTGAACTCACAGAGGCCTATTGGCGTAGTAAACGCTGTCTTCTCCTTGTCGGCCTCGGCCACAGGAACTTGCCAGTACCCACTAATCAGATCAAGGGTAGAAAAGTAGTTAGCAGATTTTAATGCAGCTAATGACTCCTCAATCCTAGGTAACGGGTATGCGTCCTTATGTGTGATGCGGTTGATCTGCTGTTTAATCTACGCACATTCTCATGGTCCCGTCCTTCTTTCTAACCAACACTAAAGGTGCTGCTCAGGGGCTACAACTGTCTCTTATTACCCCTGCAGTTTTCATCTCTTTGAGCATGTCTTTGGTGGTTTGGTAGTGAGCGGGTGGTAATGGTCTATACCTCTCTTTTATAGGTTGATGGTTACCTGTGGGTATAGTGTGCTCTACCCCTTTAATTTGCCCAAAGTCTAACGGGTGTTTGCTAAATATGTGCTCATATTATTTTACTACCCGGTATACTCCATGCTTTTGATGTGAAGGTGTAGAACTGGTACCCACATGTAGCTTTTGGCACCAATCCTCCAGCTTTTCCCTTGAGCCATTGTCATCCGCCTGACTTGATGGGTTCAAGGGCTCAACGGCTGTGATGGCATTGTTATCAACCATGAACAATTTAGCCATGGTAGCATACTTTGGTAATGTGACCTCATCTTCCCCGCAATTTAGAAGGCGTAATGGCACTCTTCCCCAGTGTACTTCAACTACCCCTCTGGCTGTTAGTATAGTGGGTCTACTGTCTGAGTAGAGGTTCTACCAAGGCTTGATAGTCTTGCCCTTAAATGCCTATTGCGGCTCTACACCAGACCAACATTTCAGTTTTGGGAGGAATTACAATGGGTATTGGATCACTTACTCGTACACTGCCGATTTCACCTCCGGATATGTCTACCTGTTGTTTCAACATCAGGGCTTTTATTTCTTTGTACAGAAGCCTCTGCTGTCTGGTTCTGGCAGTCTCGGCGATCTGCTGTAAGACAGTAATTACCTCGGAAAAACACTTTTCAATTACAGTCATTCCTAGCAACATTACTGGTTCACTATCTTGCCGGTCAACATCTACAATTATAATACCCTGGTTCTGCAATTCTACCTTCCAATCTGAATGGTCATCTCTCTGAACCCAACTTGTGGTATTAGTTGACCATTACTAGCCCATAAGTTTACTACAATGTCAGTTGGACCACTATTAATGTCTGAATCAGCCCAGTACCTTTTGTAAAGAACATGTGGAATCGATGTTATCTGGGACTCGGTATCCAACATGGCACTGAAGGGAATGCCAACCAACACGATAGGGATGACCGGACGTCCTCCCACAAATCTGTCATACCAGACTGAAGGACCTTGAGAGTTTACTCCTGGAAAGTGACCAGCCTGCCCAGGGAATCCTTGTTTAAAGCACATTCTCGGGAAAAGTGACGTGGTTTCTGACAACGGCGTCAAATAGGCTGTCCATCCGGCTGATAGCGGTCGCTGGGTCGTCCTCTCGTCGCTTGGTACCTCCTGGGCCTCATCCAAGGGACATCCTCCTTGCTGGTCGCCAACTCGATCTTGGGTGCAGGCTTGGATCCTCGCAGCTCCTTGATGACTTTAGCCATGGAAATAAATGTGTCTGTCAGGGCATCTAACTTTTGGTTGAGGGCCTCATTGGTGATAGGCTCTCTGTGCTCAGCAACAGTCTCTGACATGGCCGATGTTGCTGATACTCCTGGCTGCTGGGGTGCTGCTGTGGGGCCTTGGGTGAAATTTAGATCCCGGGGCGCCTCTACCTGCTGAAGACGGATGGCTCTTTTAACTCAGCAAATGTCATTTCGGGATTCTGGATAATCATCATACTCAGCTGTCCTCTGTGAGAAGGGGATAAGAGGCCCTCTATAAACTGGTCGATTAGCATTTTGTCAGCTCCCGGGGCTAAGGCAGGTTCTGCTAGTTTAAGTGCTTTGAGTGCTTCCTGCAAGTTTAAGGCATAGTCTCTGGCACTCTCCTTGGGCTTTTGTTGACATCCAAAGAACCTTATTTTAGCCCGGGTGTCAGCACTAGATTCAAATGCTGCTTTTAGTCCAGCTACAAGATGCTCTACAGTGTCCTTGTCTGTGTCCAGCCAGGACGCTACTTACCGCTGTGCATTGCCAGTTAATTGTCCAATAATCATTGCAACACGCTGGGCTTCAGTTAAGGGGTACATCACATAGTACGCTTGTATCTTAGTAATAAAGTCATTAAGGGTATTAGGCTCACTGGAGTATTGGGGCAGCCACATTGCTCCCGGAGTATATGGCATCAGGAGTGGCATGATAGTTGCTGCTCCTTGCGCCGCTGCACCGCCGGGTGCTCCTCTATTATCCGGTGCTGGAATTTCGCCCGCTGCTCCACCGCTGCCCGGCGCCGCTGGATCTCCTTGGTGCGACATCCTGTGCCCCCTTAGTTAAAGTCCGCCCTCCTGTCTTCCGCTTCCGTCCAGATGTCTAACAAAGGTTCCGCTGTGCACCAGGGATTCTCTTCCCTTCCAGATGACGTCAGAGTGCTTTTCCGAGTGCTGCCCACAATGACACGCCCCTTTTCTTCCCGTGCGTCGCGCGCTCTGTAATGGCAGAATGTCAAAAATCCTTGTGGCGCAGTTCAAATTCAGTTTGCCGCGCGCTCCACAATGGCGGCAATTTTAAAACAGTTTTTCACACAAATCACAGCACACAATGCCAAGGTTTACCGGGCACAGTAGATCCTGTTCGTAGACGCCAAGTTGTGGAGCCCACTGGGACAGGGTACTCGGTACCGGACCGGAGTATTACGGGGGGTATCACGGCAGTCCTTGGTCCGGACCGTGTCCCGAGCCCACAATAAAGGGTTTTGGGGGTTATTTACAGGGGAGTTTGTCATGACGCCATCCACGGGTAGTGGTCAGGGTGACCACCGCTGCTGCAGAACTTCCGGGGATGATGTTTGGCAGCTGGGGATGTAATGGCTCTCCACAGGTAGAGCCTGGTTCCCCAGGGCAGTGATAGTTAAAGTCTATGATGGATGCTATAGATGTTGCAGGTTAGGGATGATAGTGGAGGCGGTGGCTGCTTGTGAGGGAAAGTAGGGCTTGAATACAAGGATCACACACACTCACGGTTTTGAAGTTTCCAATACTTTACAGCAGATGTTAGTAGCAGAGTATTGTCCACGGAGTCTGTACCGGGGACGGATTGCCCGGGGCAGAGATAGTAGGAGTCTATAGATGGTGCTATGGATATTGCAGGATAGGGTTAGTAGTAGAGATGATAGCTGCTTGTGAGGGAACGCAGGATTTGAGCACAAGGATCACACAAACGCACGGTTTTGAAGTTTTCCAAGTCTTTACTGCAGATGATGTTGTTAGCAGAGTACTGTCCATGGAGTCTGTACCGGGGCCGGGTTGCTCCCACCCTGTCCGGGACATAAGCTTCCCTCTCCTGCGCTGTGTGTGTGGCCCTGCTGCCGCTTCAGCTAGGCTGCTGGCCTGTCTTTCCTCACAGGTACCCCCTTTGCTAGGCAACTTGAGTATTTCCTCTGTATTTCTCACTCCGCCGTGTTGCTTCGCTAAGGTACAGTGTAGATGTATAATCTCCACTAGTCCGGTGTTTACTGTGCTGCGTTTGTCAGTCACAGTTTCGGGTCCGGTATCCGGTCTGTGCACTCCTCCGGGGTGAGTTATGAGGTAACGCAGTCTCCAAGATGTGTTCTCTTGTTTCTCTTACTCCTTCCCTCAGACTCTGGCTAGGCCTGGAAATGGGTAGCAGGCTGTGGAGAGGCCTAAGGCAGCCCCTTTACACCACCAGTCTTTCTTCCTCAGTCCTCCCAGGAACTGAACTAACTCCAACTGACTAACTGTCACTGCCACTCTGAGGTAAACAACATTAGCTCCTCCCACCACTTTGCTCTTCCCCTCTTCCTCTCCACACCAGAATATATAGGGAAGCAGCTTTAGCTCCCCCTTCTGGCCTGGAGGCGATAGTGTAGTGTTGTGGGTTGTGTGGGGAGTTAACCCTTTGTGGTGTTACTGTGGCACATTAACCCCTGGAGTGCCACACTATACACACTGATAACACCGGATCCACCTTTCCCAATAGGTGATATCATCGTTGACCCTGCTCCCCTCCTTTCACAATGCTCATTAGATATTCAACACAAAAGATAAGATCAGGATCCACCACTGTAGCTAATATAAACATGTTGCATTATGAAACAACAGGAAGTTAAAAAATCTACAAATCCACATTGGCCAGTGTGAAAATTGCAACTTTCAGGTTTTTTTGTTTTATTTTTTAGTTCAGATTATGATGTCAAGATAAAAAATAATTGCCGAAAATGTTTTAAAAATAGATTTGACACAAAAACCTGGTTCATACAATAGTTAATTTTCAGATGATAGCTTCTGTATACCGTATATACTCGTGTATAAGCCGACCCGTGTATAAGCCGACCCCCCTACTTTTGCCCCAAAAATCTGGAAAAACCTATTGACTCGTGTATAAGCCGAGGGTGGACCTCAGCACAGGTATACAGCCCCCAGCAGTGTGGTATACAGGCCCCCCCAGTGGTATACAGGCCTCCCCAGTGGTAGTATACAGCAGCCCCAGTGGTAGTATATAGCATCCCCAGCAGCCCCAGTGGTAGTATACAGCAGCCCCAGTGGTAGTATATAGGAGCCCAGTGGTAGTATACAGCAGCCCCAGTGGTAGTATATAAAATCCCCAGCAGCCCCAGTGGTAGTATACAGCAGCCCCAGTGGTAGTATATAGGAGCCCCAGCAGCCCCAGTGGTAGTATACAGCAGCCCCAGTGGTAGTATATAGGAGCCCCAGCAGCCCCAGTGGTAGTATACAGGAGCCCCAGTAGTATACATGCAGCCCCAGTAGTATATACAGCCCCAATGGTAATATACAGGCAGCCCCAGTAGTATATACAGCCCCAGTGGTAGTATACAGGCAGCCCCAGTAGTATATACAGCCCCAGTGGTAGTATACAGGCAGCCCCAGTAGTATATTGCAGCCCCAGTGGTGTATACAGCCCCAGTGGTAGTATATTGCAGCCCCAGTGGTGTATACAGCCCCAGTGGTAGTATATTGCAGCCCCAGTGGTGTATACAGCCCCAGTGGTAGTATATTGCAGCCCCACAGGTAAATATAGCCCCAGTGGTAGTATACAGCAGCCCCACAGGTAAATATAGCCCCAGTGGTAGTATACAGCAGCCCCACATGTAAATATAGCCCCAGTGGTAGTATACAGCAGCCCCACATATACCGTATATGCCCCAGAGGTATATACAGTGCCCCCTCATCTATATACAGCCCCCCGCCGCAATCCTGTAAAGGAATAGGTTAGTATACTTATCCATCCGCTGCAGCTGTCCCGCCGCCATCGCGATTCAGCATCTTCCGACTTCAGCGTCTCGCGTCTTCTTCCGGTTTCCTCCCCGGTCGCACAGGCAATGACGTCACTGCCTGCGACCATCGGAAGGAGACGCGAGACGCTGGAAGTCGGAAGATGCTGAATCGCGATGGCGGCGGGACAGCTGCAGCGGATGGATAAGTATACTAACCTATTCCTTTACAGGATTGCGGCGGGGGGCTGTATATAGATGGGGCACTGTATACTGTATACATTGTATACAGTATACAGTGACTCGCGTATAAGCCGAGGGGGGGACTTTTCAGCCCAATTTTTGGGCTGAAAAACTCGGCTTATACGCGAGTATATACGGTAAGTTAAAAACCTCTTTAAATAAGTTTCCCATTTTGTATTACTGCATTCCCTTTAAACCCTAATATCCTCTATGACTTTTTACAGAATACAGAGACCCAGATTACTTACTTAGGCTGCCTTCACATTTGCGTATGGGAACGCAGCGTATGCTGCGTTCCCATAAGCATTCAAACGCATGCGCACTGCGTTCCTATGTTTAACATAGGAACGCATAGTGCCTGCGTTTGCTGCGTTCGGGTGCGGATGCGGACGATATCTGCTCCTTCCGTTGTCCAGCATCCGCACCCGGGACGCAGCTTGCAGCATTTTTTTGTGCGTTTGGGGATCTTGGAAGATCAGCAAGCGTCCCCAAGCGCACAAAAAATGCATTGCCGTCAATGGGTCCGCAGTGTTCAGCGCTTGACAGCGCGGGAGAACGCTGCGGACCCATTGAAAAATCTCCCGGTGGCCGCCGGTGATGTCACAGGAGCTCACCGACGGCCACCGGGAGATCAGCTGACCCTCTGCTGTCCTCCTTCTCCCCGCCGCCTGTAATCTCCTAGCGATGTCGGCGGGGAGAACAGCTGATGTGACAGCTGTTTGAATCTTCCCGCGCCGACATCTCCTCACAGTGTCGGCGCGGGAAGATTCAAACAGCTCTCAGATCAGCTGTTCTCCCCGCCGACAGTCCCGGAGCTTACCGGCAGCCGGGGGGCGGAGATCTCCGGCACTGATCTCCGCCCCCGCCCCGCCCCCGGCCCGCCCCCGGACAGCGCCGATTGGCTGCCGGGCTCCATAGTGATGTGTCCGCAGGCGGACATTATCCGCTGCGGACACATCATTTGGACCCTGCTTCTGACAGCGTTTGTGTCTGCATGCCATCAGCATGCAGACACAAACGCTAATGTGAAGCCAGCCTTAAAGAGCCAGTCAGTTGAACACTTAATGATTGTGTCTCTGGATTGCCCTGAGGCAGAGCTACAGCTCCCATATCAGAGACCGGTAGACTTTAATGTCATGGAAGGTTGGTGTCTACCACAACAGTTTCCTTTAAAGTCTGCTCAGATTTATTTATAGGACATTGTACACAGAACATTCTTTCACTGAAGCGAGAAGTAAATTGGGAGGTGACAAATTATTTTAAAAAGTTCTTGTAACTGAACCTTTTTTAGTTTGTGGATGGTGAAATCTACACTGGTAATATGGGATATTGCTTTTTTGGTATCTCTATAGGTATCTTTACACGCCGCCACTATCCCTGGAAACCGGTATCAACCGTACGTGCACGCGCACGTTTTTAACGGTTGCTAACGATCGCCGAAAAAGCATGTACACGCCGCCATTGCATTGTCAACTCAAGGTATCGTTGTTCCCCGGAAGTTCCTACAGATCCTGCGGATAACTTGCCGCTTCACATGCCACTATCCACAAAGGAATATGGGCGTACATCATTCGCGCCGCAAGTACATAGGCATGACAGAGTTGTGTATTCCTTGACGCTAATACGCTGATTGGACAACGCAATAGCGTCATGATTGGCCAGCCTGCGCAGGAAGGCTGGCTAATACATGACGCCATTCCAATTGTGGAGTGTGAATGGACAGCTCTTTAAATATGGCGCCCTGTGCAGGGACAGCCAATCGTAATACAGTAGCCCCACCAATAATCGCTGATGGGGCGCGGTGTCCATGAGGCTGTGGCATTCCCCTGGGAAATCACTAGGGGACACTGATTCCATCCCTGTACCCCGTTTACACGCCAATACCAGGGCAATTATCCCTTTGTGTTGCCTTGGATTTTAGAACACGGCTCGGAAACAGCTACCCGAGGCAACTGCGAGGAACCCGATCACTTTCCCAAATTACACGCCGCCACTTCGTAGCAATTTCAACGCAACAGGCACAAAAATCCCCATTGCCAGGCTACAACGCAGTGGCGGTGTGTAAAGGTACCCTATCAGTAATAACTATGATTGCAAAGTGTAATCTTACATGCATCCAAAAACTGACAAATGGGTGTGTGACGGAAGCTTAGCTAGGGGTTCAGCCCAGGGTTGAGGGATGCAGGGGAAGAGTGAAAAATCTTAGTGGGCCCATAACCAGGTACCCTGATTACAACTACAGTGGTGCGCCTTAAAAGAGGGTATAATGCAGGTTTGCACAATTCCAGTCCTCAAGAGCCACCAACAGTGCATGTTTTCAGGATTTCCTTACTATTGCACAGGTAATAAATTAATCACCTGCACAGATGATGATTACAACCCCTGTGCAATAGTAAGGAAATCCAGAAAACATGACCTGTTGGTGGCTCCTGAGGATTTGAGTTGTGCAGTCCTTGTATACACGATCCTTACAAAAAAAAGTCAAAATTCTAAGATGAAAAATTAGAATTCAGAGATAACAAAAAATTCAATGAAAAATGTAAATAAACCAGTTTCTATATAAAATGTTTAAAGGGAACCTGACCCCTCCAAATCACCCCCAGCCCTATTAATACCTGTCCCTGCACCATGACAGATCATTATTAATGGTCCTTTTCTGTAAAAAAAAGCGCTCTGTAACATTGGAATAATCAACAATATACACTTACAAATCTGAGACCTTGTCCTTGAATAAGTCTCACAGGGCGTCGTATGTGAGCCTCTAAGCCCTCCCTAGGTGCTCATTTTCACGCCCCGAATGATCCATCCTCTCTCTGTCTGTGCTGCTGTGATGTGGAGCTGAAGCAGGACTAATGATTTGCATTCTGTGAGTGATAAGAGAGGGGGGAGGGTAAAGCCTGCACAAGCAAAGGAACACAGACAGAGAGGGGCTGGATCCTGGAGCTGCAAAACAACACGCCCTAAGGGCTAAAGAATATAGCCCCTGCTAATTATAATCACTAATGAGTAAGTATTAAAACGTTTTTATGCACTTTCACAGGATGCTTTTAGGAGACAAAAGAAGTGTGAGATTAGTGGTAGGATGCTGCAGGGACATGTTTTGGTAGCTTAGGAGGTGTTACATACAAAAAAATATATATTTAGGTCTTAATTCATCAAGAAGTTTTCATAAGTTCTCTGGTACATTTCTTCGCCAGCTCTACCATCTTTTATAAAAGTGTCCAGAGCTTAGCCGGGAGTGATCGTGACTGAGCGCCTGGTAAGCTCATCAGTTTCCAATTGGAGCACATTTCTTGCAGTGGTGTGCGACAGCTAAAAGATTTGCCAAATTCATCAAGGGCCGCATACCTCTTAATGAATTGAGCACAGTTTACTCCAGTGTATTGTTGGTTAAAACTAGTGTTTAAAATATAAGTTTTGATATATTGGGGCCTCAGTCTTCTGTGTGTTATAAACTTACAGATATCTTTCCTGATGGCTGTTTTGCAAATGAACATTTGGCTGATAGTTATCTCATGTGTATGTCCAGCTGCCAGACACTACAGTCGGTGGCTTCTTGGGACAAAAAAAGGATTGTATGATGTAATTTAGCAAGTCACAACCTACTATCCCCTACATCATCTATTCAGAGAAAATCAAGAGACTCCTTACACATCACACGGATGTCTGGTTCAGTGAAGGTTAGCAGGTGTGACCAAATTTCAAGTAACATATGGGCCTTAAGAAGGGTTGTCCAATCACTATTTCCTCCATGTAAAGCACTAACAACTATAATCATCTATGGTGCCAGTGTGGTGCCAGTGATGTTGAGGCCTGGTATTTCTAGACTTACATGATATCACGTGAGCCCCGTCACCAATGCTCTACTTCACTACCTTCAGATGTAACTGACATTTGGAGGAATTGGGAGAGCAGCAGCATTGAGAGGAAAGCAGATGATGATTTTCCTGCAAAGCTTGCCTCAGGAGACCGGATGCCTTCCCCACTACAACATGGGGTTAATATGGTGATTGAAAAGGGGTTGTCTGAGTAGTGGACAATCCTTTAATATATTTGTTATGCTGCTTATAGACAAAGAAATTAAAGTTCTGCCCACATCTCGTTTTAGCTATATGTTCTCTGCATGTGTGGTGATGCTCAACATATCCAAAGGCTGGCATTGACGTGGCTGTTTCTAAAAGAGTTTTGTGGCATATGCCAGACACTTTGGTACATGCCAGCATTGCATCCTTTTGTCAGACTTCTTCCCAGAATACATCTCCAAATGGTAATGTGGTGCCCCTGCGGATCCAGTCGCCACAGAGGTACTGCACCCCAGCTAGAGGTGTAGTACCCCAGTCTCAGGTAAGGAGGGGACACTGACCGGTATCCAGATACTCAGGCCAACACTACACCACTCCAGGTTGGGGTTAGCGCGAGATTGCTCCTAAGGGAGAGCACAGTTCCTGATCCTGTCTGGAGGACAAGGTAGAAGGGATGGTTGGAGAACAGACTTTAGGGGAGCACCCAGAAGGTAGTGAAGTAAGAAGTTAGTGACGTAGGACATGTGACAGAGAGAGTAAAAGGACAATAGAAACACCCAGAAGACTGTTGGTGGGTGTCTGGCAAGATCTGTAGGAGTCTGTGAGGGTCAGAGAGCCTGTCAGAAGGAGGACAAGAGCAGGAACGAGGTATCCTGGGGACTGGAGCCAGTGGGAGCTTGTCCCAAGACTGGGAGAGACAAGACCTGACAGAGGAGTCGAGAGAGAAAGGGCTGCTCCAAAGACTGAAGGGGTCCCAGGGGACCGAGTAGTGAGCAGTCCACCTGGGAACACCCACATCCACACTGACTGAAACTGTGTGGAGGGACCAGGCCGCAGTGTAGGGGGACCGGGCCCCAGATAGTGGAGAACAACCAAGCTCAGCTAGCAACCGGAGGCTGCGGTATCTCCAAGTGCCAGAGCTGAAACCGCACACACCCACCGAAAAGGTGGGCATGTAGGATCCAGGGGACTGAGAGAGAAGTTGCCCTACAAAGGCCTGCGGCCACTGGCTTGGGACTCTGTGTATGAGGTGCAAGGCAGGATGGTGAAGCAAGGGCAGAGTGAGACGACCATGAGAGGACAGTGGAACCACCAAGTTACCCGAGAGTGAGCTGGATCCCTTCCTCTAAGAACTCAGCGCTCAGCGGGCTGTTACAGAGTGACAATTGTTGTAGCCTGGAACAACAGACTGTGAGTAAAGCCCTTGAGACTCCACACCACTGTGTCTGTGAACTTAATTGTCGCGCCATCAGCCCTGCACTTTAACATCAGTACCAACTGATAACAAATACCCTCCCCCAGAAAGATAGTAAAGATTAAAGACAAGGTCCACTTATTAGGTTGATAATGAGGGGTGTCAAATAGCAGAACCTGTCGCTGCTTGTTCAATGTTGTACTGGAGTTGTTGCCTTGGTTGTTCCTGGACACACTCAGTCTCCAAGATACAAACCGCCGCAGTCTCCCTTGTTATCAGGTGTCTTTGGTATTTAGACTCAGTGTTGGCCTACCTATACTGTGGTCTGGAGGTCTGCTCCCACCCCCCTGTCACAGGTCCTAAATCAGTGGTATAGTATGATATACACGATGTATGATCCACCAGTGTGGTGTAATCCCGCCCTACGCGTTTCGCCTCTATTATTTCATAGGAGGCTCATCAGGGGCACTTTGGTTCGGATCTTTCTTATATCACATATGATATGGTTAGTCTCTATATTATAAAACTGGTTCGTAGCACTGGGTAGACCGCTTCTATGTGGTGGTCTTCGTGGAGCAATGGTTTTCAGGACTTATTTGTTGAAAGAGTCCATTTTATCTGAAAAGTGTATATATTATGTGTCAGATGAGGTTGAGAAGCCATAAAAAATATATAACCCTTATTCACCCTTAGTATGTGTGGGCATCCTTTTATAATTACAACACCCAGGGTGTAATGAGGGTATTTACTATCAACGGGGGAAAGTGGGTATATGGTAAAAAGTTATAGAGCTACCAGCAACTGTATAGTATGCTTTTATTGGACCCTTCCGGCTTGTTTGGTTTCTTTCTCTTTTATCAAAGACACTATAATATGACAGAGTCAATGTATAAGTGCATCATACACGTGGCCCCAAATAGTTTATAGCTTTATACACTCACGTTCTGTGTCATGGAATGGATTGATAGTCCCTTTCTCTTTGTTCTTGTAACATCAATACCAACTCACCCAGTAACATATGCTGCCCTGGAGTTAGCCCTACCAGTGGAGGGTTTACCAACTTTGCTGCATTGCCATCAACCCCAGAGGAACTGTGTAGCAGAGGCAACCATCATTATCCGCAGCCCGCGAGTGGCGTCACGAGAACAATTAGTATCCCCAGATCCCGAGTCCAGTAATTCCTCCTGAAGATACAAAAACTTTATTTTCTCAATTGTACTGACCGCTCCAGGACACGGACAAGGTCACGCCATGACCACGTTGAACGACCCGGCTCCGAGTACCCCATGGCCTCCACGAGGTGCGTCAGTAAAATGGTAGACTTTTATTGTGATGTCAGCAGAACCTAAGTGTCCTCTCAAAGCACCACTCGATCAGCGTTTTTTTTCCACTGCTGGAGTGATGCTTTTAATCTAAGTTCTCTGACCCTACTCTTTTACTCATCCTCCGGCTTTTTCACCTTCAATCACTGATGCTCAGATCAGTCTGTGTCCGTTTGTGACCAGGCAAATCACTCTAGTATTTCATAGAGAGCGCCGGAGATCACTCTCCAATGCAAGTCTATGATAGCCTCGTTCTGGCTCCCATAGACTTATGTTGAGAGCTTGCAACGTGACTTCTGACTTTCAGACAGCTAGAAGTTGCAGTCAAAAATTGGCACCGTGAGACCAGAGCGGCAATGGTAAAAGGTGACGACGCCAGAGGGTGAGTATATCTAGAGGCAGGAACCTTACAGTGTCCCAATGTCCGCCGAGGTCGTTATACGGGTCGTCGTATCGTTGCTGCGTCGTTGAGTAGATCTGACTGTTTGACATCTCACCAGCGACCAGGTAGCGGCGTTCCAGCGATCCTTACCAGGTCATATCATTGTCGGGATGGCTGGAGCGTCGCCAAGTGTGACGGGACCTTTAGATTAAAAGCAGCACTGCAGCACTGAAAAAAACACAAATAAAAACTAAATGCTGGAGTGCTGCTTTAAATGGGCAGATTTCTAGTCATCGATCGATGATTGGTGGTGGTTTAAAGCCCCTTTGCATGGCATGGGGAAAACTCTAAAAGGAAGGGCAATCATTCATTATTTTGTTCAAATCCTGGTTTACATATTGCAGGGAGCATGGGAAAATCTTCGATCAAGAAAAGAATGTGGAACTGTGTTTGTTGATATGAATGATCGTTGCTATGTTTATATGATCAGATCCAAGCTTTCCTATGAGTGCAAAGTCGGGTGTATATCAGCCAACATCTCGGAACACCGCAGTTCACACCTCATTGCTCTACTTCATCCATTATCTGAAAATTAAAACTTACATTTCATTGTATTTGTTTCCTTGGAAATTGTATCAAGTATCATTCATATGTTTGTATTTATTAGTATCTCAAATTAGGTACTTTCTTTTTCTGACTAATGCTCAATTCAGGCAGCACAAAGAAATTTCCTTTTGACCAAATATGTCTCGGCTGCCAAGACAGAAACTAATAGAAGCGTCTTTGCAGCTTGAGGAGAGGGTGCGGCGGGGTGACGTCAATGTCATGTGACACAGGTAATGAGCAGATGAGTGAGAGAAGAATGTGACACCTGAGACTAGGGAGGCACAGAGAGATCATTGTGTCATCTTATGTGAAAATGGAGCAATGGGGGAGGGGAGAAACTCCAGCAAAACCAATGGAGAGGATTACGTAAAGAGAGAAAGCAAAGCATGCAAACAATGTCATAAATTGGAGAAACTGATACTAATTCACCTTTACTTTGTAAAAGGATGAAATATATCCTTTAAACATCCGTTTCCTATTAAAGAATTATTATTATTTACTTTAGCGCACCATTGATTCCATGGAACTGTACATGAAAATGGCTTAGATACAAAGTCCAAATATATATTACAGTAAATATCAATGACAGACTGATATAGAAAGGAGGCGGCTGAGCCGTTGCAGGCTTACATTCTAATTAAAGGGGTTACAAATATGAACATAACTATCCTTATAGTAAGAAGAAATACATAGTAGCTTAAAGCGTGTATTTGGAAGTTATACAGTACGTCACCCATGAGATAGGGAATAGCTTCTCGATCACTGGTGATCCAACTGCCAGAACCCCTCGATCATGACAATCGGTCCCTGTGATCATGGAGTGATGGTCAATCAAGCGCACTTCCATTGTTTTCATTCTCAATGAGACTGCCGGAGACATCTGAAGGCTGTGCTTGGCTGATCTTCAGCACACTAGAAGAATGAATGGAGCGGCAGTGCACATGATCGACCAAATCAAACCTCATATGGGGGTTTCTTCAAGCCTCGGTTTTCGGTATTGACAGGTTCCAAACAATCGGACCCCAGTGATAGGGGAATGATCCTCTAATGGATAGGTGATAACATACAAACTTGACAATATCCTTTTAAAGAAGATGCAAAAACAAGTTACTAAGGTACAATTGTCCCCATTGTTTGGTAAAGCACGTCACCATTTCTAATAGTGATTACTGATAAGAGCTTAATTTTCAGAATAGGAAATGCTTCAGAAGAACTGTTTTTTGTTTTTCTTTACAAATGTTCATAACCTTAGTATGCAAGTAAAGTTATAAAGGGATTTTCCAGCTAACTAAAAATAATTTTTAAAAGGATCAACTGGTTATTAAATAAAGTAACACTTTCACATATCACCCAAAGCTCCCATTCTGATGCTGAACTTCCTGATCCCATCTAGACACACTTGAAATGAATGCCAATTCAGCCAATAACTAGCCTATCTGAATTACCAATTTGGCCAATGGTTGGCTGAGTGGGTATTTCTCTCCAATCCTAGTGAGTGGAGACCTAATTCTGGAGTTGAGACCAGTGGGGACTCCAGATATGATACAATGGGGGCTGTCGCCAGAGTGAATGTAGATCCTTTTATTTTTTCAACAAGACTTATTCCCTTTGAAAGTAAGTATCGTATGCTAGCCAACCCATATACATGAAGAGCCTCACCCTAGAAGGCACTAGAAGGCCCCTTTCAGAATATAGACTTCAAATTTTTCAGGTCACTACACTCAACTGGTTTTGCCCAATGATGCCTGTTCCAATCAGGTAATTTCCGGTAGGGTAACCACTTGACAGCTATATGGATAAATAATTGTCCATGTGATATGTACTTGTAGATAGCGCTAGTCTGTCAGAGCTACTTTATCTCCATTACAGCTCATAGACGGGAATCCTGGATATTGTAGACGTTGCTGCTTCTAGAGCACAAATTACTAAATTCTATAGAATGTTTGAGGTACAGAAGTGCATTGGGTTTCACAGCACCTGTAACAGCGCAGTACTCTTAAGTGGCTCTTCTATTGAGTGGGGTTTAATAGCCCTCTACAGCTACTTGTCTTACTCTTCAGGAGAGTCACCCAATCGGGAGCCATGGCAAAAGTTTAAGTAGAAACCTGCCTCCTTAAGCTTTAGCTAACTTGCTGAGTTTTCTAGCCAGAAGCTGCAGCTTGTGCAATTTATGCGGTTAGCAAATATATTTAGTTATGCAAACCAAAAGTGCTAAACCCTCACTAATAAAAAATGTGTATACTTCAGGAAGTCATATGTGACCTTCATATTGTCATAGTCATATAATAAAATTTACTTTGTGTTGTGTACTGCCCCCTGTAGGTTAAACAAGATACTGTAGAATTCTTCTTTACATTTAGCTAAAATCAAGTGAAACTTTCTGCCTATTAGTTCGTAGTTCAATGACAGAAAGCAAAGACCACAGCTAGGAACACATTTTCTCAAACATTATTACTCATAGACAGAGAACAAATTACTAGATATTTTTTCACAAATGAGTAATAAAAATAGGACAACCACAACACTCTTCTTGTTATAGACCCCAATTCATCAAGACCAGTGTTTTTTTTTGCCGATCTTGATAAGAGGCGGGTTAGGGTGCAAGGTGCCTGATTCACTAAGAGGTACAGGCCTCTTAATGAATCAGGCACATCTGGTGTGAGAGTTGGTCGCAAGGGCCAGGTTGCTCAATGGCTGGGCTAAAGTTCAGTTTTCGGTACCCGTGTCCAGCAGCTGTGGTCCCAACCGCACATATAACGGAATAGTTGTAGGGATTAAGTATTATTTGTGACGCAAGTTGGGATAATCATCCTGATGTGACTGGTACTGGAGACGATCCCTGGTGTTAGGTGGTATAGCAGTGCAGATGGAAACCCATCCCAACTAGGTCTGGCCCAAGGGAGATGATGAAGGTAGTGGTGGTAGGTGTAACACAGGAATGACACAGCAGGAGACAATCTTTTGCTTTACCTTTATTACTGTAATCCTGTACAGGGTCCAAGGTTGTACAACCACCACCAGGCGTGTGGTCCAGCGAGTCTGATGGAAGTTTCACTACTCTGCTTGGTGGTAATACAAGGTTTTCTGCTATATAAAATCCCTATCTGGGACACAGGCTTCTTGAAGCATGAAACTTTCAATACTGCCTAAGATTCACTCTTTACACTCTCCAATACTCTGGCAGTGCAATCCTGTGAAGAGACATGCTTGGCTGCAATAGTTATCTTCTGACCTTTCTATGAAGATGTGGAATCAGTTCTTCACTGTTGATTGTCCAAATCACACAGTTTTCAATTTGCCACAAAACCCTGCAAGCCTGGGTGGCCTAGGAGCTGAGATCCTTGTTCCTTTAGCTGTGCCTGCACAGAGTAGCACATATGCTCTGCCCTCAGGTGTCCTCCACTACTCTCTTCTTCACTACACACACTGACTAAGCAAGGGGTCTCAAACACACGGTTCGCAGGCCGCATGCGGCCCCTGGAGCTTCGCTGTGCGGCCCTCAGCACCGTCGGCCATTTAATCTTGCTGGCAGTCCAGTGCATGGGGCCGCCATGGTCCCCGCTATGTAAAAGGGTTTTGTTTGGGGTGGGTTCCTGAAGACCAAGAGTAAGAAACAATGGACAATCAGTGAACTGTTTGAATTCTCTTTTCTACTTTTTCTACACCTTGCCCCATAGATTTGATAAGTTGTTTTTTGTTACAGTAACGTTTAAGCCACCAGCCTCCTGTTACAGGAAGAAAAAAGAAGCACTTATGTAAATATGTTATTGTTTTTGTTTGATGCATAAAAAAATGTGTGAGCTTGTGTAACACCGTACTAGGTCCTAGCACGAGGACGTGCTAATCTTTGCTCAGGTGGAGTGTGGCGCCCCTGTGGACCGGTCGCCACTAGATGACACAGCAGCTGGGACTGGTAAATCGGTCACCCCACACACACACCGAACACATCCCTCGATCCCAAGTCTAAGTTACACTAAGTCTAGCAACGGGATAGAGGAAGGAGCCAGGTGGGGGGTGGAACGTTAGGACAGAACCTGGTTAGGGGAGGTACGGACACCACAAAAAGGACGGACTGACAACACCAGTTAGTCAGTTCCAGAGCAAGGTTAAAGGGGCAGTTGAATGGAGAAGGAGTGAAGGAGAGGGAAAGAGTTGAAACCCATCAGCCAAATAGTCAGAGAAACCAGACTGAGAGAACCCGGACCCGGCGGCCAGTGCCACCATATGGCTAGCCCGGGTCCCTGGCTGAAGACCGAGGAAAGACA